>SNQJ01S0006678.1:257892-271039 GCA_010110895.2 Picea sitchensis | reverse complement strand
AAACTATTTATTTCAATGTCTTAAATATATTTTTTGTCATACTTTTGATGACTTTAACAACATTTTTATATTTATATTTAACATCCATTTTTTCTACAAAGTTTGGATTCTCTACATAATGTGAATTCTCTTTAGGTAAACAATTTGTTAACAAATTTTGAATTCTATATGTGTGAGATTCTTTGAATATATTCTTATATTGTACTAGTAATGCTTCAATGAGTTTTGTTGTAATATATATCAATGCCATCAAATGAGGAAAAATTGAGTACCATTACTAGGTTGAAGGAGCAATATGGTGACAATAAATTTCATTGCCCTTGTAAAAATTGTAAGGAATTGCAAATGAAAAAAATTAAAAAGGAACAAGCTAGAAAATATCATAGGGATTATCAACACTTTAAAGGAGGGGAACCCATATCTCCCATTGGTAATTTATTGAATCATTACATATTTTTATTATAATCATAAAACATTTTATCATTTTAATATTTGATATATATACTAAATATTTGATTGTTTGTAATTATAAGGACAAAGCATCAAGATTTAGAATCCTTCTATGAGGAGGGCTCTACGGTGATCTCCTTGTGGTCATAAAACCTTCCGCATAAAACCCTAGGCACAATGGTCGTAGGGCCCCGTGATTTTTTTTTTTCGTTGGTTTTGTTTGGTGTAGGTACGTCTTGTTTCTAGTCCCCTTGTTGTTCTCCCTCTCCTCCATCCTTTCAGGCCTGTGTCAACTCTATCCTACCTGGAACAACTGGCGTTTTCGATCCTCCCATCACCCTGGGAACATGGACGATGTGGAGATCATATATTATGAGACCTCTCCCACGTTTGTGGGAGCCTTTGCATCCCAGTCATATTTCAATCACAGTATTTCAAGATCTTTCCACTCTCCTGTATCCTCGCATGTCGCGGCACAATCCAAGGTTTTCTCTCGTGCGAGAACTAAATTCCCCTTGTCTCCTCTTTCTATGTGCAAGGATGTTGGGCCTTTCCATTCCCCCCCCCGATCCCTCTGCTCCCCTTCCCTCATTATTTTCTATTTCCATTGTTCCAGGCTCCCCCTCTCCTCATGTTTCTTCCCCTAAAACCTTTGGTCCCCCAAGGTGTGTGTTGTAGATTTTAACCTTGTACAATATTTAATGCAAATAGATTTTCAATAAAAGAACAGAAAATATATAATGGAAAATACAAACATTACACATATATTTTTCCCCTGGAAATCCAAACTGGGAAAACCAACATATTCTATATTCATTCATAGTGTTACATTGTTTACAATAAAATATACATATAGGATCCAACGACATCCAAAACCCTAACCCAATGACTTGGATTAGTCAACAACCTTAATTTCTTAACTGGAAATAGAAAACCATCAGAAAAAAACCATGTGCCAAAAAACCACCCAACAATGGACACGAAAAACAAGGCAAAATATGCAACACGTTTCCTGAGGAAAAAAAAAATTCTTGGGGGTGTTGCCCCAAAACCCTTGCATGCTCGGCGCAACACCTACTCATGCAACGAATATAACACATACCCAACATGTGTCTCCTCCCGTTCCGGATATGCAGTAGTCTCAAGGCTCACCAGGTCTTCTCATAAGTGTATAAAAGAGAAAAAAGGCACGATACAAATGGTTGTGGGTAAAGATATTCCGGTGAAAAAAGTCCTTCAATATGCAGGCAAGACCTTGGTTGGAATATTCACTGGTAAATCTCCTGGGGACCAAGGATTACATGCGTGGATGGAAGAACATTGGCTCTCTTAGTTGGGCTATATACCGTCGGCCCATACGCTGGTTCGGGGTTGGATATATTTTTTCCTTTAAGAGGAATCAAACTACAACTTACTCCCGGATAAGGCCTAGAATTGGGGTCCCTCTAGACTTTGCCTCAAACTTTGGATGATGGATTTCGATCCCATTAAAGAACCCATCTCTATTTTCTGGGTCTGGGCCATATTGCTAGGCTTGCCTTTGGCTTTCTGGAATTTGGATTCCCTTCATGCTATAGGAAACAACCTGAGGGTTTTTGTTGGTTTGGAACCAAATTGGTCCTCCAAGAAGAACAAAAGATGGGCCTAGATCCAGATAGAGGTGGACGTATGTAGAGGAATTGTTGGGTTTGTTGAGATCATTCTCAAGGACAATGTTTGGAACCATAAAATGGATTATTGGTGCCTTCCCTTTTGCTGCCATGGTTGCCACGAGATAGGACACATATGGGCTTAGTGCCCTTGACTGTGCTAGATATCCAGCCTCACAAAAATACTTGGAGGAGGAAATCCATGCTTGGTCGTGAGACTCAGGTGGAGACTGTGGAGGTTGAAGGTCGCAGTGAAAAGGTGCTAATAGAACCAAAAGTTGTTTCTCCCTCCAGTTAGGCAATTGGAGACTTCATAAGGTATGGCTGATATTGTTTCTATTTCTATTGAATTTTCTGGCCCTAAACTCCATTATTTATCATTGAACCTTGACATAAACCCTTCTTCCACTCACTCTTTTCCGGCTCCCTTTGTTCTCCAGGCATTATCCTCCCCTCCCCCCCTCCTAGGCCCTCTAATATTCTCCTATCCCCTCCCTTGGATCATCGCTCTTCCCTACCTCTTGTCATTCCCTCTCTACCCTATCTTGGTCCTCCCCCCCCTTGGACCCGTTCGCACCAGACCTAGAGTATGCTGGTCCTTTTATGCCCCCCTTTCTGCCTCACATGCTTTCGAGGGGCCTCCCCAACTCTTCCCGCCAAGATATATGACCTTATATCATCCAGGAGACAGAAGGATCCCCATCCATATAAGGGTGGCCTAGCTCTTGACCCCCCAAAGCCTTCACAAGCTGGACAAAAATCTCACATCCATAAGGACAAGGAGACAACTACAACTGAAATATGGAAAGGTACTCAATCCACTATTTCCAGGGCCCTTAGATCGGGGAGATCCCTCCCCCCTGCTCCAAAATGATTTTTATCTCCTACAATTGCAGAGGGATTGGGGGCCCTAAAAAAATATTATCCCTCAAACGAATCATTCCGAGTCTTTCCCCAGATGTCATTTTACTTCAAGATACTATGTCTTTGGCTGCGAAAGCCAAAGAAGCCTTGGAATCCTTTCTAAAGAATTGGTATTTTAGTGTGCTAGATGCTGATGGTATGTTGGGGGGGTTAATTACTGGGTGAAGCCAGTCCTTTAAGGCACTATGAACATCCTCCTACAAGTCTTCGATTTCTATGTCCTTAAGGCACAAATACTATGACTTCTCGTTCATGGTGATTAATATTTATGGGCCTTACATGGATAGGATTCCCTTCTGGTCCTAGGTGTCGGAAGGGGGACTCTCAGACCACTTACCGATTGTGTTACAATGGGACACTCTGCACTCTTCTCTGATGTTTCCCCTTAAAGTCTGCCAAGCATGGTTTGGAGAGGAATATTTTACTAAGATGGTTTGGGAGAAGTATTTCCATCTCTCCTCGGATATTCCCAAGCCATTGATGCTTTAGTTAAGAAATAACCTAAAACGGATTAAACGAGCCATCAAGCAATGGCTCCCAAACTGGGAAAAAACAAAATCACAAGAATTGGCTGCTTTTGAGGGTGAAATTGCGTCCATCCATAAGATACTTGAAGGAGGCAATTTGAGCCCCACTCAGCTAGAGGAATTGAATGCCCTCAAAAAGAAAAAAAGTTGAATGGTTATTAAAGGAGGAACACATTTGGCGATTGAAAAGTAGGGCTCTTTAGTTGGAGGTCGGGGACAACAAAACAAAATTTTTTCATGCATTCACTAATTTTAGGAAGAATAATAATACTATATGGGAAATAATTGGGGAAGATAGAACTGCTCTCTTCTTGTATGGTGATAAGGCAGAAGCTGGGGCTAAATAATTTGAAAACATATTCAAGGCCCTTCCTAGCAACCCCATCCAGGAGATTCTTGGGTAGTGCAGAAGTTCCCCCACATCTTCTCAAAGGATATGAACAAGTCCTTGATGGAGGAGGTCACAAAAGACGAATTAAAAGGGGATATTTTTTATTTGCAGAGTGGTAAGAGGCCGAGACCCGATGGTTTCCTGGAAGAATTTTACAAAACTTTCTATGAATTAATTAAGTCGGATCTACTGTTGATGAGCAGGGAATCCCAAAGGAGTGGGTAGGTCCATGGTGTGCTAAATTCAAATTTTGTATGTCTCATTCCAAAAAAATAGTAGGCTGAAACCTTTGGTGACTATGGACCTATTTCATGTGCGAATGTGTATTATAAACTAATTTCAAATATCATTGCTAGAAGACTTTGACAGATGATGAACAATTTGATAAATGAGGAACAATTCAATTTTTTGCACAACAGACAGATCCATGATGCGGTCACCTTGGCACAAGAGACCCTACACTACGTCAAGAAAAGAAACCTTAAAGATGCCATCCTAAAGTTGGATCTATCAAAAACATATGACAAGGTGGATTGGACCTTCTTAAGACTTGTCTTTTTGCAGATGGGTATGGATATTTCAGTGGTCAATTGGATTTTGGGTTGTTTAAACAATGTAACATTTGCAGTGCTCATAAATTGCTCTCCCTCTTGATTATTCAAAGTCTCCAGAGGGCTAAGATGGGGATGCCCACTATCCCCTTTTCTCTTCTTGGTGGTGGCAGAATCCCTCAACTGACTTCTCAAGGAAGCGAGCCACAACAATGATCTTAGAGGCATTAAAGTTTCATTTTCAGAAAGCATCACATATTTCATTTTTTTTGACGATATGTTCTGCAGTATTTTTAGGACAGTGGCCGAAGCTTGCATCCTCAAGAAGATACTTGATGTTTTTTGTAAGGCCACATGTATGGTAATAAATATGGACAAGTCCAACATCATATTTAAAAATTGTTCAGAGTTGGACAAAATGCACATCAAAAACCTCTTTCCTACTTGTTATCTCTGTATCTTGGATGGCCTGGAATATCTGGGCTTCCAGCTTAAGCCAAATTGTTACAGGAAAGAGGATTGGGCTTGGCTCATTAAGAAAATTGAGGCCTGAATCATGGTTTGGGTCAACATGAATCTTTCTCGAGGATGCAAGCTAGTACTGATTAAGGCTGTCCTTGAGAGAATACCGGTCTATTGGAACTCAATCATGGCTATCCCGAAGGGGGTGCTATGAAATATCGGGAGAATTTGCTTCCAATATCCTTGGGCCGGACAACACTTCCTATAAATCATTCCCTTAGCTCGATGGTCAAGAATCACTATGACAAAAGAGATGGGTGGCTGGGGGTTAAAAGATATTTGGCCCTTCGCAAAGGCCTTAGCAGGAAGGAATCTTTGGTGCCTGACTTAGGGAAACTCTCTATGGGTTCGAGTCATGAAATATAAATATTTTCCTAGAAAATACGTTGTTGAGTGGTTTAGGACTCCCAACAAATCAAGTTCTGGCTCCTTAGTATGGAAATCCTTTGTGTCAACCTTCACTTTGGTTGGTCCATGGACGACCTGGAAAGTGGGCGATGGTAGGATGGTGCGTTTGGGGTAAGATCCCTGGGTGGGTTCCAGAAACCGTTTTAATCTCTCTTCCCCCCCTTATCGGGGCCCTCAGGGCCGATGGCCTTCACACACTGGCATATGCTTGTGCATGACTCCCTCAATTGAGAGGCCATGCTAGATAAAAATCCATGATGTTTCTGGACCTTGCAGCTGATATCTCCCAAGAGTGGGATGATTTATTATACTTACTCTGTGGTAGATATGTAACTATTAACCCGAAGGTGGAAGACTCCATGTGTTGGTCCTATAACTCTGCTAAAGACTCTTTCACTACGAAGATGGGCTACAAATCCTAGAAAGAGACCCATTTCCTGGGAGTATATTTAAAGTGGTGGTGGAAGCCGTTATGGAAATTTAAATCCCCTACCCGTTGTAAACTCACCCTTTGGTTGGCTCTAAACAACAAGCTTCCGATCTGGGAAAATATTTTAAAGAGAGGATGGATCGGCCCTAGTAGATGTCCTCTGTGTAAACTCTCCTCAAAATCCATTGCTCATCTATTCATCTCTTGCTCCTATGCAGGTCAAGTCATTGCGGAAATCAAGCACAAGCTTGGGGAAAAGTTGGTCTGGAATGGTTTTACACTGGGAGAATGTTACAGGACTTGGATCCATGACCGATCTGTCAAATTATATGTCGGCCTCCTAAGCTGGTTGATCTCCAATATCTGGTGGGCCAGGAACCGAGCCATTTTAAAAAATAAGGATGTTCCTCCTGCTATTAATATTTCCATTACTCTATCATGAGCATTTGATTTCAAAGAAGACCTAGGCCTAAAAAACCAAAGGATCCCCATTCAGACTACTATTGATTATGAGACCCCTTGGGGTTACTTCGATGGCGCTAGCCAGAGACACCCCTCCAGATGCAGGGTGAGGGTGGTGTTAGGAAAACAGGATCGTGGAGCAATAAAATAAAAAAAATGCGGAAATAAAACACAAAATATACATAATACAATAGAGACACAGATATACGTGGTTCACCTAGTGTGGGCTACGTCTACTAGAGAAATTTTCAGGTCCTTCCTTTTTATTATCCAACAAAATGAAGGGATACAACCTACAACACACCCATTGTAACTTCCTTTTCTCTCTCTCACAGTCTCCTCTCTCAGAATACAATATTCATGATAATACACAACTGCAATACAATTCCCTCATAAGAGAGGGTTTCCTTCTAGGGAAAAAAACCATAAAATAACTTCTACCATTAGATTTGTGACCTTATAATGAACGGTCCAGATTGACTACAAAATCACAATATTTTACAAGGCAATTTTTCTTCCAGGGAACTTACCCCGAATCCCCCGCCAGGGTCGGCTACAAAACTCCCCTGGCGACAATTGTGGGAGGAAAGCCCCCCCCCNCCTTATGGGGAAAAAAACCATAAAATAACTTCTAACATTAGATCTGTGACCTTATAATGAATGGTCCAGATTTACTACGAAATTACAATATTTTACAAGGCAATTTTTCTTTCGGGGAACTGCCCCCCTAATCCCCCGCCAAGGTCGGCTACAAAACTCCCCTGGCGACAATTGTGGGGAGGAAAGCCCCCCCATACCCCTCATTAGGGAATGGGGTCCAAGCACGGCTGAAAAAAACCTATGAATCAGGAAGATAATCAGGCTCCACAACCAACACTCTCCCACTTGGAGACTGATCACAAAAAATCCACTGATGTTGTACCTACTGGACTATGCTCCACCTTGGACCTGTCAAATTTATCATCTTCACCTTCATGCTTGAAGGCCAACTGAAACTGAGTAGGAACTTAGTTTATCCCTGGTTACTCCCTTTGTTAACATGTCTGCAGGATTCTGGCTAGTATGTATCTTTTCCAACTTCAAATGTCCATCTTCCAAGACGGATCGTATGGAATGGTACCTGAGATGTATATGATTAGTCTTCAAATGGAAGGCTGATTTCTTTGCAAGATGAATGGCACTCTCATTGTCACATTACAACCTGCTATTCTCCTTCTTCTTTCCCAATTCCTCCATAAACCTTTGTAACCAAATCATCTCTTTACTAGCCTTTGTAGCAACAACATACTTTGCTTCCATTGTTGAAAGTGCAACACCCTTTTGTAGTTTTGAAATCCAACTTACTAGTGTTCCACCTACAGTAAAAACATACCATGTGGTGCTCCTCCTACTATCTTTATCACCTGCCATATTTGAATCAACATACCCTATAGAACAATGTTTGAACCTCCAAAACATAATGCATGAGTAGCAGTTCCTCTCAAATACCTGAGAATCCACTTTACTACCTCTCAATGTTCTTTACTTGGATTGTTCATATACCTACTCACAACTCCCACTGCATGTGCAATATCTGGTCTTGTGCAAACAATCTCATACATCAAGCTGCCAACTGCTGATGAATAAGGGACCCTAGACATGTATTATATCTCCTCCTATGTCTTGGGACACATTCCTTTAGTTAATTTTAAATGGCTAGCCAAAGGTGTACTAACTAGTTTTGCATTCTGCATTCTAAACCTCTCCAACACCTTCTCTATGTACTCACCCTGAGACAATGTCAATTTGTGATTTTTCCCGTCTCTTGTTATTCTCATACCAATGATTTTCTTTGCAGCACCCAAATCCTTCATTGCAAATGAATTAGCTAATTTCTTCTTGAGCACATTTATATCCTCCATATTAGACCCTACAACAAGCATGTCATCTACATACAATAGCAAGATAATATAACTTCAATTTTCTAACCTTTTAAAATAAACACATTGATCAGAATGACATCTACTATAACCTTGTTCTATCATAAACATGTCAAAATTCAAATACCACTGCCTTGGAGCTTTCTTTAGGCCATACAATCTCTTCTTCAACCTACATACCAAATTATCCTTTCCTTTGACCTCATACCCCTGTGGCTGCCACATATAAATATCTTCCTCCAAATATCCATGGAGAAGATCTATTTTTACATCTAATTGTTCAAGATGCAAATCTTCTACTGCCACAAGACTTAAAATAGTCATAATTGAAATCATTTTAACAACAAGAGAAAATATTTTATCAAAATCTATACCTTTCTTTTGTGCAAACCCCTTTACAACAAGTCTAGCATTGAACCATTTTTTTCTCCATCTTCTTCCTTCAACCTGTAAACCCATTTATTCTACAATGTTGTTTTTCCTGCAAGCAATTGAACCAAGTCCCAAGTCTAGTTATTTACCAAAGAATCCATTTCCTCTTTCATGTCTTTCTCCCACTTATTTTTAGTGTCTACCTACATTGCTTCTTCATAACTTTCTGGTTCAACAAAATCAATCAAGAATAAATAATACAATGAAGGGGAGTATCGTTCAGGGGGTATATTTAATCTGGTAGATATTCTAACAACACTTGCAGAAGTTTGAGGTACTTGTTTCTCCTGTTGTTGTACATTTTGATTTTCTGGTACCTTTGAAATTTATTTTTCAGTGATCTCATCAAGCACTGTGTATTCTAGTTTTTCGTTTTCCTGTTTCTTTCGCTACAACTGATATTTGTACATGACCTTCTCATTGAATATGAAATCTTTACTTCTGATGATTTTGTGATTTTCATAATCCCACAAGCGATAACCCAAATCATTAACACCATATCCAATAAAGGTACACTTCTTGGATTTTTCTTCAAGCTTTGTTCTATTTTCTTTGTCAATATGGACAAATGATGCACAACCGAATGCCTTCAAAAATGAATAGTTTACCTTTTTACATGTCCATGCCTTCTCTGGAATTCCACCATCGAAAGAGATTGATAGTCCTATGTTTATTAAGTAAACAACAATATTTACAACATTTTCCCAAAATTGTAAGGGAAACCTTGCATGCAATCTCATACTCTGTGCGCGCTCCATGATTGTCATATTCATCCTTTCTGACACACCATTTTCTTATAGTGTTCCTAGAACTGTCTTCTCTCTACGAATCTCATGGTATGAAAAATAATCATCAAACTCCTTGCTGCGATATTCACCTCCATTGTTTGATCTGAGACACTTCAACCTTTTTCTTGTCTCATTCTCAACCAAAGCTTTCCATTTCTTAAAAATATAAAAAATATTAGATTTGTCGAATGTAATAAACCCAAGCTTTTCTAGTTGCATCATCAATAAAAGTAACATAATAATGAGAGTCACCAAGAGATGATACCTGAGTTGGTCCCCATACATCTGTATGCACAAGCTCTAACTTTTGATTCTTCTTTACCTTTCCAATTCTAAGAAATATGACTCTCTTCTGTTCTCCATAAACACAATGCTCACGGAAATTCAAATCAATATTTTTAAGATCTAGCAACAAATTCCTTTTGTGAAGTATCTGCATCCCATTCTCACTCATGTGTCCAAGCCTATGATGCCAAAGTGTTGTATCCACTCCTGTAGAATCTAAAGAGATAGAAGAATTAATATTACCAGTACATAAATACAATGTACCTACCTTCTCTCCTTTTTCTATCACCAATGATCCTTTGGTGACCTTCCATGCCTTATCTGTAAATATAGATATAAATCCTTCACTTTCCAAATGCCCTATTGAAATTATATTTTTCCTTAGATCTGGAATATGTCTTACCTCTTTCAACAACCATTGGTTTCCATTCTTTTGCTTTATTTGTACCTTACCCATTCCAACAATTTTGCATGGTGCATCATCACCCAAATGAACCTATCCAAAATCACCTTGAACATAATATAGAAAATGTTTCCTATGGGATGTGGCATGAAATGAAGCCCCTAAATCTACTACCCAAGACTCAAAAATATTATCTATAGAAAGAATCAAAACATCTTGTAACACATCACCTGCTACATTTGCTTCCTAGTTTTTCTCCTGTTGTCCATCTCTTTGTTTCTTTGGAGCTCTGCAATCTTTCTTCAGATGTCCTTTCTTCCCACAATTCCAACACTCTATCTTTCTGAGTCTGGATTTGGATCTGCCCTTCCTAGAATTTGTACGGTTCCCTGAGCCCTTTCCTCTATCTTTTTGTCTTCCCCTATTCTCCATGCTCAACACAATACCTGATGTCTCACTTGTGATTTTCCATCATGTTAGTCACTATTAATTTTTTTTTGTGTGAAATCAAGATTTCAGAATCTAGCGGGACGCTAAACTGGTTTGGAAGCCTGATAAACTAGGAAAGGGGCTAAATATGGCAGGGAGAGGCTAAATATGGTAGGAGCGCAAAGTTGATTGGACCCGACACATTGCAGATCGTGAGTTCTCAAGATCAACGACCAGGAATGATTTCAGGGGGAGAAGTTGCGTGGGGGTTAATTTTGGAGAGAGGGCCCAAAATTTAAACCGTGGTTTTCATTCGGGACTATATGGCACTGCTAGGTGCATTTTAGGATGAAAAGAGGGTTGCCTCAAACCACTTTATCACGACCTCGAAAAGCGGAAAACTATAAAAGGGCATCTTGTCGTTTGTTTTATTTTATTTTGAATGCTGGATCGTTAAAACCTTGGCACGACCACCGTTTTTCACCTGTAGCTCAACAATACACCAATGACATGCCATTTCCACTCGTTTCCAGGTATTTTTCATCATAACCATGGATCCTATCATAACCTCAGTAGCAAAACAAGATCCCGTGGAAAATGAAGAAGCCCTAATTGACCGAGGTTCAGATATTTTTTATATTGAAATCACTATTTCTCCTATCTCAGTGTCTAGGAGAAACCTGTCTGATAAAGTAGGAAGGTGTATACCGTTCCTTGAAGTAGTCCAGGCCACCATAGTTCCTTATGCCGTCGAAATTGCTTTTCCGTTTCCCAATTTTATAGGTTGGTACATCGAACAATATTCCCATGAAGAAAGAGTCATCATGAATAAACGAGGGTTCGAGGTCTTGTGTAGAGTAGAGAGTTTGTCAATTCGAGAGTCCCTCGGTATACTAGAGTCTTTTTCTGCAATTTCTGAACCTTTCAATGAAGAGAAGCTGATTAGGGTATACAAAGAATGTCCATCAGAGGTCCGAGATCTATTTTTACAGATAACCTGAACATTTTTCAGAGGGTCTGTCTTTGCTAATGAATGTAAATATAATGGTCATTGAAGTCCAATGGGTCTGCTCCATGTTGAGTCAAGTTTTAGGTCTAAACAATGACAAATATGTGGACGAAGTCATGCTTGGTTTCCTTTTGACCTTTTTTAAGTCAGAGTCTGTATGTCAGTCTGTATCAGTTTCTCTCTAAGACATTTCAGATACTACACCTATCTGTTGATAATTTTCCTGGAAACCAACAAGAGAAAATTTCTTGAAGCAACATTTGTGTCAACTGAATGTAAAAGGATTACATTACTTATATTCATCAACAAAGTCATGTCCATAGTTTACAGTTTGATTTTCAATACTAGCCTACCTAGAGTTTTGGATGAAATGAGGAGCTATCTACAACCAAATCTAGAGAAAAGAGTGGGGGATTGGGTACTATTCATGCACTCAATGGTAATATGGGTTTATGGTTTCCAAGAATCCCCTTACCTATTGCCTATTTTTTTGACCCCTATAATCTTTTCCCAATTCATCAGGCATAGAGTTATATCTGAGATAGAGCATTTCCTGAAGTTGCACAAAGCCTCCAACCTCAAGTTCCCTTTTATCATTGCTCCCTTCATTTTTAAAACCAGATCATGCTTATCTCAGGTTCAAGCAAAGCTCAAAGAGTTTGGTTTTGCATAGCTACAAGGAAAAAAGATATGATCCACACCAAATCATATCCAAGAGAAGATTGATGAACAAACATGCCCCTTATGAGCATGAACAAGTTGAGGGTTTTGATAAGCTACCAAATATAGAAGTTTGTGTTGATATGGAAGCAATATTGCAACCAACTCAAACACAACAAGTGGAGGAAACCCTGCAACAAAGTCAAATACAACAAGCTCCTCAGAAACTGATAGTCAAAGTTCCTAAGATAAGTGTTTACAACAAGAGAACCATTTTAGAGGCCCTGGGCACCAATGACCAACAAACTGCCCCAAAGAAGATGAATATTACACAGTCTCCACAAATAGTGGACTTAGAAGAGGAAGAGCTCAGAGAATAAGTAAATCTAGATATGGTGGAAAGTGGTACTAGCATTGTAGAGGTTGAAAAGGAAAATAAACTCCAGAGTGAAGGCAACTCAAGAACCTTTAACAACAATAAATATATTTTTGATATAACCTCTGAGGCAGTCTATCAATCTAAACAAGATTTGGAAAAATAATATGTTGAGAAGGGAAACATAGCTCTGGGTGAGATGAGGGATTTAGTCCTTGAAGTGGAAAATATTTCTTAGCATAAATCTTCTCTGTTCACAGTAAGGGATGTTGAAAAGAGAACCTTTAACATTGCAGTTGCAGATGAATACAAAGTTGTTGGAGTTACTTCACACACACCTAGGATTTATTTTTCCAAAGGTTATTCTTTGTTTATTAGTCATAATTAGTTATTATCCAGTCTCCTATATTTTAGGGGAGAATATTCCACCCGGAGAATATTCTACCTGGAGAATATTCTCTTTTAGTTGACACTTCAGTTTGACAAGTTGATTTGAGTTTAGATGTTGCATGGTGACAAAACCAATGCAACA
>SNQJ01S0006678.1:188448-256283 GCA_010110895.2 Picea sitchensis | reverse complement strand
TAACTCAGCTAGGTGGCAGTTCACTCCCGTAACTGCCTGAGAGACTAGACTAGGTGGCAATTTACTCTTGTAACTGCTGGTGTGTGTCCAGAATAATCTAGACTACCACTATGGCTCATTATTTACTCATGTATCCTATATCTATTGTAAATTATTCACTCTTTATGTGTGGAATACGGTTAATGAGAATTCTTTCAGTCTTTCTCTCCTTCTTCTTCTTTCTCCTTTTCTCTCTGCAAATGTGTGTATTATTGTTTAGCTAGATCTATTCTGTGCAGGTTCAACACATTTACACAATTCTCTAAAATAAACATAAGATATGATAACATAAGTGCTCCAGATAAGGTCAAATTCCATAAGCATACCAGTGATATCTTGTACTCTGATTACTAGAGTTTAAGCTTGAAGAATTCAAAACTATCATCTTATGCAATGAAATTGGAAGGAAAATTGAGCCAGGAAAAAGAATATAGCAGATCTTGGAAGACTTAGGTCAAGATATTGGAATCTGAAGGCCCCCAAGGGTTGAAATGCTCATTGGATGAGAAAGACAAGTTAATTCAAAGTTTGAAGAAGAAATTGAAAATTTTTGCTACAGAGCATCCACAAACAACATAATTGGTTGCTCTAGAACATGAAAAGGAAACACTTCTTCAAGAGACATTGGACTACAAGGCTAGGGTGTTGCAGCTAGAACAAGAAAAGGTGAAATGGTCACAAGAGAAGACATAATTAATAAACAAGGCTGTAGTTGCAGCTCCTACTGCAGAATTTGGGTCTAACACTGAAGGGTTTGTCCAGGCTATGTCACAAGTTAGTTTGAAATAAGGAGAAATCAAAAGGATAAAATGAAGCATAGAGAAATTGAAGCACGATATGCAGGCAAAGGATGAAATAATGGATCAATTTCAAAAGGAGAATGAAGTCTTGCAGGAAAGGATAGATAAAGTGAAGATGAGGTTAAGAGGCAAAGGCCCGTTGCAGGGGGCCAAGCATATCATCTGGGACTCTATAGCTGCTAAAGCTACCAAGTTCAGAGTATATTTGAATTTCATTAATTATAAAGACAATATAGCCATCACAACCAGAAATAGGTGAACTGTTGTGAATGAAACTTTAGCAAAGAAACCATCAAAATGGGCCCAGAATGCCATAAATAGACTCAATGTTGTTCCTAATTCAGACCTTCAGACTATTGGGGTTAAAGACAAAAATACATTGATTATCTGGGCCAGGAGGGTTATTGATAAACATAACCTGTTGAAATCAGTTCAAACCAAGGCAACACAGATGGAACAAAGTGTACATGAGTTCAAGGATTTGTTCGAATAATTGTTTATCAAAGGACTTCCACCATTTTGGGATAGCAAGGGAAAATTGTATGATCAGGAAGAATACAATGCTCACCTGACTCAGTACATATTGGATCACTCCAACTTCGAAATCCTGGAGGAAAATATTAAAGGAGCTACATTAGTGGACCATCTCATTACAAACTTTGAAATTTTGAATCAGTTCAAAGCAATCAAACTTGGACTACCAGTCATGTCATATGATTCTTGCATTGACCTGGAGATTGTAATAAAGGAAATGATAAATTATGATATCCCTTCTGACTTGCAATGGAAGGAGATAGTACGGTTGGGTAAGACAAAATGCAGTTTTCCAGGGTCCAGTAAATGATGTCTAGATGTCACTAAAGATGGCAAATCATGTGGAAGACCAAAGCAGAACAAGTGGTGAGGAAAGGGATCAAAAAACCAGAGGAGCCAGAGTCCAGGTCAAGAAACGTTTCTTGTAATCATTGTAAACGGTTTCAAAAACTGAAGCATTTCTTTTAATCATTATAAATTGTTTCAAAACCGAAACGTTTCATTTTAATCAATGTAATCCGTTTCAAACCAAAGGAACTCAACTTGTATAAATATTAGGAGTTCCAAATGTATTAGGTGTTGGGAGAAGTGCAAGGGAACGATTTTAGCTATTTGGAACTTGAATGTAATTTTCTGAAGCTGAATAGATTACACATGCATATGTCTTGAAGTTTCCATGAAAATATTCTAATGGTGGTGGTTTGAGTTTTGTCTTCTCTCTTTGTATGTATTTCCTGTATTTTTTATTTCATTTCCACTGTCTTCTATTTAAATTGGATAGTTAAAGGCACATAATTCATCTTGTGATGCTCTTGTCTTAAGCAATTTAAACTATGTTATGTTCTTCCTAACTAAGTCAGAATTCATTTATTTAATGCTCTGATACAGTTGTATGTTTTCCCTCTCTTCTCACACTTTGAAAATTACAATTTATAACTCAGATTTATCACCTCATTTAGCCTTTATTCTTTGGAGAGTTCTACCAACCAGTCAGTGCTTCCATTCGGTTTCAGAAGTTTGACTCCATATCCCTAAGTGTCCCTCCCCTCCCTTGCCAGCAAAATTATAAAAAACCTCTCAAAGAAACAAAACCTAGCCAATGATTTGGTAAAGAAAACTCATATATTAAAGACCAAGTGACAGAAGAGAGCCCTCTCTGAGCTGAGACGTCTAGTACCCATCTCTAAAGTGGTTTGCAGTTTACCTGTCATTTTTTTTTTATCATCCGAACAAATTTACAGAGTGCTAACACATCACATTTCCTCGCTAAGGATAACACCAACAACATCATCAAATTTCAGAGTGTTTGAACCATAGACAAAGTTACTTACAACCATGACTAAGCTGTTCCAGCTTTCTGGCAATGAGCACAAGATTAGAAGAGCTCTGAACTCATCATAAAAGTCCACTTTTATAGAACTTAGCTGATTACTAATCGTATTAAATTCATTTAAATGATCTGCAACAGACCCACCTTCTGAAATCTTCATCTTAAATAATCGCTTCATTAGAAATACCTTATTCAACACCAAGGGTTTTTCATACAGTTTAGCCAATGCATCCATCAACTCCTTCATTATCTTTTCTTTTGAAATATTGAAAGCCACCAACGCTGCCAGGATCATCTGTATCATTCCTAGTGCCTTTTTGTCGAGAACCTCCCATTCTTCGTCCTTCATGGGCATCGAATTATTTGTTATTCCATCCAATGGTCAGGATAGATCATTCTGATATAAATAATTTTCCATATGCATCTTCCATAACTGGTAGTTTTGACCATTAAATTTCTCGACCCTAAACTTTCCATATTCCGCCATTTCTCTCACTTGAACCATGAACCCTCTTTTCTTGCGAGTTATCTTTCGCTCTGATACTAGTTGTTAGAAAAATAGGATTGCAGAGAAATAAAATAAAACAAATATGGAAATAAAACAAATACGGAAATAAAACACATAATATACACAATACAATAGAGACACATATATACGTGGTTCACCCAGTGTGAGCTACGTCCACCATAGAAGTTGTCAGGTCCTTCCTTTTTATTATCCATCAAAATGAAGTGATAAAACCTACAACACACTCACTGTAACTTCCTCTTCTGTATCTCATAGTATCCTCTCTCAGAATAAAATATTCACGATAATACACAACCACAATACAATTCCCTCATAAGAGAGGGTCACCTTCTAGGGAAAAAATTCCTAAAATAACTTCTACTGTCAGATCTGTGACCTTATAATGAACAGTCTAGATTGACTATGAAATTACAATATTTTAAAAGGCATTTTTTCCCAAGGAAATTAAATTCTACCCCCGAATCCCTTGCCAGGGGGGGGGATACAAAACCCCCCTAGAGAAAGTTGTGGGGGGGAAATCCCTCCCAAACCCCTCATTAGGGAATGGGGTCCAAGCATGGCTGAAACAAACCTCTGAATCAAGAAGATAATCAGGCTCCACAACCAACAAGTGGTTATTTTCCTATCTCATAGTCACTATGCTTGAGGTCCCGGATCAAACAACATGGATGAGTTCATTTTCTTATGCCCGAGGTCCCAGATAAAACAACAGGGATGAGTTCATTGGACTTTGGAATCTCCTTGAGGCTACAAAGGAAAAATACATACAAAGACTCCATGTTTTTGGTGACTCCAAGTTGGTTATAGACTGGGCTATCAATAAAGTCAACATTCAGAACATCGGGCTTGAACCCATCATGAGGGAGATTAGAGAAACTTTCAATTATTTTTGTTGGCTCTCTTTTCACCATCTTCTAATAGAATTCAACTCCAAGGCAGACGAAATATCAAAGGATTCTTTGCTGTTAAATCCAGGTACTTTTAGCTTATATGAATTTCATGATGGGGTCGAAACAAAGGCTATGGAGGTGCGCCTTTGAGACATAGGTTTTGGTCCTTGCTTTCTCTTGGGATCTGCTATGATTATGTATTTTTTCTTCTGATGTAAAAATGTCGATATATGATGTATTTTTATTGACAAGGAAGAACAATCAAATTGTCCTCGAACAAAGTACTGAATTGGGAATAGTCGATTAGCAGACACCTATAGAAATGGAATTTTGGACAGATGGACTGTGATGTTTATAAAAATAGTTGGATGAATAGTTGGAACATGTATATTCACCACAAATTAATATAAGTGTTTTTTTTCTCTAGGAAAAAAGACAAAGCATCCCAGGCTTGAATTTCCTAAGGATGTGCCAAATTGTAGTAGAAATATAGCTGAACAATTTGACATAGATGGAATAAATGGCGATGAATTTAATCCTATGGAAGAAAATGATTCCAACACCCAATAGATGATAACTTTGATGATGCTCATGATGTACCTCTTATTGATAATGCAAGAAAACCCCTATATGAAGGCTCAAGGAAAAATACTCCCTATATTATTTTCTTGTTGGTGATTTTGAAGGTATTGAATGGTTCGTGAAACACTTGTCTCACATAGATATTAAGGTATGCAATATAATTCTTTATACACGAACACTTTTTTTTCATGTTTTTAATGTTAATTATATAAAGGATGCAATATTGATGAATATTTATTACAACAATTTATTTTGTAATGTCGCGGATTGTTAGGTGATTTTTCCTACCACTGTCAAATACTCTCCCTCACACATAATGAAAATTGTCTATCGTTATGAAAGATATATGAATGGAGTATCAATTCATTGATGCATTTCCTAATGATCATATTATATATTATGGAAATCATACAACAAAGCTAAAATTCCCTCAATGTGGAACTAGTATATTTTGAATTGATCAAGTAAAAAATAAGGTTCCCTGCAAGGTTTTGCATTGTATTCACATAATTCCACATTTCAAATGATTATTTAGGTGCAAAAAAACAATTTATGGATTATCATGCATGAAAGAGAAGTGAAAATAATGTTATTCGAATGCTTACAGATGGTTATGCATTTAGGCACATCAAAGAAATATGAACATTTTTAAAGAAGAACCTCATATTGTTAGGATTTCATTAATAGTTGTTGGGAGGAGTAACAATCAGGAATTAGTAACAAAGATAAAATCACGAAAGTTCATATTGACATTTAGGAAGCTAATCATGTAATGTGAAATTTTGTTCATTCTTCTAGTGATGGACAACCAAATAATATTCCATGGTTATTTACGAAGAAAGACAATAATGTTTTAAAAGACATAATTCAAAAAAGTAAATTTTCCAATGGTTTTGCTTCAAACATAAAGAATATCTTAACAAAGAAAGGTGAATTTGGTGGGGCAAAAACTCATGATTAACATACCTTTATTAAGGTAGTTTGGTATATTTTTATATTGGTATAACTTTTTGTAGTAATATTGATTCCTTCTATGTTATAGTACGTTCTACGTTTATCTCTCCCACATTATAGTACGTGATAAGAACATAAAAATAGGTTATATATATCTCAACAAGTATATGAGGTAAGTAACAACATATAATTGAAAGCTTAGTTTTAGAGCTTGTAGACATGTGATTTACTTTCATAGTACATATAATTATTATTTTGTTGAGCCAAGCCAATGTGATTTAGCCAAGCCAATAACACCATGTTAACTCTACTGTTAGTCTCTAACTTTGTTCTTTATTTAGTGAGACTCTCTAATCCTAAATCCCCCAGCTTATACCTCATTTCTTGATTTTTAGACTTTTATCCTTGGTTTGAGATTGTTATGTTTTGCATTGTTTTCATTTTGATTTAATTTTCTTAAGTTTTGAAGGTTTAGGACATGAATTAATGAGATTTGTCACATCATTTGCTTATTTGAATTTTGAAAATTCAAATTATTGCCAAGTCATGAATGGTGCTATAGGAATAGCGCTATTCCTGCAACGCTAAGGTAATTATGATTTGACATGAGCCAACCATCCAAATCTCTTCATGATCGCACAAATAGTGGATAAAGGACCTGCATTTTCTCCACGATCTCGCTTGAATCGATGATGTGGTTTAAATCGTTGTATGAATGAGATCACACTGTACCTGTAAGGACCTGCATCAAATCAATCCTTTTTCCCAATATTATTAAATGATACCGTCATATGTTCTTCTAATTTGTCGGATGATGTGTGCATATATCTATTTAAGGAAATTGTTATGCAATAACAATTACAGGGTTAAAAATTCTCATTTTCAAACAAAGCAGAGTTTTATAGGATTGTATCAGTGATGTGGCACCCAAGAAAAGTGGACAAATCGTTAGGTTGGAACCTAAGGGCACTGAAATTCTTGAAGCTTACCCACAGATGGCACAAAGGTTTAAGGACGTTGGCTGGTTCGATTTTTTCACCACTTTCCAGGGTCATGATGAACATGTGTCCATGATATTCGCACAAAACTTCAAAATTGTTGATTGGGGGAGAACAATGGTGGAAAAAGGAGCACGTGGTCATGGAATTCGTGAACCAATTCTTGTTACAAGATAAACAGAACCCATATTGGAAGAAAGGAGTTCCCCATAGCTGGATCAGACAAGAGTGGAATACTGCTATGATCATAATTCACAGGTATATTACATGCGAGGGTAGGTTCTCACTGGTTCACATCTACCATATCAAGTTATTAATGCACATCAATGGACATTACCCCCTAAATTTACCATATTTTCTACTCAAAAGTCTATCAAATATGTCCAAAAGGGTACAGTCTCACCTTGCCACAGCCAAAGGTAGCATGTTCCATCAAGTTTGATAAAGACACTGGTTGTTTCTACTTTGAGTGAAGTACATAGACCCTAGGATTGGTTAATCCAGTCTCTAAATAATGATCCACATCCAAGAAAACCTAAAAAGTCTAAAGGGAAAAAGGCAGCTACATAGAAACATAGTATCACACTTGATGAATTCCCAGTCAAAGAAGAAATATCGTCAACCAGGGTGACAAGGAACAACAAAAGAAAGAAGCAGAATCAACAAATCCCTACTGATACCCCTGTAGATGAAAATTAGGAAGAATCCACCACCAATAGAGATAAGAGATTAAAACTTGATGCAAAGATTAAAGTGTTTCCTAATGCAGAGATTGAAGTGTTTCTTGATACATACATAAAAATGGAAGAAGATACAGATGAAGATTACAATATAGGCTCAATTAAACCCACAGTCAAACATAAACAGAAATCAACCAGTAGGAAAGGTGCCATAGGCAAAAAACAGGGGAAGAAATATGCACCTGTGTCTAAATACCCTAGGAGGAACTCCACTAGGGCTGCCAACAAATATAGGTTAAAATCTAAAGCTATGTTTGACCCATATATAAAAAAGGAAAATATTATAGTCATAGAGGACAATTCTGAGGACTCTAAAGTGGGTGTCAAAGAAGAGGCAAAAAATACTTCCATTACATAGGAAAGAAAAAGAAAATAAAAACTTGGGGAAAACAACAGAAAAAGACAAACAGGTTGCTCAACATTCTACAAGACCTATAACAAGAGATACCACCAGATTATCAAGAGCTGAAGCACTTTCCAAAGGCACAAGTGGAATTTATGAAAACAAAGATTATCATTCTGTAGATTCAGATCAGATACCAGATATTCTAGTGGCCATGGACTCAGATAGTTCTGATGATGATCATAGCTCAGGACTAGCTTCTAGATACCAAATTAAACCGAGAGAACCTAAGGCTTCTATAGACCTAAACAAACCTGCACCTGCAGAAGAATTACTAGAATTCAAAGTCAAGGTCAGAAGTGATAAAGAGAAGATCAAAGAACTCCAGAGAATGGTGAAACAATTAAAGAAGGAAAAGGCTCAAGTAGAGCAATGGAGTGCCAAACACCAAGAAAAGATACAGGGTTCAAGAAGAAGGGAAAGGAGGAAAAAACATTGCTCAAAGATCTATGAGAGTCTAATTTCAAATTGTATAGGCACAACATTGTACTCACAACCAAGCTGAGACAAAACACTACTAAAGCCAACACTATTATTATATCATGATACCCTTATGAAGGTATTTTTGCACAATTTTGGAAGTTTTTGATATTTACCCAAGGAACAAAAGATAATCTACTTGTTTTTGACTTGTGAAGTTGGATTATTCAGATGTATAACTAAGTCAAAACCAACTCCAAATTTTGTGGGATCTAATATGTTGTTGAAAAATCATTTGGGATTAAGCTATTAAGCTGATTTCTATTTTGGCAATGTAAATGTTCATTTTGAGCTGACCTTCCTAGAAGATAGATACTGATCAGATCCTATCATTAATAGAACACTAGAAAATAGGATTTGTAGTCATCTTTTGTATAGTTTAAGTAGATAGATGAAAGACTCCGTGAGGGTCGAAAAATTGGATATTCAGGGACCTATTTTGAAACTCCTTGTAAGAGATTTTTATTCTATGTTGACACTTAATGGCAAAGGAATATTCATGGTCAACCTTTCTCTTCTTCCATGTTCTTTTTCTCTTCTTAGTTGAGATCATTTATCAATTGCAATGCATTGTTTTTTTGATTATCAATTGATACAGTGAAGAATTTTTTGTTATTATTATTATCAAGTTTTGATTTACAAGCTAATGTTCTTGTTTCTTAATTATATTTTGAGATGAGAATTCTATGTGAGGTTAACAAATTGAAGACCTTATATTCTCTTTCCTTATTTGTCTGATTTATCTATGTGTCTACCCTTTAGCCAGTCAATGGGATATCTCTTATCCTTATTTTGAAATTCTTGTTTACCTTGAAACCTTGAGCCAGTTTTCAACCACCCTTTTAAAAAAACCAAATCATAAAACCCTTAAAATACCATTGCAATAACCTGATGATGCCCTATCTTGCCCTCTCATAGTCAAGTGAAAATTTAGGGACTAAAATCTTTTGGCGTCATTTCCGGGGAATGAAGAAATGAGGATATCTTCCCTGGGGAAATGGAAATATTAGATTCAAATCTTGATGGTGAACAAGATTTTGGACATTACATAAGACTGTGATTTTTCACTTGGTGACTCCTCTGTGGAAATTATGGCTCCTAAAAGAAAAGGTAAAGGACCTAAAACTCCTCCAAATTCCTCATCATCTACAAAGAGACCAGTAACCCGAAAAAATCCAGACCCTGAAAAATTATTAAGAAAATCTAAAGTTACTCCTGGACAATCCTCTCTCTCAAAGGGAAAATTGCCTTCAAAAAGCTCTCAAGGATAGTCCTTTGAAGTTATAAAACTCCAATCAGATGAAGATGTAATTCCTTCAAGTGAGATCAAACCTGTCACTGAGCCTGCTATAGTTTCCTTTCCTTCAACTATCTTAGAATTTAATTTAAATCAATGGAAGCTACTTGTTGAGCTCATTGAAAAGGAACATTCAAATACTTTGTCTGTAGCTGAAGCCTTGAGAGATCAAATCAAAGATATTAAAAGTGAACCAGAAACACTCTCTTCATCATCTCAGTCTCTCTCTTCTAAATAAGTTAAACCACACTATTCCTCTTTTGAAAACCCTCTTTTTATTGGACCATCATCTTGCTCTAGTCTAGAAAATAAACCCCTATTTGTTGAAGATCAAGAATTATTATCAGTACAGCTAAGTTGCCACACACAAGAGACAATTGTTGCATTATTGAATTTGGTGCTTTAAAAAGGAAACAAGGTGAATCAATATCTTATTTTACTAAAAGGTTCAATAAAATGTAGAGTAAAATTCCAGATGAAATTAAGCCATCAGAAACATCATCTAAAATCACCTTTGCCAATGATTTCAATGCTGAATTTTATTTGTTACTAAGAGAAAGAATGTCTGCTACCCTAAGATTGATGCGGGAAGCTGCTATTGAGGTAGAATATAACATAATAACAATCGACAAATTGAAGTCCAGGGGTGATAGAGCCAGGAAAAAATAGAAAGAAGAGATTCCTTCCTCTTCTCATACAACATCTGATTCTAAGATGGATGAAATGGATAAGATGTTGAAGACTTTGAAATTTGATATGGCCAGGTTGAAAATGGAACAAAAACAACCTGGTAGACCTTCACAGGAAGGTGGATACAGAAATCCAAACCAGTGCAAGACGCCAAACAATGTACCTCAAATCTTACCGAGAGAAAAGAAGAATCAAGAAGATCAAAAAGTTTTGCCTCCTTTCCAGAATAATGCAGTATATAAGGTGGAGGAATAAGATGATACAAAATATGACCCTGCAGTACATCTAAATGATTTAGAATCATCCCCTATTCATTTGACACAACATGATTATGAAGATTCTTTGATATTAAATCAGTTTGAAGAAGGGGATGTTGATGAGGTCATCCAAAAGGAACCTAAAAGGAAGAAATATGATCTCAGATCTAGATCAAATACACCTAAAGTGGATACACCTGTCTCCATAAAGAAGGCCAACACTCTAGCACTCTAGTTAAAATAGGGACCAATAAAGACTATCCCGGGATTCAGATTGATTAACCATTAAAGCAGCCTGCTAAAGTTAGTACTACAGAGTTAAAGGAATACAAAAAGTTTGTTTCTTCTTTCAGCATAGAACATGAAATTAACAAAATCAAATTTTCTATACCTCTGCTGGAACTAATGAAAACAAAGCCTTTTAGGAAGACTGTTCTCAAGGCTTTACATCCTCTTGCTTAGGTCACCTTTTCAGATACTATCAACCTTGAAGATGAGAACCTTGCTATAACCATTGGACCTCATATTGAAGACATAACTGATACTTCTCCTCCATTCTACATATCACTAAATGTCCATGATTTTTTTTTGCATAACTGCCTAATGGATTCTAGTGCCTCGCACAATGTCATGCCTAAAGTGGTAATGGATGAATTAGGGTTAGATATTACTAAACCTTACCATGATATATTTTCTTTGGACTCTAGGAAAGTCAAATTCTTGGGAGTGATCAAGGACATGGTTTTTTCTCTTTCCCAATTACCTATGAAGAGTGTGGTATTGGATGTTATTGTGGCTGACATACCTCCAAAATTTGAAATTCTTCTGTCAAGATCCTGGTCTAAAAATGTAGGAGGCACTCTACAGATGGATCGTAGTTATGCTACCATACCTGTTTTTGGTGGAGAACATCAGAGATTATACAAGGAATTAAGACTGGATTATTTGGTAAGTGATCATGAAAACCCTAGTAATCATCCTATATATGTTGTAGAAGATGATCTTGGTTCCTCTATTTTTCATATTGTTGATCAGATGGTAGAAACATTAGTTAGGAAAACAACACCTACAGTTGGAGACAGTGCAAAATTTTTTGTTTGGAAAATGTATTTTGATGGGGCCTGTTCTAGAGAAGGTTCTAGCGCTGAGATTTTTTTCATTTCCCCTACCCAAGAGGTCATTCCTATGTCATATAAACTTGAATTTGATACAACCAATAACATCAGTGAGTATGAAGCCTTGTTTTTAGTGTTGAAAGATGCTAAATATATGGGTATAGATAAGCTTTCTGTTTTTGGAGATTCAGAACTTATTATCCACCAGATTAAAAACATTTATCAAACTAAGCAGCAAAGGTTAAAACAGTATATAAATGAAGTGTGGGATTATGTGGATAATTTATTTTTGGCATTCAACATTACTTTTGTGCACATAAATTTTAATCAGTAGGATGACTCTTTGGCACTTGCAGCTAGCAACATTAAGACTCCAATGTTTCCTAACTTGAAATTGGAGATTGAGGTTAGACACAGACCGTCAATACTAGATAATATAAAAAATTGGCAGGTTTTTAAAGATGATGATGAGATTCAAAGATTCTTAAAGACTATAGAATATTTTTCCAATATTTCAATAGATCAAGACAATGAAGATGATGATGTAGAGGTGCATGCTGCAAATGTTCTTCAAGACAATGTTGTTGGGCAAAAAATTATTGAATTAAAGACAGATCATCTGCCTAAAGGTTTGGTTCCACTTGAGAGATTGTTTGATCACAATGATGTTTCCACAAAGGATGTTATTCAAACAGAGGAGACTGATGTAGTGGATTGTGATATCAGTTCTGATTCAAATACCAGGTTGGTTAAAATATCCAGAAAACTGTCAGAAAAACAAAGAGATATATATGTTGAATTGATGAAGCAGTATTTAGATGTATTTTCCCGGTCTTATGAAGACCTGAAAGTGTTTGATACAGAGATAATAAAACACAAAATTCCTCTAAATCCTGGGTCAAAACCTTTTAAGAAAAAGTCTAGGCAATTTAATCCTTTGTTGTTACCCATAATAGAAAAAGAGCTGAAAACATTATTGGATGCCAAAATTATAGTGCCACTGAGATACTCAAAGTGGGTAGCTAATCTTGTACCTGTCAGGAAGAAGAGTGGTGAAATAAGACTCTGTGTGGACTTCAGGAATTTGAACAGGTGTTCCATAAAGGACAATTATCCATTACCAAAAATGGATCATATTTTACAAAGTGTAGTAGGGGAAAAGAATATCTCTATGCTTGATGGATACTCAGGGTACAATCAAATATGAGTAATGGAGGAGGACAAAAAGAAAACATCTTTTACCACTCCCTAGGGCACTTTCATGTATGAAAATATGCTCTTTGGATTGATTAATGCACGAGCCACTTTTCAGAGGGCTATGGACATTGCTTTTATTCATGAGAAACACAGGTTTGTAGTTATTTACCTTGACATTGTATTTTCAACATATTATGAAGAACATTTACAACACTTGAAGCAGACTTTTGAGAAATGCAGGAGGTACAGTATATCACTTAATCCTAAAAAATCACATTTTGTCATGGAAGAAGGAAAAATTTGGTGACATATTATTTCACCTGAAGGTATTAAGATAGATCCTGAAAGAGTAAAAGTTATCCAATAGATAGACATTCCGAGAAACAAGATGTCTATCCAATCCTTCATAGGTAAAATAAATTTTTTAAGGAGGTTTATACCTAATTTTGCAGAGATTATCAAGTACATTACTGACATGTTGAAAAATGATGCAGAAATTAAGTGGATACCAGAAGCTAAAGAATATTTTGAGAAGATTAAGAAGGCTATTGTTCAGGCCCTTGTTCTTATTAGTCCAGATTACTCCAAAGAATTCATGATTTTTTCTTTTTCCTCAGAAGACACCATAGCTGATGTTCTTCTACAAATAAATGAGCAAGGATATGAGCAGCCCATCTCCTTCTTCAACAAAACTCTCAGAGACTCTGAACTGAAATATGATATAATGGAAAAACATGCATATTCCCGGGTAAAGTCTTTAAAATATTTCAGGGTATATGTTCTTCTATCTGAGATCACTGCTTATGTGCCAAGCAATGCAGTCAAAGAATTTTTCGTTCAGTGTGACTGTGAAGGAAAGAGAGGAAAATGGATAACAAAAATCCTAGAGTACAACCTAACTATAAAGCCAACTCAACAGATAAAAGGTCAAGTGTAACATCCCCGGCCACCCATGTCCAGGCCACACTACATGAGGGAACACTTCTGTTCTCTCACTGCAGAACATACTATGACATACCCAACACCCGACTGAACTATGCCACATAAATTTTATCTAATTGCATGCATTTAAAACATAGACACACAACACTCTTGCAAAAGCTTCATATATAAAACAAAATCGACAAATACATTACATATTGGCATGAATTCACACGGTAATAACAATAAACATAAACATGCATCATATACAGGAAATACCCAAAAACTTCCAGATGGTTATAACCACACATATGATAATCCCATAAAATAAGCACATAAATAACAATGCAACATGTAAATTTATCACACAATTGGTACTTATCTTGGTAAGAATGTCACCAACTGCATGTCGACCGTCCACGAACCTCCCAACCTTAGACTACATTGTTCATCACTCTCAACAGTGAGTCACCCCCAAGTTGGGACTAAACTCCACCCAGGTAAAGGAATTTCTAACACGTATATAGGCTCATAGACAACAGGAAAGACTCAGTCTCAGGTGCTCACTCAAATGACAGCCTACAATCCCCCATTCCCCACATTCCTATCCCACCCCAGGAAGTGTGCCCCTTCTCTGCTCAACAGTCCTTCAGCTGCCCCACTTCCTTTCCGGGCTTCAGCAATAGGCCGGACAAGAAGTCTCTGAGCCCTGTAGATGTAGTTTAGCACCTTCAGGAAATCAATTCCCAACAATTATCTCACCCAGAGAATTGCTCAGGGGATTGACAACCCGCCTCTTCAGTCCCGCTCCCAAGCTAACTAGCTACACAAACATATATGGCTATGGATACAGTTTTGGTATAGTGAAATGAATGTTTGAGGGATAATGGACTGCGTGAGTGAAAAATGGTCATGGAGTCATGGCTGAATGCTCGATGGAATCATGGGAGAGATGATGGTAAGAATGATGGGGAGTGTCCCCAAATGAACTAAGTCCCCACAATATGTATGCATGTCCCCAACTTGACACTTGTCATGTTGGGAGCTACTTTGGTCCACTTGTCCCCAACTTTATAACTTAGGATAAAATAATTATCCATACTTTATGTTTTAAGAAATATTAATATAATATTACTTTTTGGCTTAAGCTCTTTAGCTTAGCCCTTTCCCTTAACTTTTGGCCCTCCCTTTCCCTAACTGGTGAAGTTTAGTCCCCCATCTGTTTTATCGTGGTCGGTCTATGTGCAACGATGTATTTTATATTAATCATGAGATATATACAAAATAGGCACACTAGCCTTTAACATCTAGGCGCTTTGGCCTAATTCCAAAACATAAGCATCCTGACTTATAATAACTCGCTCACCAACCTATAACACATATCATATACACAAGGCTCGCTAACCTCAATATTGCGCGCACTTTACTTACTACGCGTGGTATCTGGGAATGTGCACACTGCATCATTTTACTGCGCAATACATGCGCGCACTATGCCATGAAAGGTGCATTACAAAATGATGTCAAAAAAACTCACCAGCTTAAGTACACTTACATTACATTTACAATTGGGTTCAGCCAAGGGATATTACAATCCCCTCCCCTTATTTATGCACTGTCCTCAGTGCATCATGTACCCATATACAAAAAAAATTTCAAAAATCCTCAAAAAGATGCGGGTATTTTGCCCGCATTGCATTCTGATGCTCCTAAGTAGCGTCCTCAGGACCATACCAGGTTCATTGGACCTTTATAAGCCCTATGGCTTGATTCTGGAGCTGCTTGATTTTCCGGTCCAGAATGCACACCGGATGCACTCGGAAAGCGTCTTCTTGCTCCACCTGAATCACATTCCAATCAATAACATGATTATCATCAGGTATATATTTCTTTAGAAATGATACATGGAATACATTATGAACAGACATAGATGCAGGCAATTCAATCATATAAGCAACTGGACCAATCCTCTCTAGGATTTCAAATGGCCCACAATAATGAGCTGCCAACTCTGAACAGTTTCCCAACTTCAGGGAACTCCTGTTGGCTTTTACTTTAAAAAATGCATGGTCTCCCACATTAAATTCCCTGTGATTTCTGCCTTTATCAGTATAACTTTTCTGCCTGTCTTGGGCAACCTTTAAATTTTTCTTTATTTTTATCATTTGCTCCTCCATTTCCCTGAGCAAATCTGGTCCAACCACTACTCTGTCTACTGGGTTATCCCAACTTACTGGAGTGTTCCACTTTCTGCCATAAAGTGCCTCAAATGGACTTATCTTTAGAGATGCTTGGTACCCATTGTTGTAAACAAACTCTACCAAGTGTAGGTAGTCTTCCCATTTTGATGGTTTATCCATCACATACATCCTCAACATATCTTCAATCACTTGATTCACCCTCTTTGTTTGTCCATCAGATTCTGGATGACAGGCTGTACTAAAATTCAAATTTGTTCTATATCCATTAAATAACCCTTTCCAAAATTTTGAGGTAAATTTTGGATCTCTGTCAGACACAATTGTCTTGGGTATGCCATGTAATTTGGAAATTTCTTTCATACAAACATCAACAATGTTCATGCCTTGTGAGTGAGCTTAACTAGAATAAAATGAGCAGCTTTAGTAAGCTTATCCACCACTACCATGATAGAATCATGTTGCTTGTTTGTTCTGGGCAGTTTGGTGATGAAATCCATCGTTACAACTTCCCATTTCCACTCAGGAATGGGTAATGGTTGTAGCAATCCAGCTGGGTGTCTATGCTCAACATTTACCTTTTGAAATTCCAAACATCTGGCAATAAAATCTGCCACTTCTTTCTTCATGCCTGGCCAATAATATTGGCTCTTGACAGCTGCAGTAGTTTTATGATACCCTGGGTGCCCATCATAAGGTGCATTATGCATTTCTCCCAATATCAGTTTTTTCAATTCATTAGAATTTGGTACATAAATTATGCCCCTGTACATAAGAATTTTCTCATTATCTAGCTTGTATTCTTCAATTTTCTGCTGCAAATTACCTTGTTGTAATTTTGCCACTAATTCCTTGTATTGAAAATCTGATTTGGCAGCTTCTATAATTTTGTCTTTCAAATCTAATTGGTACATGATAATGGCTGTAGCATGCAATTCATGTACTCTTCTGCTGAGTGCATCAGCCACTTGGTTCTCTTTCCCCTTGATATGCTTTATATCAAAGTCATATTCGCTTAGAAATTCTAACCATCTGCTTTGCCTAGCATTTAGATTTGGCTGATCAAATAAATATTTCAGACCATTGTGGTCTGTTCTTAGCTCGAACCTTTTCCCCATGAGTTAGTGTCTCCATTTCCTCAAGACATGCACTATGGCTGCCAACTCCAAATCATGAGTGACATAGTTTCTTTCATGCTTCTTCAACTTCCTTGATTCATAACATATAACAAACCCATTTTGAGTGAGGACTCCACCAAGTCCTTCATTACATGCATCTGTGCATACAATGAAGTATTCATTTGGGTCTGCGATCCTTTGTATTGGAGAACTTGTCAATAATTATTTCAAGTGTTGGAAACTCTTTTCACAATCCAATGTCCACTGAAACTTCACACCCTTTCTTTGCAAGGAAGTGATTGGGTGTGCAATCTTTGAGAATCTTTCAATGAATCTCCTATAATAGCCTGCAAGACCCATGAATGATCTCACCTTTGTCACATTCTTTGGCGCTAACCATTCTCTAATGGCTTCTATCTTCTCAGGATCCACTGCTATCCCTTCCTTTGAAATGATATGCCCCAAATAATGAATTTGTTTCTGATAAAATGATCACTTGCTCAATTTGGCATACAACCGATGCTCCTTTAATACTTGCAACACCATCCTCAAATGATGTTCATGCTCTTCCTCTGACTTAGAATATATAAGAATGTCATCCAAAAATATAATGACAAACTTGTCTAGATATTCTAGGAAAACACCATTCATTAAGCACATGAAAACAACTGGTGCATTTGACAACCCAAATGACACCACTGTGAAATCATAATGACCATACCTTGTCCTGAAGGCGGTCTTGCTGATATCTTCCTCTTTAATCCTTACCTGATGGTATCCTAATCTGAGATCTATCTTTGAAAATATCTTTGCATCCTTCAATTGATCAAAGAGATCATCAATCCTTGGCAGAGGATACTTGTTCTTAACAGTCACTTTATTCAACTGTTTGAAGTCAATGCACAATCTTAATGTTCCATCTTTCCTTTTTCACAAACAAGACTAGGGCACCCCAACGTGATACACTTGGGCATATATACCCCTTCTTCATAATTTCTTCAAGCTGCATTTGCAGCTCCTTCAATTCCGGTGTACTCATTCTGTAAGGAGTCTTTGACACTTGAGCTACTCCAGGCATTAGATTTATAGAGAAATCAATGTCTCTCTTTGGGGGTAGTCATGGTACCTCCTTGAATACATCTTTAAATTCTTTCAGGATTGCATAATCTTCCAAATTTGACACCTTATCCTTAGGTGTCTCTTCCATATGAGTTGCAAATATTTGACACCCTTTTCTCTAACATTTCTTCAGCTGCAATGCTGAAATTTCTCTAATGGTTACTGCCCTAGGAATTCCCTGCACTTTCCTTAGTTTCCCTTTCTCATCCAATCAAGTAAATGCTTTGTTATGACAGTCCAGGAGAGCATGATGTTGGTCCAACCAATCCATCCCAATTAGACAATTATAGGAACCTAAAGGCAAGATGTTCAAATATGCCTTGGTGTTCAGTCCATTCATAACCATGAAGCATGACTTAACCATCTCATTAACTTTTCTTTTGGCTTCTGTAGCCAGCGGCACCAACCAAGATTTCCCATGCTTGCTTCTTGGAAATTGCAAACTTTCCACCATCTTAGGGTCTATATAACTATGACTAGCTCTTGAATCAATTAAAATAACAATGGTTTGGTTGTTGATCATACTTTCCACTTCAATCATGTGGGACTGATACTCTGCTTGTTTGTTGTCCAGGGCTACATAGATCCTTGGCACATTTCTGCCCATGTCCTCCACTGTTTCCGTTTGCTGTACATTGTGAACAACCCTTCCTTTTTCACCTCTGTGAGGGAAATCTATGAACATATGATCTCCTTTACAACCCCAACATTTAATAGGTGGCTACCTTGGCCTTTGACTCCCTGTGTCAATCGTTATGGGTTATTTAGGCGTTTGTTGTACCTGTGGATTATTTCTGAAGAATGGTGGCTTAGCTCCCTTCTTCTTCTGATCCATCTTGAATTTCTTTTTGTCTTCCCAAGCCTTTTGGAAAGTTGTCCTTTCTTTCTGCTGATCATATAGGAATTTAGCTCGCCTTATGGTCTCTTCTAATTTCTTGGGATCATCATACTGTATTTTGTCACTGATGAATGATGTCAATACACTCAAATACCTTTGAATTTTGACTGTCTCATCCTTGATGAAAGAGACATACTTCAACAGTTCTAGAAACCTTCTCTCATATTCGTCTATGGTCATACTCCCAAGTTTGAGTTCAAAGAACTCTTTCATTTTCTTTTCATAGTATCTCTTAGTCAAGTATTTCTTCTCAAAATAATTCTTGAATTCCCTCCAAGTAACATTTTTCTCTTTAATGTGCTGCACCTGCACAAGCTTATCCCACCACATGGATTCCTTTCCCTTGAGTTGATAGATAGAAATTCTACCTTCTGCATGAGAAGAATAATTATGCAATTGAAAATACTTTCTCATGCCTAGCAACCATGTTTTTTCATCTTCATCCTTCTTGTGCTCACCATCAAATGTAGGAGGTTTGATTTTGTTCATTTCTCCTCATAGCTCATCCACCCCAGACCTCTTATGCCTTCTCACAGGGGATGGACTTGAGCTACTGCCTGCTCTCTTATTGGAATGCCTTGGGGAGTGATGGTGGTGTCTGCTAACACTTCTTGCTTTTCTTTTCTCATCTGAAGGCTTGTGACTTCCAGATTTTCTTGAGCCACTCTCCTTAGCCAATTTATTTTCTATTCTATTAAAGCCCTCCAATAAATTCATGTTGAAGTCATCCTGCTGCTCCTTGGCTCTCATAAGCCTTACATTATCAGCCTTATGGCTTTGAACATCCTTTTGCAAATTTTTAATGGTCCTTTCCATATTCATGTGTTCATTCCTTTCTTCTCCATGTCCATTGGAGTTTGTTCCTTCAATGCCCAAATGGACATCCATCCCTCTTCTCTCATCTTGCTGACTGTAATTCCCCTATGCCTCTTCCATTCCTATGGGCTTTGCACTGATCTTGATCTGATCTAATTGTTGTTAATTCTGCAAAACGTGCAACCATCGAAACTTATCAAGACAACTAATTCAACAACTCATGAAAAAAATATGAACCATTTTGGTTCAATAAATACATCAGAATTGTTTCTTCTGATTTCCTGGTGTTATCACCATGACAATTTTTAGATAAGACCCAAGTCTTGAGAAAATAGATGCGTGACGCCTCCAGAGATACATCGGGGCGAAAGGCGGTTTTCCGAATCCACTTTCACCAAAGTCTCGAGGTCACGTGTTTCAATATGTCAAAACCACCACTCGCGGGACGGGCGATGGCTAGTTAGATCACCCTATTTCACTCGTTCGGTACTTCACAGCTGTATGATGTCAGGTGAACGCTGCCATGTAACGAACTCAAAATCTAATCATTTCAAATGGATTAGCCGAGCATGGAAAACCAACGCATTTATACGTAAGTCTGACTGTGATTCATGATTAGGACTCTATAACTACCAATTCTCAGTATGGAGGCATCATCTCATCCATAAATGGAGTAATCTCCAAATTTTCTCGACCTTCTGATCTCTGTAAAAGCAGTTTGGTGTCCACAAAATTGAGGTACATGGACAAAGCTATATCCAGTGAGACTGGTTCTTCAGGCAACATGGTATATTTTCCTACGAGTAAGAAGGAAAGGATAATTGCGCATATATTAGTGACTAAATTTCACACAGAACCTGCCACAGACTTGAAATTGGAAGCCAAGCTAAATCCCATTATGAGGGATCTAGTGATCAACAGACAAGTTGTTAAGAAGAAACGGAGCAAGCGACAGAAGAAAGAAACCATAGCTGAAACGACTGAAAGTGTTGGAGAGGATCAACCGGTTTGGTTAGATACTTTAAAGGAGGAGATCCTCGAATAAAAGTACATTTCAACAAATTTTGGATAGATGGTAGCAGAGGTAAGGGGCCCCAGAGATGATAGGCCTGTTCTTAAATGGCCCCTTTTAAAATAGGATAACTGTTATTTTAAATCATTCCCTTTTTGCAACTTATCTCTATTTTTAGAAATATGCGGAAGTCCGAGTGTTTTCAAATTCTACAAATAATTCCTCTATATATACGTATTATCTCAAGGAAGAGAAAAGGGAAAAAGGAACCTGCCCTCTGTGTAGGAAGAATTTTTGTAATTTTGGGATTAAAATGATTATATAAATGCAGAAGCAGATTTTGAGTTGTTTATTACAAGATTCTAACTGGTGGTGATATGAGTCTTGTTTTCTTTCATAGTATGCGTTTCTTGTAAGCTTATATTTCACTCCTATCTGTCTGAATCAGAGGAAAATAAAACCCAGAATTCATCTCTGAGATGCTCTCGGCTTAGCAATTTATACTATATTTATTTCTTCTCAAACCAACTCTGAATTCATTTTAAATAATGCTTCGATGTAGTTGTGTGTTTCTTTTTCCTCTAATACTATGCAAATTTTCTATTAAACTCAGACTCATCGCCTTAATTAGCCTTCCAAACGACTTCGTGCGCACAAAAATTCAACCTATACACCCATATTTATCGTGCACAACAACACCACAAGGTAAATCGTGCTTCCACGCACCTATATTCACTATGCCTTCCTTCTCCATCATGCCAATAACTTGCGCGCACTACTTTTGCGTTGCGTGCCAATATCCGCTGTGCACAGTTTTGGTTCTTGCATTGCTACCCGTTGTGCGTAGTTTTTGTATCGCACATTGATATTCCACATGCATTTCTCTCTATGCATTGCACCATGCCAAAGTTCAATATGCCTCCACTGCGCACAATAATCTACGCGCACCATTGAATACACTGTCGTGAGACAACTTATACTCATACTATGCGCACACAGACCAAACTCCTCTGTGTTTTGCAATATTGTGCACACCACATGCACATTACTATGTGTGTGCTCACCACGCAATGCTAAATTTAGCGCGCACATCCGCACACAATATTCTTCCGTGCGACGCCACAATTTACCGCGCACACTTGCACACCAACATTTTCCGTGTGGTGCCAAAATTTACCATGGACACTCTGTGACTTGAAAATTTGGCCACTTTGAAATTAATCTTCTGTGAATATTCGCTTCAACCAAACCTTTCCGGCCCATCTAGGCTCAGTGTTGGAACTAAAGCTCTAATACCATATTTTAACATCCCTGACCACCCATGGCTGAGCCACGCTACACAAGGGAACACTTTCGTTCTCTCACTGCGGAACGTACCGTGACATACCCAACACCCGACTGAACTATGCCACATAAATTTTATCTAACTGCATGCATTTAAAACATAAACACAACACTCTTGCGGAAGCTTCATATATAAAACATAACCGACAAATACATTACATATTGGCATGAATTCACACGGTAATAACAGTAAATGGAGACATGCAGCATATACAGGAAATACCCAAAAACTTCCAGACGGTTATAACCACACATATGATAAACCCATAAAATAAGCATGTAAATAACAATGCAGCATGTAAATTTATCACACAATTGGTACTTATCTTGGTAAGAATGTCACCAACTACGTGTTGATCGTCCATGAACCTCCTAGCCTTAGACTACACTGTTCATCACTCTCAATAGTGAGTCACCCCTGAGCTGGGACTAAACTCCACCCGGGTAAAGGAATTCCTAACCAGGCTATAGGCTCATAGACAACAGGAAAGACTCTGTCTCGGGTGCTCAATCAAATGAAAGCCTACAGTCCCTCATTCCCCACATGCCTATCCCACCCCAGGAAGTGTGCCCCTTCTCTGCTCAACAGTCCTTTGACTGCCCCACTTCCTTTCCAGGCTTCAACAACAGGCCGAACAAGAAGTCTCTGAGCCCTGTAGCTATAGTTTAACACCTTAAGGAAATCAATTCCCAACAATTATCTCACCCAGAGAATTGCTCACGAGCCTGAAAACCCACCTTTTTTAGTCCTACTCCACAAACAGATATGGATATGGATATAGTTATGGTACAATGAAATGAATGTCTGAGGGATAATAGACTGCGTGAGTGAAAAATGGTCATGGAGTCATGGCTAAATGCTCGAAGGAATCATGGGAGAGATGATGGTAAGAATGATGGGGAGCGTCCCCAAATGAACTAAGTCCCCACGATATGTATGCATGTCCCCAACTTGCCGCTTGTCATGTTGGGAACTACTTTGGTCCACTTGTCCCCAACTTTAGAACTTAGGATAAAATAATTATCAATACTTTATGTTTTACGAAATTCATTTTTGGCTTAAGCTCTCTAGCTTAGCCCTTTCCCTTAAATTTTTGCCCTCCCTTTCCCTAACTGGTGAAGTTTAGTCCCCCATCTCTTTTATCGTGGTTGGTCTGTGCGCAACGATGTATTTTATATTAATCATGAGACATATACAAAATAGACGCACTGGCCTTTAACATCTAGTCACTCTAGCCTAATTCCAAAACATAAGCATCCCGACTTATAATAACTAGCTCACCAGCCTATAACACATATCATATACACAAGACTCGCTGACCTCAATATTGCGCGCACTTTAGTTACTGCACATAGTATCCGGGAATGTGCACACTACATCATTTTACTGCGCAGTACATGCGTGCACTATGCCATGAAAGGTGCATTACAAAATGATGTCAAAACAACTCTTAAGCACACTTACATTACATTTACAATTGGGTTCAGCCGAGGGATATTACATCAAGGCCTTACCAAATTAATGACAGAGTCAAATTGCAAGGCAATTGGGTTGTATCATCTTTCAGGAAAAGCACATGATTTGTCATTCCATATTGGAGAAACTAGCTCATAGGTAAACAACAAGTATGTTTCTTCACCATGGTACAAGGATATTGTATTTTTTCCAATGAACCTTCAATCTCCTCCAGAATTGGATAAATCAAAATTCAAATCATTAAAATTAAAATTAGTAAAGTATTTCATTATTGATCAGATCCTGTACTGGAAAGATCCTCATGGAATCTTGTTGAGGTGCGTTGATGAAGAAGAGGTTGATTTTTTTTTTTGTGATCTACACCATGGTGTTTGTGGAGGTCATCACCATTGGAAAGACACTGCTTTCAAGATTCTCAGAGCAGGCTATTACTGGCTAGTTCTGTTCTTAGACATTTTTTCTCAGGTCAGGGCATGTGAACCATGTCAGAAGTTTGAAGGAAAGCATAAACTTGTGTCTCTTCCTCTGAAACCTATCATCGCTCATGGACCATTTCAACAGTGGGGCTTGGACTTCATCAGGGAAATCAACCCTTCATCTTCTGGACAACATAAATGGATCCTTATAGCCGCATATTACTTTACAAAGTGGATTGAAGCAATTCCAACTTGGAATGCAACAAACAAGGTAATCATGGAATTTCTTGAAGGACATATATTTTCTAGGTTTGGCTATCCTAAAAAACTAGTTAGTGATAATGCTCAAGATTTTAAATCCAACTCCATGATTTATTTCTGCAATAAGTATAACATCAAATTGGTCCACTCTACTCCTTACTACCCCTAAGGAAACAGGTTAGCAGAGTCCTCCAATAAAAGTCTTATAAGAATTATCAAGAAATTACTTGCAGAGAATAAAAGGTCATGGGATTCCAAGTTAAAATTTTCCCTATGGGATGATCGTATCAGTAACAAGAAATCCATTGGGACCTCTCCTTTATAGATGGTGTGTGGAACATAAGCTATTCTTCCAACTCAATTGGGCTTACTAGTTTTAATTTTTTTTCAAGAAGAGTTAGAAGAACCCAATGATGTCCAAAGGAAATTTTTTCATATGATTGAGGTTCATCAGGCCAGAGAACAGATGAATCAGAAAGATGTTGCTCACCAGAGAAAATTCAAAGCCACATTTGATAAAGGAACTAAGAAAAATGTTTTTAATGAAGGAGATTTGGTATTAAGGTGGGATGTTAGGAGAGAGGGTAAATCAAAACATGGTAAGTTTGACAACTTATGGTATGGTCCTTTCAGAGTAGCCAAGGTAATGGATAATAATACTTTTCTCCTACATAATCTAGATGACACAAAAAATTTTGGGGACTGAATGGGAGGTTTTTGAAACCCTATTTTCTTTAAAAATGTATCAAAGGTTTTAGCCTGTACAATAGGTTTTTCTTTCAATAAAGACTCCATATACCCAATGTAATTGTTTTTATATAGTTGTGTTGCAAATAAAGGATGACAGAGCAGGGAATTCAGTGAATCAGAAGTAAGGTAAAGGCATTGGTCTGTAGTTCTTGGAGTTTTACCATCAAAAATTCACCCCCATAAGCAACCAGTGTTAGTCTCTAACTTTGTTCTTGATTTAGTGAGACTCTCTAATCCTAAATCCCCCAACTTATACCTCATTTCTTGATTTTTAGAATTTTATCCTTGGTTTGAGATTGTTATGTTTTGCATTGTTTTCATTTTGATTTAATTTTCTTAAGTTTTGAAGGTTTAGGACATGAATTAATGTGATTTGTCACATCATTTTCTTATTTGAATTTTGAAAATTCAAATTATTTCCAAGTCATGAATGGCGCTACAGGAATAGCGATATTCCTGCAGCGCTAAGGTAATTATTCTTTGACATGCACCAACCATCCAAATATCGTCATGATCGTACAAATCATGGATAATGCATGTGGTCCACGATCTCGCTTGAATCAATGATGCAGTTTAAACCGTTGTATGAATGACATCACATTGTACCTACAAGGACCTACATCAAATCAATCCTTTTTCTTGATATTATTAAATGATACCGTCATATTTTATTCTAATTTGTTGGATGATGTGTTAAGATATCTATTTAAGGAAATTGTTATGTAATAACAGTTACAGGTTTAAAAATTCTCGTTTTCAAACAGCGCAAAGTTTTATAGGATTGCATCAGTGACATGGCGCTCAAGAAAAGTAGACAAATTGTTAGGTTGGAACCTGAGGGCACTAAACTGCCTGAATCTTACCCACAAATGGCACATAGGTTTAAGGATGTTGGTTGGTTCGAGTTTTTCACTACTTTCCAGGGTCATGATGAGCATGTGTCCGTGATATTCGCACAAAACTTTGACGGCTTTGAAGTTGTGATTGGAAAGTTGTTAATGATGGTGATTGAACACTCCATCGCCAAATCTTGCAAATTGACAATTGGGGGAGAATGATGGTGGAAAAGGGAGCACGTGGTCATGGAATTTGTGAACCAATTCCTGTTACAAGATAAACAGAACCCAGATTGGAAGAAAGGAGTCCCCCATAGTTGGATCAAACAGGAGTGGCATACCGCTCTAATCATAATTCACAGGTATATTACATGTGAGCGTAGGTTCTCACTGGTTTACATCTACCATATCAGGTTATTAATGGCATCAATGGATATTACCCCCTAAATTTATCATTTTTTTACTCGAAAGTCTATCAAAGATGTCCAAAAGGGTACAGTCTCACCCTGCCACAGCCAAAGGTAGCCTCTTCCATCAAGTTTTGATAAAGACATTGGTTGTTTCTTCTTTGAGTGAAGTGCAGAGACCCTGGGATTGGTTAATCCAGTCTCTAAATAATGATCCAAAACCAAGCAAACATAAAAAGGCTAAAGGAAAAAAAGGCAACTAAACAGAAACAAAGTATCATAGTTGATGAATTCTCAGTCAAAGAGGAAATATTGGCAACCAGGGTGACAAGGACCAATAAAAGAAATAAGTAGACTCAACAAATCCCTGCTAATACCCCTGTAGATGAAAATCAGGAAGAAGCCACCACCAACAGAGGTAAGAGATCAAAACTTGATGTAGAGATTAAAATGTTTCCTGATGCAGAGCTTGAAGTGTTTCCTGATACAGACTAAAAAATGGAAGAAGATACTCATGAAGATTACATTGTAGGTTCAATTAAACCCACATTCAAACATAAACATAAATAAACTAGTAAGGAAGGTGCCACAGGAAAAAAACAGGGGAAGAAATCTGCACCTGTGTCTAAATACCCTAGGAGGAACTCCACTAGGGCAGTCAACAAATATAGGTTAAAATATAAATCTATGTTTGACCCATCTATCAAAAAGGAAAATATTATAGTCATAGAGGACAATCCAGAGGACTCTAAAGCAGGTGTCAAAGAACAGGCAGAAAGACTTCCATTGCATAGGAAAGAAAAAGAAAATAAAAACTTGGGGAAAACAACAGAAAAAGACAAACAGGTTACTCAACATTCTATAGGACCAATAACAAGAGCTACCACCAGATTATAAAGAGCTCAAGAACTTTCCAAAGGCACAAGTAGAATTTCTGAAAATAAAGATTACCATCCTGTAGATTCAGATAAGATACCAGATATTCTAGAGGCCATGGATTCAACTAGTTCTAATGATGATCATAGCTTAGGACTAGCTTCTAGATACCAAATTAAACTGAGAGAACCTAAGGCTGCTATAGGCCTAAACAAACCTACACCTATAGAAGAATTTCTATAATTCAAAGTCAATGTCATAAGTGATAAAGAGAAGATCAAAGAACTCCAGAGAATGGTGAAACAATTAAAGAAGGAAAAGGCTCAAGTAGAGAAATGGAGCGCCAAACAACAGGAACAAATACAGGGGTTCAAGAAGAAGAGAAAGGTGCAAAAATAATTGCTCAAAGAGCTATGAGAGTCTAACTTCAAACTATATTGGCACAACATTGTACTCACAACCAAGCTGAAACAGAGGACTACTAAAGCCAGTGCTATTATTATACCATGATAGCCTTATGAAGGTCCCTTTGCACAATTTTAGAAGTTTTTTATATTTACCCAAGGAACAAAAAAAGATCTACTTGTTTTTGACTTGTGAAGTTGGATAATTCGAATGTATAACTAAGTCAAAACCAACTCCAAATTTTGTGGGATCTGATATGTTGTTGAAAAATCATTTGGGATTAAGTTGTTGAGATGATTTCTATTTTGGCAATGTAAATGCTCGTTTTGAGCTCACCTTCCTAGAAGATATATACTGATCAAATCCTATCATTAAAAGAACACTAGAAAATAGGATATGTAGTCATCTTTTGTATAGTTTAAGTAGACAAATGAAAGACTCTGTGAGAGTCACAAAATTGGATATTCAGGGACCTGTTTTGAAACTCCTAGTAAGAAATGTTTATTCTATGTTGACACTTAATGGAAAAGGCATATTGATGGTAAAAATTTCTCTTCTTCCATATTCTTTTTCTCTTCTTGCTTGAGATCATTTATCAATTGCAATGCATTGTTTTCTTGATTATCAATTGATACACTGAAGAATTTGTTGTTATTATTATTATCAAGTTTTGATTTACAAGCTAATGTTCTTGTTTTTTAATTATATTTTGAGATGAGAATTCTATGTGAGGTTAACAAATTGAAGACCTTATATTATCTTTCCTTATTTGTCTGATTTATCTATGTGTCTACCCTTTAACCAGTCAGTGGGATATCTCTTGTCCTTATTCTAAAATTCTTGTTTACCTTGAAACCTTGAACCAGTTTTCAACCACCCTTAAAAAAAAAACAAATCACAAAACCCTTAAAATACCATTGCAATAACCTGATGATGCCCTATATTTCCCTCTCATAGTCAAGTGCAACTTTAGGGACTAACATATTTTGGCGTCGTTGTCAGGGAACGAAGAAATAAAGATATCTTCCGTAGGGAAACAACAAGATTAGATTCAAATCTTGATGGTGAACAAGATTTTAGACATTACATAAGATTGTGATTTTTCACCTGGCGAATCCTCTATGGAAATTCTGGCTCCTAAAAGAGAAGGTAAAGGACCTAAAACTCTTCCAACTTCCTCATTATCTACAAAGAGACCAGTAACCCAAAAAAATCCAAACCCAGAGCCTGTTGTAGCAGTACCAGACCTTGAAAAATTATTAAGAAAATATAAAGTTATTCCTGGAGAATCCTCTCTCTCAAAGGGAAAATTGCCTTAAAAAATCTCTCAAGGATAGTCCTTTGAAGTTATCAAACTCCAATCAAATGAAGATGTAATTCCTACAAGTGAGATCAAACGGGTCATTGACCCTGCTATAGTTTCCTTTCGTTCAACTATCTCAGAATTAAATTTAAATCAATGGAAGCTACTTGCTGAGCTCATTGAAGAGGAACATTCAGATACTTTGTCTATAGCTGAAGCCTTGAGAGATCACAACAAAGATATTAAAAGTGAACCATAAAAACTCTCTTCATCATCTCAGTATCTCTCTTCTGAAGAAGTTAAACCACACTATTCCTCTTTTGAAAACCCTCTTTTTCTTGGACCATCATCTTGCTCTAGTCCAGAAAAGAAACCCCTGTTTGCTGAAGATCAAGAATTATTATTAGTACAACTAAGTTGCAACACACAGGAGATAGTTTATCTTTCTACATCACCAATCTTGCTTACTCCTAAAGCTCAAACACCAAAGATAGCAAATATGGTTGTAAACAGAATGGATTCAATTGTTGCAGCGAGATATGCACCTTTAAACCCACCAGAAATTTTGTATGCCTTTCAACCAAATGACTATATGAAGTATTTGCCAAGATTCAATGGAGGAGGAGTTACAGTTGAAGAGCATTTGAATTCTTTCTACAATTTTGTAGATAATTTCAATGTAGAGCATGCAAATGTGTGGATTGGATTATTTGTGCAGAGTTTAGATGGTGAAGCAAGAAAATGGTTCAGGAGCTTACCACCTAATTCAATTTTTGATATTGATGCCTTGGATGACACATTTTTAAGACACCGGCGAGACAAGAAAGACTACTTATACTACATTACTGAATTTGGTGCTTTAAAAAGGAAACAAGGTGAATCAATATCTTATTTTACTAAAAGGTTCAATAAAATGTACAATAAAATTCTAGATGAAATTAAGCCTTCAGAAACATCAGCTAAAATCACCTTTTCAAATGCTTTCGATGCTAAATTTTCTTTGTTACTAAGAGAAAGAAGGTCTGCTACCCTGAGCTTGATGCAGGAAGCTGCTATTGAGGTATAATCTAACATACTAGCAACAAACAAATTGAAGTTCAGGGGTGATAGAGATAGGAAAAAACAGAAAGAAGAGATTCCTTCCTCTTCTCATACAACATTTGATTCTAAGATGGATGAAATGGCTAAGATGTTGAAGACTTTGATATCTGATATGGCCAGGTTGAAAATGGAACAAAAACAACCCAGTAGACCTTCACAGGAAGGTGGATACAGAAATCCAAATCAGTTCAGGAGAACAAACAATGTACCTCAAATATTACCTAGAGAAAAGAAGAATCAAGAAGATCAAAATTTTTTACCTCCTTTCCAGAATAATGCAGTAGATGAAGTGGAGGAAGAAGATGATATAGAAGATGACCCTGCAGTACATCTAAATTAGAATCATCCCCTATTCATTTGACACAGTAGGATTATGAAGATGCTTTGATATTAAATCAATTTGAAGAAGGGGATGCTGATGAGGTCATCCAGAAGGAACCTAAACGGAAGAAATATGATCTCAGATCCAAATCAAATACACCTAAAGTGGATACACCTGTCTCCACAAAGAAGGCCAGTACTCCAGTTAAAATAGGGATCAGTAAAGACAATCCTGGGATTCAGATTGACCAACCATTAAAGTAGCCCGCCAAAGTTAGTAATACATAGTTAAAGGAATCATAAAAGGCTGATTCTTCTTTCAGCCTAGAACACGAAATTAACAATATCAAAATTTATGTACCTCTTCTAGAACTAATGAAAACAAATCCTTTTAGGAAGATTGTTCTCAAGGATTTACATCCTCTTGATCATGTCATCTTTTAAGATACGATCAACCTTTTCAGATGAGAACCCTGCTATAATCATTGGACCTCATATTTAAGATAGAATTGATACTTCTCCTCCATTCTACATATCACTAAATGTCCATGACAAAAAAATTCATAACTGCCTAATGGATTCCGGTGCCTCGCATAATGTCATGCCTAAAGTAGTGATGGATGAATTAGGGTTAGATATTAGTAAACCTTACCATGATCTATATTCTTTTGACTCCAGGAAAGTCAAATGCTTGGGAATTATCAAGGACATGGTTGTTGCTCTGTCCCAATTACCTATGAAGAGTGTGGTATTGGATGTTATTGTGGCTGACATACCTCCAAAATTTGGAATGCTTCTGTCAAGATCCTGGGCTAAAAAAGTAGGAGGCACTCTACAGATGGATCGCAGTTATGATACCATACTTGTTTTTGGTGGAGAACATCAGAGATTATACAGGGAAGTAAGATTGGATTATTTGGTAAGTGATCATGAAAACCCTAGTAATCATCCTATATGTGTTGTAGAAGATAATCTTGGTTCCTCTATTTTTCATATTGTTGATCAGATGGTAGAAACATCAACTAGGAAAACAACACCTGCAGTTGGAGATAGTGCAAAAATTTTTGTTTGGAAAATGTATTTTGATGGGGCCTGTTCTAGAGAAGGTTCTGGCGTTGGGATTTTTTTCATTTCCCCTACCCAAGAGGTCATTCCTATGTCATATAAACTTGAATTTGATACAACCAATAACATCAACGAGTATGAAGCCTTGCTGTTAGGGTTGAAAGATGCTAAAGATATGAGTATAGATAAGCTTTCTTTTTTTGGAGATTCAGAACTTATTATCCACCAGATTAAAAACATTTATCAAACTAAGAAGCAAAGGTTAAAACAATATATAAATGAAGTGTGGGATTATGTGGATAATTTCCTTTTGGCATTCAACATTACTTTTGTGCACAGAAATTTGAATCAGCAAGCTGACTCTTTGGCACTTACAGCTAGTAACTTTAAGACTCCAATGTTTCCTAACTTGAAATTTGAGATTGAGGTTAGAAACAGACCCTCAATACAAGATAATATAAAAAATTGGCAGGTTTTTAAAGATGTTGAGGAGATTCAAAGATTCTTAAAGACTATTGAAGAATTTTCCAATATTTCAATAGATCAAGATAATGAAGATGATGATGTAGAGGTGCATGCTGCAAATGTTCTTCAAGATAGTGTTGCTGGGCACAAAATTATTGAATTAAAGACAAATCATCTGCCTAAAGGTTTGGTTCCACTTGAGAGATTATGTTATCACAACGATGTTTCCAGAAAGGCTGTTTTTCAGAAAGAGGAGAACGTTGTAGTGGACTGTGATATCTGTTCTGATTCAAATCCCAGGTTGGTTAAATTATCCAGAAAACTGTCAGAAAAACAAAGATATATATATGTTGAATTGATGAAGAAGTATTCAAATGTATTTTCCTGATCTTATGAAGACCTAAAAGTGTTTGATATGGAGATAATACAACACAAAATTCCTCTGAAGCCTGGGTCAAAACCTTTTAAGCAAAAGTCTAGGAAATTTAATCATTTGTTGTTACCCATAATAGAAAAAGAGCTGAAAAGCTTACTGGATGCAAAAATTATAGTGCCAGTGAGATACTTAGAGTGGGTAGCTAATATTTTACCTGTTAGGAAGAAGAGTGGTGAAATAAGACTTTGTGTGGACTTCATGAATTTGAACAGGTGCTCCCTAAAGGACAATTATCCAATACCAAAAATGGATCATATTTTAGAGAGAGTAGTAGGGGAAAAGAAGATCTCTATGCTTGATGGATACTCAGGATACAATAAAATATCAGTAATGGAGGAGGACAAAAAGAAAACAACTTTTACCACTCCCTGGGGCACTTTCATGTATCAAAAGATGCCCTTTGGATTGATGAATGCATGAGCAACATTTCAGAGGGATATGGACATTGCTTTTATTGGTGAGAAAGAAACGTTTGTAGCTATTTATCTTGATGACATCACTGTATTTTCAACATCTGATGAAGAACATTTACAAAACATGATGCAAACTTTTGAGAAATGCAGGAGGTATGATATATCACTTAATCCTAAAAAATCACATTTTGTCATGGAAGAAGGAAAACTTTTGGGACATATTGTTTCACCTGAAGGTATTAAGATAGATCCTGAAAGAGTAAAATCTATCCAACAGATAGACATTCTGAGAAACAAGAAGTCTATCCAATCCTTCATAAGTAAAATAATTTTTTTAAGGAGGATTATACCTAATTTTGTAGAGGTTATCAAGTACATTACTGACATGTTGAAAAAGGATGCAGAAATCAAGTGGATGCCAGAAGCTAAAGAATATTTTGAGAAGATTAAGCAGGCTCTTGTTCATGCCCCTATTCTCATTAGTCCAGATTAATCCAAAAAATTCATGATTTTTTCTTTTTCCTCAGAAGACACCATAATTGTTGTTCTAATACAAAGAAATGAGCAAGGATATGAGCAACCCATCTCCTTCTTCAACAAAAATCTCAGAGACTCTGAACTGAAATATGACGTAATGGAAAAACAGGAATATTCCTTGGTAAAGGCTTTAAAATATTTTAGGGTATATGTTCTTCAAACTGAGATCACTGCTTATGTGTCAAGCAGTGCAGTCAAAGAAATCTTAGTTCATCCCGATTGTGAAAGAAAGAGAGGAAAATGGATAACAAAAATCCAGGAGTATAACCTGACTATAAAGCCAACTCAGCTGATAAAAGGTCAAGGCCTTGCCAAATTAATGATAGAGTCAGATTGCAAAGTAATTGGGTTGTATCATCTTTCAGGAAATTCACAGGATTTGTCATTCTAGATTGGAGAAACTAGCTCACAGGTAAACATCAAGTATGTTTCTTCACCATGGTACAATGATATTGTATTTTTCTGATGAATCTTCAATCTCCTCCAGAATTGGATAAACTAAAGTTCAGATCATTAAAATTAAAATCAGTAAAGTATTGCATTATTGATCAGATCCTGTTCTGGAAAGATCGTCATGGAATCTTGTTGAGGTGTGTTGATGAAGAAGAGGCTAAACAATTTTTTTGTGATATACACCATTGTGTTTGTGGAGGTCATCACCATTAGAAAGATACTGCTTTCAAGATTCTCAGGGTAGGCTATTACTGTCCAGTTCTATTCTCATACATTTTTGCTCAGGTCAGGGCATGTGAACCCTGTCAGAAGTTTGCAGGAAAGCATAAACTTATGTCTCTTTTTCTGAAACCTATCATCGATCATGGACCATTTCAATAGTGGGGCTTGGAATTCATCGGGGAAATCAGCCCTTCATCTTCTAGACAACATAAATGGTTCCTTACAACCACATATTACTTTACAAAGTGGATTGAAGAAATTCCAACTCGGAATGCAACAGACAAGGTAATCATTGAATTTCTTGAAGGACATATCTTTTCTAGGTTTGGTTGTCCTAAAAAACTAGTTATTGATAATGCTCAAGCTTTTAAATCCAACTCCATGATTGATTTTTGCAATAAGTATAACATCAAATTGGTCCACTCTACTCCTTACTACCCCCAAGGAAACGGGTTAGCAGAGTCCTCCAATAAAAATCTTATAAGAATTATAAAAACACTACTTGCAGAAAATAAAAGGTCATGGGATTCCAAGTTAAAGTTTTCCCTATGGGCTGATCGTATCAGTAACAAGAAATCTATTGGGACCTCTCCTTTCCAGATGGTGTATGGAACAAAATCTATTCTTCCAACTCAATTGGGCTTACGAGTTTCAATTTTTTTTCAAGAAGATTTAGAAGAACCCAATGATGTCCAAAGGATATTTTTTCATATGATTGATGTTCAACAGGCCAGAGAATAGATGAATAAGAAAGATGTTTCTCACCAGAGAAAAGTCAAATCCACATTTGATAAAGGAACTAAGAAAGATGTTTTTAATGAAGGAGATTTGGTATTAAGGTGGGATGCTAGGAGAGAGAATAAAGCAAAACATGGTAAGTTTGACAACTTATGGTATGGTCCTTTTAGAGTATCCAAGGTAATGGATAATAATAATTTTACCCTACATAATCTAGATGACACAAAAAAGTTCGGGGGCCCAGTGAATGGGAGGTTTTTGAAACACTATTTTCTTTAAAAATGTATCAAAGTTTTCAGCCTGTACAATAGGTTTTTCTTTCAATAAAGACTCCATATACCCTATGGACTTGTTTTTATACAATTGTGTTGTGAATAAAGGATGACAGAGCAGGGAAATCAATGAATCAGAAGTAAGGTAAAGGCATTGGTCTGCAGTTCTTGGAGTTTTATCATCAAAACTTCACCCCCAGAAGGAGCCAGTTTTAGTATCTAACTTTGTTCTTGATTTAGTGAGACTCTCTAATCACCCCGAACTTATACCTCATTTCTTGATTTTTAGACTTTTATCCTTGGTTTGAGATTGTTATGTTTTGCATTGTTTGCATTTTGATTTAATTTTCTTAAGTTTTGAAGGTTTAGGACATGAATTAATGAGATTTGTCACATCATTTGCTTATTTGAATTTTGAAAATTCAAATTATTGCAAATTCATGAATGGTGCTACAAGAATAGTGTTATTCCTGCAATGCTAAGGTAATGATGCTTTGACATGCGCCAAGCATCCAAATCTCGTCATGATCGCACAAATTGTGGATAAAGGACTTGCATGTGCTCCACGATCTCGCTTGAATCGATGATGCAATTTAAACTGTTGTATGGATGAGATCACATTGTACTTGCAAGGACCTGCATCAAATAAATCCTTTTTTCCGATATTATTAAATGATACCGTCATCTTTTATTCTAATTTGTAGGATGATGTGTGCAAATATCTATTTAAGGAAATTGTTATGTAATAACAGTTACAGGTTTAAAAATTCTCGTTTTCAAACAACGTAGAGTTTTGCAAGATTGTATCAGTGACATGGCGCCCAAGAAAAGTAGACAAATCGTTAGGTTGGAACTTGAGGGCACTGAACTGCTTGAAGATTACCCACAAATGGAACATAGGTTTAAGGACACTGAATGGTTCGAATTTTTCACCACTTTCCAGGGTCATGATGAACATTTGTCCATGATATTCACACAGAACTTTGACGGTTTCGAAGTTGTGATTGGAAAGTTGTTAATGATGGTGACTGAACACTCCATTGCCAAAGCTTGCAAATTATTGATTGGGGGAGAATGGTGGTGGAAAAAGGAGCACGTGGTCATGGAATTCGTGAACCAATTCCTGTTACAAGATAAAAAGAACCCAGATTGGAAGAAAGGAGTTCCCCATAGCTGGATCAGACAAGAGTGGCATACCACTCTAATCATAATTCACAAGTATATTACATGCGAGGGTAGGTTCTTTCTGGTTTACATCTACCATATCAGGTTATTAATGCAGATCATTGGAGATTACCCCCTAAATTTACCATATTTTCTACTCAAAACTCTATCAAAGATGTCCAAAAGGGTACAGTCTCACCCTGCAACAGCCAAAGGTATCCTCTTCCATCAAGTTTTGATAAAGACACTGGTTGTTTCTACTTTGAGTGAAGTACAGATACCTTGGGATTAGTTAATCCAGTCTCTAAATAATGATCCACAACCAAGAAAACCTAAAAAGGCTAAAGGGAAAAAGGCAACTACACAGAAACATAGTATCACAGTTTATGAATTCCCAGTCAAAGAAGAAATATCAACAACCAGGGTGACAAGGACCAACAAAAGAAAGAAGGAGACTCAACAAATCCCTGCTGATACGCCTGTAGATGAAAATCAGGAAGAAGCCACCACCAATAGATGTAAGAGATCAAAACTTAATGCAGAGATTAAAATGTTTCCTGATGCAAAGATTGAAGTGTTTCTTAATACAGACATAAAAACGGAAAAAGATACAGATGAAGATTACAATGTAGGCTCAATTAAACCCACAGTCAAACATAAACAGAAATCAACCAGTAAGAAAGGTGCCATAGGCAAAAAACAAGGGAAGAAATCTGCACCTAAATACCTTAAGAGGAACTCCACTAGGGTCGTCAATAAATATAGGTTAAAATCTAAAGCTATGTTTGACCCATCTATCAAAAAGGAAAATATTATAGTCATAGAGGACAATTCTGAGGACTTTAAAGCAGGTGTCAAAGAACAGGCAGAAAGACTTCCATTGCACAGGAAAGCAAAAGAAAATAAAAACTTGGGGAAAACAATAGAAAAAGACAAGCAGGTTGCTCAACATTCTACAATACCTATAACAAGAGCTACCACCAAATTATCAAGAGCTGAAGCACTTTCCAAAGGCACAAGTAGAATTTATGAAAACAAAGATTATCATCCTATAGAATCAGATCAGATACCATATATTGCAGAGGCCATGGACATAGATAGTTCTGATAATGATCATAGCTCAAGACTAGCTTCTAGATACCAAATTAAACTGAGAGTACGTAAGGTTGTTGTAGGCATAAATAAATATGCACCTGTAGAATACTTTTCAGAATTCAAAGTCAAGTTCAGATGTGATAAAGAGAAGATCAAATAACTCCAGATAATGGCGAAACAATTAAAGAAGGAAAAGGCTCAAGTAGAGAAATGGAGCGCCAAACAACAGGAAAAGATACAGGGGTTCAAGAAGAAGAGAAAGGAGCAAAAAACATTGCTCAAAGAGCTACGAGAGTCTAACTTCAAACTGTATTGGCACAACATTGTACTCACAACCAAGATGAAACATAAGACTATTAAAGCCAACGCTATTATTATATCATGATACCCTTATGAAGGTCTTTTTTCACAATTTTGGAAGTTTTTGATATTTACCCAAGGAACAAAAGATGATATACTTGTTTTTTACTTGTGAATTTGGATAATTCGAATGTATAACTAAGTCAAAACCAACTCCAAATTTTGTGGGATCTGATATGTTGTTGAAAAATCATTTGGGATTAAGTTGTTCAGTTGATTTCTATTTTGGCAATGTAAATGCTCATTTTGAGTTGGCCTTCCTAGAAGATAGATACTGATCAGATCCTATCATTAATAGAACACTAGAAAATAGGATTTGTAGTCATCTTTTGTATAGTTTAAGTAGATAGATCAAAGACTTTGTGAGGGTCGAAAAATTGGATATCAGGGACCTGTTTTGAAACTCCTTGTAAGACATTTTTATTCTATATTGACACTTAATGGAAAAGGCATATTGATGGTCATACTTTCTCTTCTTCCATGTTTTTTTTCTCTTCTTGCTTGAGATCATTTATCAATTGCAATGCATTGTTTTCTTGATTATCATTTGATACAGTGAATAATTTGTTGTTATTATTATTATCAATTTTTGATTTACAAGCTAATGCTCTTGTTTCTTAATTATATTTTGAGATAATTTTTTTATGTGGGGTTAACAAATTGAAGACCTTATATTCTCTTTCCTTATTTGTCTGATTTATCTATGTGGCTACCCTTTAACCAGTCAGTGGGATATATCTTGTCCTTATTTTGAAATTCTTGTTTACCTTGAAACCTTGAACCAATTTTCAACCACCCTTTAAAAAAAAACAAATCATAAAACCCTTAAAATACCATTGCAATAACCTAATGATACCCTAGCTTTCCCTCTCAAAGTCAAGTGCAAATTTAGGGACTAATATCATTTGGCATCATTTTCAGAGAACAAAGAAATGAAGATATCTTCCCTGAGGAAACGACAAGATTAGTTTCAAATCTTGATGGTGAACAAGATTTTGGACATTACATAAGACTGTGATTTTTCACCTAGCGACTCCTCTGTGGAAATTTTGGCTCCTAAAAGAGAAGGTAAAGGACCTAAAACTCCTCCAACTTCCTCATCATCTACAAAGAGACCAATAACCTGAAAAATCTAGACCCAGAGCCTATTGTAGCAGTACCAGACCTTGAAAAATTATTAAGAAAATATAAAGTTATTCCTGGACAGTCCTCTCTCTCAAAGGGAAAATTGCCTTCAAAAATATCTCAATGACAGTCCTCTGAAGTTATCAAACTCAAATCAGATGAAGATGCAATTCCTGCAAGTGAGATCAAACCTGTCATTGAGCCTGCTATAGTTTCCTTTCCTTTAACTATCTCATAATTCAATGGAAGCTACTTGCTGAGCTCATTGAAGAGGAACATTCAAATAATTTGTCTGTAGTTTAAGCCTTGAGAGATCACAACAAAGATATTAAAAGTGAACCAGAAACACTCTCTTCATCATATCAATCTATCTCTTCTGAAGAAGTTAAACCACTCTATTCCTCTTTTGAAAACCCTTTTTTTCATGGAACATCATCTTTCTCTAGTCTAGAAAAGAAACCCCCGTTTGCTAAAAATCAAGAATTATTATCAGTACAACTAAGTTGCCACACACAGGAGACAATTTATCTTTCTACATCACTGATCTTGCTTACTCCTAAATCTCAAACACCAAAGATAACAATTATGGCTATAAACAGAATGGATGCAATTGTTGCAACCATATATGCACCTTTAAACCTACCACAAGTTTTGTATGCCTTTCCACCAAATGACTATATGAATTATTTGCCAAGATTCAATGGAGAAGGAGGAGTTACTACTGGAGAGCATTTGAATTATTTCTACAGTTTTGCATATAATTTCAATGTAGAACATGCAGATGTGTGGATGACATTATTTGTGTAGAGTTTAGATGGTGAAGCAAGAAAATGGTTCATGAGCTTGCCACATAATTCAATTGCTGATATTTATGCCTTGGATGACACCTTTTTAAGACACTGGGGAGAAAAAAAAGACTACTTATACTATATTACTGAATTTGGTGCTTTAAAAAGGAAACAAGGTGAATCAATATCTGATTTTACTAAAAGGTTCAATAAAATGTATAGTAAAATTCCAGATGAAATTAAGCCTTCAGAAACATCAACTAAAATCACCTTTGCCAATGCTTTCGATGCTGAATTTTCTTTGTTACTAAGAGAAAGAAGGTCTGCTACCCTGAGCTTGATGTAGGAAGCTGCTATTGAGGTAGAATCTAACATACTAACATCAGACAAATTGAAGTCCAGGGGTGATAGAGATAGGGAAAAACATAAAGAAGAGCTTCCTTCCTCTTCTCATACAACATTTGATTCTAAGATGGATGAAATGGCTAAGATGTTGAAGACTTTGACATTTGAGATGGCCAGGTTGAAAATGGAACAAAAACAACCTAGTAGACCTTCATAGGAAGGTGGATACAAAAATCCAAATCAGTTCAGGAGGCCAAACAATGTACTTCAAATCTTACCGGAAGAAAAGAAGAATTAAGAAGATCAAAAAGTTTTTCCTCCTTTCCAGAATAATGCATTAGATGAGGTGGAGGAAGAAGATGATAGAAAATATGACCCTGCAGTACATCTAAATGATTTAGAATCATCCCCTTTTCATTTGACACAACATGATTATGACGATGCTTTGATATTAAATCAGTTTGAAGAAGGGGATGTTGATGAGGTCATCTAGAAGGAACCTAAAAGGAAGAAATATGATCTCAGATCCAGATCATATACACCTAAAGTGGATACACCTGTCTCCACAAAGAAGGCCAGTACTCCATTTAAAACAGGGATCAGTAAAGACAGTCCTGGGATTCAGAGTGATCAACCATTAAAGAAGCTTGCCAAAGTTAGTACTACATAGTTAAAGGAATCATAAAAGATTGTTTCTTCTTTTATCTTAGAACATGAAATTAACAAAATCAAAATTTTTGTACCTCTGCTAGAACTAATGAGAACAGAGCCTTTTAGGAAGACTATTCTCAAGGCTTTACATCCTCTTACTCAGGTCACCTTTTCAGATACTATCAAACTTGAAGATGAGAACCCTGCTATAACCATTGGACCTCATATTGAAGACAAAACTGATACTTCTCCTCCATTCTACATATCACTAAATGTCCATGGCAAAAATTTTCATAACTGCCTAATGGATTCTGGTGCCTCGCACAATGTCATGCCTAAAGTGGTGATGGATGAATTAGGGTTAGATATTACTAAACCTTACCATGATCTTTATTCTTTTGACTCCAAGAAAGTCAAATGCCTCGGGGTTATCAAGGACATGGTTGTTGCTCTTTCCCAATTACCTATGAAGAGTGTGGTATTGGATGTTATTGTGGCTGACATACCTCCAAAATTTGGAATGATTTTATCAAGATCTTGGGCTAAAAAATTAGGAGGCACTCTACAGATGGATCTCATTTATGCTACCATACCTATTTTTGGTGGAGAACATCCAAGATTATACAGGGAAGTAAGACTGGCTTATTTGGTAAGTGATCATGAAAACCCTAGTAATCATCCTATATATGCTGTAGAATATGATCTTGGTTCCTATATTTTTCATATTGGTGATCAGATGGCAGAAACATCAGTTAGGAAAACAACACCTACAGTTGGAGATAGTGAAAATAATTTTGTTTGGAAAATGTATTTTGATGGGGCCTGTTCTAGAGAAGGTTCTCGCACTGGGATTATTTTCATTTCCCCTACCCAAGAGGTCATTCCTATGTCATATAAAATAGAATTTGATACAACCAATAACACCAGTGAGTATGAAGCCTTGCTGTTAGGGTTGAAAGCTGCTAAAGATATGGGTATAGATAATATTTATGTTTTTGGATATTCAAAACTTATTATCCACTAGATTAAAAACATTTATCAAACTAAGCAGCAAAGGTTAAAACAATATATAAATGAAGTGTGGGATTATGTGGATAATTTATTTTTGGCATTCAACATTACTTTTGTGCACATAAATTTGAATCAGCAAGCTGACTCTTTGGCACTTGCAACTAGCAACTTTAAGACTCCAATTTTTCCTAACTTGAAATTTGAGATTGAGGTTAGACACAGACCCTCAATACCAGATAATATAAAAAATTGGCAGGTTTTTAAAGATGATGAGGAGATTCAAAGATTCTTAAAGACTATTGAAGAATTTTCCAATATTTCAATAGATCAAGACAATGAAGATGATGATGTAGAGGTGCATGCTACAAATGTTCTTCAAGACAGTGTTGTTGGGCACAAAATTGTTGAATTAAAGACAAATCATCTACCTAAAAGTTTGGTTCCACTTGAGAGATTGTTTGATCACAACGATGTTTCTAGAAATGTTGTTATTCAGAAAGAGGAGACTGATGTAGTGGACTGTGATATCGGTTCTGATTCAAATCCCATGTTGGTTAAAATATCCAGAAAACTTCCAGAAAAACAGAGAGATATATATGTTGAATTGATGAATCATTATTCAGATGTATTTGACTAGTCTTATGAAGACCTGAAAGTGTTTGATACAGAGATAATACAACACAAAATTCCTGCCTCGATCAAAACCTTTTAAGAAAAAGTCTAGGCAATTTAATCCTTTGTTGTTACCCATGATAGAAAAAGAGCTAAAAAGGTTATTGGATGACAAAATTATAGTGCAACTGAGATACTCAAAGTGGGTAGCTAATCTTGTACCTGTCAAGAAGAAGAGTGGTGAAATAAGACTATGTGTGGACTTCAGGAATTTGAACAGGTGCTCCCTAAAGTACAATTATCCATTACCAAAAATGGATCATATTTTACAAAGAGTAGTAGGGGCAAAGAATATCTCTATGCTTGATGGATACTCAGGATACAATCAAATATTAGTAATGGAGGAGGACAAAAAGAAAACAACTTTTACCACTCCTTGGGGCACTTTCATGTATGAAAAGATTCCCTTTGGATTGATGAATGCAGGAGCCACTTTTCAGAGGGCTATGGACATTGCTTTTATTGGTGAGAAAGATAGGTTTGTAGTTATTTACCTTGATGACATCATTGTATTTTCAGCATCTGATGCAGAACATTTACAACACTTGAAGCATACTTTTGAGAAATGTAGGAGGTACGATATGTCACTTAATCCTAAAAAATCACATTTTGTCATGGAAGAAGGAAAACTTTTGGGACATATTGTTTCACCTGAAGGTATTAAGATAGATCCTGAAAGAGTAAAAGCTATCCAACATATAGACATTCCGAGAAACAAGAAGTCTATCCAATCCTTCACAAGTAAAATAAATTTTTTAAGGAGGTTTATACCTAATTTTGCAGAGATTATCAAGTACATTACTGACATGTTGAAAAATGATGCATAAATTAAGTGGATACCAGAAGATAAAGAATCTTTTAAGAAGATTAAGAAGGCTCTTGTTCAGGCCCCTGTTCTCATCAATCCAGATTACTCCAAAGAATTCGTGATTTTTTCTTTTTCCTCAGAAGACACCACAACTGTTGTTCTTCTACAAAGAAATGAGCAAGGATATGAGCAACCCATCTCCTTCTTCAGCAAAACTCTCAGAGAATATGAACTGAAATATGACATAATGGAAAAACATGCATATTCCCTGGTAAAGGGTTTAAAATCTTTCAGGGTATATGTTCTTCAATCTGAGATCACTGCTGATGTGCCAAGTAGTGCAGTCAAAGAAATCTTTGTTCAGCCTAATTGTGAAGGAAAGAGAGGAAAATGGATAACAAAAATCCTAGAGTACAACCTGACTATAAAGCCAACTTAGCTGATAAAAGTTCAAGGCCTTTCCAAATTAATGACAGAGTCAAATTGCAAAGCAATTGGGTTGTATCATCTTTCAGGAAAAGCATGGGATTTGTCATTCTAGATTGGAGAAACTAGCTCACACGTAAACATCAAGTTTGTTTCTTCACCATGGTACAAGGATATTGTATTTTTTCTGATGAACCTTCAATCTCCTCTAGAATTGGATAAATCAAAGTTCAGATCATTAAAATTAAAATCAGTAAAGTATTGCATTATTGATCATATCCTGTTCTGGAAAGATCCTCATGGAATCTTGTTGAGGTGTGTTGATGAAGAAGAGGCTAAACAAATACTTTGTGATCTACACCATGGTGTTTTTGGAGGTAATCACCATTGGAAAGATATTGATTTCAAGATTCTCAGGGTAGGCTATTATGGACCAATTCTGTTCTCAGACATTTTTGCTCAGGTCAAGGCATGTGAATCCTGTCAGAAGTTTGCAGGAAAGCAGAAACTTATGTCTCTTCCTCTGAAACCTATCATCGCTCATCGACCATTTCAACAGTGGGGCTTGGACTTCATCGGGGAAATCAACCCTTCATCTTTTGGACAACATAAATGGATCCTTAAAGCCACAAATTACTTTATAAAGTGGATTGAAGCAATTCCAACTTGGAATGCAACATACAAGGTAATCATGGAATTTCTTGAAGGACATATCTTTTCTAGGTTTGGCTGTCCTAAAAAACTAGTTACTGATAATGCTCAAGATTTTAAATCCAAATCCATGATTGATTTCTACAATAAGTATAACATCAAATTGGTCCACTCTACTCCTTACTACCCCCAAGGAAATGGGTTAGCAAAGTCCTCCAATAAAAGTATTATAAGAATTATAAAAAAACTACTTGCAGAAAATAAAAGGTCATGGTATGGTCCTTTCAGAGTATCCAAGGTAATGGATAATGATACTTTTCTCCTACATAATCTAGATGACATAGAAACTTTTGGGTGTCCAGTGAATGGGAGGTTTTTGAAACACTATTTTCTTTAAAAATGTATCAAAGGTTTCAACCTATACAATAGGTTTTTCTTTCAATAAGGACTCCATATACCCAATGGACTTGTTTTTATACAGTTGTGTTGTGAATAAAGGATGACAAAGCAGGGAAATCAGTGAATCTGAAGTAAGGTAAAGGCATCAGTATGCAGTTCTTGGAGTTTTATCATAAAAACTTTACCCCCAGAAGGAGTCAGTGTTAGTCTCTAACTTTGTTCTTGATTTAGTGAGACTCTCTAATCCTAAATCCCCCAGCTTATACCTCATTTCTTGACATTTATACTTTTATCCTTGGTTTGAGATTGTTATGTTTTTCATTGTTCGCATTTTGATTTAATTTTCTTAATTTTTGAAGGTTCAGGACATGAATTAATGAGATTTGTCACATCATTTGCTTATTTGAATTTTGAAAATTCAAATTATTGCCAAGTCATGAATGGTGCTATTCCTGTAGCGCTAAGGTAATTATGCTTTGACATGCGCCAACCATCCAATTCTCGTCATGATCGCACAAATCGTGGATAAAGGACCTGCATGTGCTCCACAATCTCGCTTGAATCGATGATGTAGTTTAAACCGTTGTATGAATGAGATCACATTGTACCTGTAAGGACCTACAACAAATCAATCCTTTTTCCTGATATTATTAAATGATACCATAATCTATTATTCTAATTTGTTGGATGATCTGTGCATATATCTATTTAAGGAAATTGTTATGTAATAACCGTTACAGGTTTAAAAATTCTCGTTTTCAAACAACCCAGAGTTTTACAAGATTGTATCAGTGACATGGCGCCCAAGAAAAGAGGACAAATCATTAGGTTGGAACCTGAGGGCACCGAATTGCTTGAAGCTTACCCACATGTGTCCATGATATTCTCACAGGTGTCCAGGTGTTCATGATATTCGCACATAATATTCACACATAACTTCGACGGTTTTGAATTTGTGATTGGAAAGTTGTTAATGATGGTGACTGAACACTCCATCACCAAATCTTGCAAATTGTCGATTGGGGGAGAACGGTGGTGGAAAAAGGAGCACATGGTCATGGAATTCATGAACCAATTCTTGTTACCAGATAAACAAAACCCAGATTGGAAGAAAGGAGTTCCCCACAGTTGGATCAGATAGGAGTGGCATACCGCTCTAATCACAATTCACAGGTATATTACATGTGAGGGTAGGTTATCGCTGGTTTACATCTACCATATCAGGTTATTAATTCACATCAATGGAGATTACCCCCTAAATTTACCATATTTTCTACTCAAAAGTCTATCAAATATGTCCAAAAGGGTACAGTCTCACCCTGCCACAGCCAAAGGTAGCCTCTTCCATTAGGTTTTGATAAAGATACTGGTTGTTTCTGCTTTGAGTGAAGTATAGAGACCCTGGGATTGGTTAATCCAGTCTCTAAATAATGATCCACAACCAAGCAAACCTAAAAAGGATAAAGGGAAAAAGGAAACTACATAGAAACAGAGTATCACAGTTGATGAATTCCCAGTCAAAGAAGAAATATCGACAACCAGGGTGACAAGGACCAACAAAAGAAAGAAGGAGACTCAACAAATCCCTGCTGATACCCCTATAGATGAAAATCAGGAAGAAGCCACCACTAGCAGAGGTAAGAGATCAAAACTTGATGTAGAGATTAAAATGTTTCACGATGCAAAGATTGAAGTGTTTCCTGATACAGACATAAAAATGGAAGAAGATACAGATGAAGATTACAATGTAGGCTCAATTAAACCCATAATCAAACATAAACACAAATTAACCAGTGAGAAAGGTGCCACAGGAAAAAAACAGGGAAAGAAATTTGCACCTGTGTCTAAATACCATAGGAGGAAATCCACTAGGGCTGTCAACAAATATAGGTTAAAATCTAAAGCTATGTTTCACCCATCTATCAAAAAGGAAAATATTATAGTCATAGAGGACAATTCTGTGGACTCTAAAGAAGGTGTCAAAGAACAAGTAGAAAGACTTCCATTGCACAGGAAAGAAAAATTAAATAAAAACTTGGGGAAAACAACAAAAATAGACAAACAAGTTGCTCAACATTCTACAAGGCCTATAACAAGAACTACCACCAGATTATCAAAAGCTGAAGAACTTTCAAAAGGCACAAGTAGAATTTCTGAAAACAAAGATTATCATCCTATAGATTCAGATCATATACCATATATTCCAGAGGCCATGGACTCAGATATTTTTGATGATGATCATAGCTCAGGACTAGCTTCTAGATACCAAATTAAACTGAGAGAACCTAAGGCTACTATATACCTAAACAAACCTGCACCTGCAGAAGAATTTCCAGAATTCAAAGTCAAGATCAGAAGTGATAAAGAGAAGATCAAAGAACTCCAGAGAATGGTGAAACAGTGAAAGAAGGAAAAGTCTCAAGTAGGGAAATGGAGCGCCAATCAACAGGAAAAGATACAGGGGTTCAAGAAGAAGAGAAAGGAGCAAAAAGAAATTCCCAAAGAGCTATGAGAGTCTAACTTCAAAATGTATTGGCACAACATTCTACTCACAACCAAGCTGAAACAGAGGACTACTAAAGCCGATGCTATTATTATATCATGATAGCCTTATGAAGGTATTTTTGCACAGTTTTGGAAGTTTTGATATTTACCCAAGGAACAAAATATGATCTACTTGTTTTTGACTAGTGAAGTTGGATAATTCGAATGTATAACTAAGCCAAAACCAACTCCAAATTTTGTGGGATCTGATATGTTGTTGAAAAATTATTTGGGATTAAGTTGTTGAGCTGATTTCTATTTTGGCAATGTAAATGCTCATTTTGAGTTGACCTTCCTAGAAGATAGATACTGATCAAATCCTATCATTAACAGAACACTAGAAAATAGGATCTGTAGTCATCTTTTGTATAGTTTAAGTAGACAGATCAAAGACTATGTGAGGGTCGAAAAATTGGATATTCAAGGACCTGTTTTGAAACTCCTTGTAAGACATTTTTATTCTATGTTGACACTTAATGGCAAAGGCATATTGATGGTCAAACTTTCTCTTCTTCCATGTTCTTTTTCTCTGCTTGCTTGAGATCATTTATCAATTGCAATGCATTGTTTTCTTGATTATCAATTGATATAATGAAGAATTTGTTGTTATTATTATTATCAAGTTTTGATATACAAGATAATGTTCTTATTTCTTAATTATAATTTGAGATAAGAATTCTATGTGAGGTTAACAAATTGAAGACCTTATATTCTCTCTCCTTATTTGTCTGATTTATCTATGTGGCTACCCTTTAACTAGTCAGTGGGATATCTCTTGTCCTTATTCTGAAATTCATGTTTACCTTGAAACCTTGAACTAGTTTTCAACCACCCTTTTAAAAAAAACAAATCATAAAACCCTTAAAATACCATTGCAATAACCCGATGATGCCCTAGCTTTCCCTCTCACAATCAAGTGCAACTTAGGGAGTAACATCTACCATGTGTCATTTGAATGTTGTGAAACATTTGCATCCTATAACAACATTCATACTCAACAACAAACTATCATATGTTCATCATTATCCAACCAACTGCAAATTAGACAATATCTCATAAAATTCAAAGACTCCATAAGTGGTGGAAACCCTGATGTTAAACTAGCTAAGATTATAGGCTTAAGGTACCAAGTTCAATTGTTTGGAGAGAAAACTTGGTGAGGGCATTAAATACTAAGGAAAAAGGTTTTGAAAAGTGGGGTAGCTTGGAAAGGCTTTGCTGACTTGTTCCCATTAACGAAAATGGTGGTCAACAACCTCTAGGGTATCCATGTTGGCATGCATGATTTCTATGAGTTGAAATTTCCATCTTTGACTCTCCTTGATTCCTCGATGTACTCATATCATTTACTCTACATTGTAATAGAAAAAATCATTTTTTCTCTAAAAATCATCCTATAAATTTGTCTCCTCAATTGACCTCCTTCCTCATGATCCTCTCTTCTATACCTAGCCATTGGATTACTAGGAGATGCTTTAGGTTCCTTCTCTTGAACCCCTTGTCCAAGTCAAAGCCTAGCTAGAGTACTCCCCACCCCAAAACAAATGAAAGGTTTGGATTCATCTATATACACTTTGTTGAAGAGGTTCACACCATTGAATTAAACTAAGCCTTATTTTCCCCCTTGTATATAACATTGAACCATCTACACACATCCCATCTTTATTATATTTTTGGCATTTAGAACTATAATTATTTTTCTTATCCCATTACAATTCCTCATTGTTTTTCTCTCCTACCTGCACCCCCCCTTTCTAATTAGCTTTACATCTAATATCTATTGAGGTTATTGTTATTTTCACCTACATCCACTTCTAGTTATGCTACCAATTAGCTCCTTTATTGTTAATCATCATGTACTGTTAGGTAATTGTGACATTTATATCATCTCAATCACATGCTTTCCATTTCCCAAGTCCCCTCTAAGGTATGATAGTTGGTATGCATGATGTTCATTGCGTATGAGTCAACATTGCCATCTTTGACTCTCATTTCTTCCTCAACGTACTTGTATAATATGTTCTACCTTGAGTGGATTCACCAAACTCAACTTCATACTTCTTCTTATGTTTGATGATGTATCTTCTAATAGAGTTTTATGACCATGATAGTTTCAATTTGTTTCCATTGTATATATGCCACCTGGTTTATATGTGTTCTTCTCCCTAGTTCGCCTTAGTGTCAAATTTTAGTTATATACTATTTTTTATTTTTATTTTTATTGCAATTATTTTTTGTAATAGAAAAATTGAGAAGTCAAAGTGGAAACATTAGGTACTTTCCTTGAGATGAGTAGCATGAAGAAAATGTGTTGCTATCCTTGGACACACCAAAAATTTGGGTTTTCCAAGATAAGGTGCACAATGAGAATACCAAAGGATAAACAAACCACAAAGCAAAGACCAACCAGAACATCAAGGTGAATCCAAAAGCAACCAATAGGGAGGAGTTGGTAATGACAACACAAGAAAGTGGTTGGTCATCATCATCTCCATCATCATTGTCCTCGTCATCATTATCATAATCATGTCATCATTTCCATAATTGTGAAATTTCATCACTATATTGATTGCCATCCTCCTCCTATTTATTATCATTATCATCATGACATTAAAAAATTAAAAACATATTCTAAAAATACATATTTAAAACTTACCAAAAAAAAAGAAAAGATGAGGTATGAAGGCGAATTGAGAGAGGAATCAACAACCTCCTTGGAAAGTAAGCCAATGAGATAAGGTCCAAGTATCTGATTAATACATTCTATGGAGTTATTCCTCTAGTGTCTAAATATCCACCCTTTTTATCCTCTCTTCCTTTACTATGCCCAAGTGTGATACTAATAAATATGTTAAACAAATATGACAAATGTTATAAAAATAAAACTTATACATACATACATATGTATGGCATTATACATATATACATATATATATATATACATGTGTGTGTGCATATACACATATTTTGTGCATTATACATATATACATATATACATATGTATATGTGTGTGTATTTATAAAAAACAAAACAAAAATAAAATCAATAAAACAAAAACTATACAAATGAAAAAACAAGAAACAAAACCTACAATGTGCCATCTCCCTCGTTGGCATTCATTAACCCATTACTTCCAACCTGTATCCACTATGCATGTCATTTAATTCCTTGTCTCCCTACCCTTTCCAACATGGCCCTACTCTACCACCATTACTCGGTCAGTCTGTCTCAGTGTAAGTGTCTTCCCACCCTATCCAACGTAGCCCTACTCCAACCCATTACTCAATGAGACACAACCTGGACCCACTCATGGTGACAATGTAGCCTTGATATATAGACACTATAAAGAGAAAATACACAACACTACATGACCCACATTAGACTCTGATTCAAATAAATGTTGCCAAACATGTAAGAAAGATTCGAATTGTTTTTTATTTTATTTTTTATTTAAAGAAATTGAAGATTTTTATATGTATAAGGGGTTGCGCCATGGAAAAACAACAGTCAAAATATTCACAAAGTTTAATGTCTCTTCACTGTTGGAGTCCTGTACTACTATTCCAGTATCAAAGATACAATAAACCTTCTTATACGTTCGAGCAATCAAGCTACCATAAACTTTAACATATTGACCAAGTAATAAAACACATTTGAAATATATATATCAGGGGGTTGATTCATTGTTGGGTGCTTTCTGAACTTCAACTTGGCTTGGAGAATTATCTTTAGTTTCCATAGTTTCTACTTCCCATCCTTCTTGTTCCTCTCCGGTGTTTCCAAATTGAGAGATTCTTGTATTTTGATTGTTTGAGTTTGAATTGGATTGTTGAGGCATTACCATTGCTCTTAATTGATTACATTCATCTTCTAGGAAGTCCATGAGTTGTAGAATCACTTCTACTATTTTCTCAAGAGCGTTGGTCCATTTCCTTTCTAGCTCTAAAGAGTCGATTCGTTGAAGGAGAGCATTTACCACATGTTCTAAATGATTAATATTAGCTGAAATTTTCTTGAATTGTACTTTGATGCCTTAAACTATATCTTCATGTCTACATAGTATGCACTTTATCTCACTCCATGAAGGATGATCCATAATGAGATGACGAAAGTTCCCCAAGTTCCAAAGACCCCGAAATTTGAAATCCCAAAGGAAACAAGCCAAATGCCACCTCTTACTAGATTTTTTCCCAGAAGATTTTTTGTTGATCTTTCTACTCAGATGGCCCTTATTTTCGATAAATTGAGATGCACCTTTCCCAGGATCGACATTGTTCTCCGATTTATATTTAAGGATAAAACCCTGGAGTATGATGGATTTGAACTGCAAGCCCCAACAACATAGGAAATTTACTGGCGAGATGACTGAGAAAAATTGTAGGACCCTAAAGGTGTTCACAACGATTCCACTACTAAGATATATAGGGAGGACAAGAACCAAATATGCCTCTAATATCCGAGTTAGAGAAATTTAAAATAAGAGAGGACCCAACACAATAATTTCCACCGGTTCAAATGACAGTTTGTTGGCCTTCTAAGATACCTCGTTTCAACCAATTGGCAACATATATTTCAAAGAGATAAATGGCGTGGAAAGTTCTAGGAAAAAATACCCAAGACCCCAACACAAACACCTAAATTTCCCCTTTATCACTACTTGGGTGCTTAACAATGATGCCTTCTCTTCTTAAATGACCATGGAATTTTAAATCACTATGCTTAGGAAAAGAATAGAGGTACCTAAAAACCAAAGTAATCCTTTCAATGTTGACTAAGGGAAGGGGAAGGAGAGCTTGCTACCAAACATAATCCATTGTCGATGCTCCCTTCTCTTCCATGTGCTTCAGGAATTAATGAAACCATTTCATCCTTGCCTTGAAGCGTGAAGCCACACACATTGAAGTGAATTGCAATTTTACTTCTTTGAATTTTGAAGTGTTAGAGTAGAGGTTTAATGAATATAACTCTCTATAAATAATCCAAACTCATTAATACAATATTCATAGGGACTTAAGGTATAGTTAGGAACCTTTTGTTCCCATTGACAATAATTTCACCTTTTCCTAGTCAGATCCCACCTTGGAAAGTTTATCTACTTCGACGTTTAGTTCTCTTTTAATGTGATATAATGTGCTTTCATTAAATGTCTTGAGTAAATATAGGGTGTGAGACATGACACACGAATGAATATTACCTCAAGCAATATTCCCCTTAACAACAACTCTTATGATCATCATGGAGTCTGTTATTACTCCAGGAGTCCTTCTAGGTTGTGACTTGAAGAAGCCTGGTAACTTAACTAATATCTCAATGATTCACTCAATTGGATCAAGTCGGATGACTAAATCAAGCCTCACTCACTCAAGAAATGCATAAACACACATAGATGGACAAGGCTTTCAACCACTAATGTTAAGAGAGTTTGTAAATAGGTGGATGTGTGAAGAATAACTACTATATCAGTAGAATCATACATAAAGGTATATATGAATGGCCAATTACAACAATTACATAATACTTGCAAGATTATAACTTATGAATGCAATGATAAGCTGACAGTTATCAGGCATAAATAAACATAATCAACATGAATATAATATCCAAGTGCAAGTACAGAAAAGGTAAGAAGATGAAAATATGAACAAGTAATGGCAAAAGAAGCTTGTATTACTGATATGAAAATGAGAAGCTTGAGCTTACAATATGTGAAAAAGTCCCCAAAGTTGAACCACTCAGTCTTAAAGACTGGAATCACTTTCTTCATTCAAAACACTAGGCTTTATAGCCTTTACATAACAATTCAAGATCCTATTAAAATGGATCTGAAATACTAATAATAGAAAAGTCAAAACAATTCTCAAATTGTAGGATCAATCCTATCTTTAAGGGTCGAACCCTTATCAAAAGTCTTTAGCAATCTTCAACCTCCTTAGCAGTCTTCAATAGATGATAAAACACTTCGAATCCTTTCTTTGATAGTTGTTCTTCCTTGCAGTCTTCAGGGAGATGATAAGGCTAATCGAAATCTTCTTCTAACAATTGTTCTTCCTTGCAGTCTTCAAGGAGATGATAAGGCTAATCTAAATCTTCTTCTGACACCTGGACATATCTTCAACCAAAATCAGAATCCCTTTTGAGCCTAATATCTTTTGTATTTGCCTCAAATCTTTGAAAAGGAGGATGATCTTTATCCATTTTAATATTATTATTCACTTGCAACCTTCCTCGAGAGATTTGGCAACAAAAACATTTGACCTGTGCAAAAGATTAACGTTCTCCCTGTGACTGCACTTTCAGCAACTTACATATATGAAACAGAGTGGGATTAGCTGCTGAAAGCGGAGATTTCGGCAGCTAACAGTGCCTTTTGGAACCTGGCTAAGCTGCCGAAAGTGCTACGTTTTTCAAAATGATAGGATTTTTTGTTTGGATCATAAATGCATTTGTTTCAATGTCAATAACAAAAGCACTTGATTTGATCCAACCTCTTTTGATCATGTTTTCTTGTCTACAACAACCATGATGAGATATGCCTTTATTTGAAAGGGTGTTGATAGTTCTGTCCTTCACATCCCTTAGCAAGTATTTCACACCATTATTAATGTTTGCTGCTATTGTGACTTAATACATGTCATTTCTTCAAGCAACATTGCCAGTGCTTGCTGCTCAAGCATCACATCATGAAATTAATTTCCAGCTCCTGTGATTTCCCCTTTCTACTACTGCATGAGCTTAATAGTCTTAGCATTTGCTTTTGTTTTCTCTGCTTGCTTATCAATTGTATTTCTAGATATATGTTCATGCTCAGGCTACTCTTCCTATGCTCTGACTCAGTTCATGGCCATCTTGATTCATATCAGAGGAAGAAAATGTATGAAAACTTGATCCATATACAAATGACCATATGCTAACCTTATTGTCAAAAGTCGTTGCATACAGTCTTGGGAATCTTTTTTCATAATGAATTCTAGTGCCAGATGGGAAAACCAATACATGTATCCTGCAAAACAGAGCAATGAGCACCTCGTTAACAAATCAATACTAATAGTGAACGACTTTTCATGGAAAAATCTTTCCAGTATTTGATGTTTTCTCAGAATGAAAACTATGAATATATCACCGAGCTGTCAAGATTATCAATATCCGTATTTTGTATGAGCAGAGTAATTAAGTAGGAGATCTGCTTTGTTCCCAACGCATAGCAAGATCTAAAACTTTATACAGGTCGATTTTAGAAACTCAATCTTGAAGAAACTCGAATGATGATAAATTCCTCAGATCGAATACTATTACAAACGCATCACAATGTTTAGATAGTGAATGAGCATCAAGCTCCATCATTCAGACCCTGCAACTTTTCCTTGACATCTGGATCATTCGATCTACTGTCAACAAACTTTCAAAACCCTGCAGCTTGATGCAGATCCCCCTTGATCATGGCTCTTCCTCATGATCCGATGCCTTCCATTAAAACCTGTCAAACACTCAAAAACCCAGTTGCACACTCATTTTTTGCCTTCAAATCAGGCATTTAACAATTGTCGACTTGTGGTTTGATTTATAGCTGACTCGTGACCTAGAATTCGTAACAGGACCTGTAGACATGGACACCTGCAAAATTATGTGCACCTGGCTCTTGTCATATAGTGCGCCATAGAGTTAGGGTTTATTTTTATTTTACTTGCTTGAGCAAGACCTCACATGTATCGGGGTTATATACCATGTTGTCTTCATATATGACAATGCTTTGTATGATATATCGATGAGGTGTGTAGAATGTGAAGCTTGGCGCTCAACACTGAGCTTTGATGACTTTATGTGTTGCATGGCATATGGACTTGGTTTGTGTGTTGCTTTGTGGCTTAGGATTTGGCATATATTGGATGATAAGTTCAAAGGCTAGCTTTAGAATTAGGACACTCGAGCACACACCTTTTACCTAAAATAAAAATATCTTTAAAAAATGTAAAGAGACATAAAACTAGAGTTTTAGTCTCTAATAACCGAGCTTTTGGAATGCACGGCAAGAGGGAAAATCCAAAGCAATCTTAAGAAAAGATATCAATAGGAACTTGTTAAGATGGATTAGGGAATTTGAGGTATGGATATTGGCAAACAATCAAAGGGATTTTGATAATTTCAACATAAATATGTTGAAGACGCTCTCAAAATATATTGGAAAAATTGAGTGTTAACATTGGCTCCAACTGGGATGGAGACCTCCCTGTGGGGTTTCCAAGAACCTAGTAGTTTCGGTTGCCTTTACCATTGGGATATGGAGTCATCTGGCCTGTGCAACTAATCTTCTGAAAACCTGTAGCCTGCCTGTATCCTGTTTTGCTTATTTAAGAAATTAACAACTGAACATAATCTATTTTCTCGTATGAAGAGCTTATTCTCCTGCCTACTCCTACATTAACCAAATATACTGCCTCTTATCAAGTGAAGTCATGCTTCCAATGAATCCATGTAAGAAACTGATTTAATGAACATGTTCTTGATCTTGACTCAAAAAATAAAGGAATGCATAGCCAACATAAATGTTGTTTAAACAGATGATAGAAACAACTTTCATGTGACAAGAATATTTTGATATTTATACTGCTCATGGATTCCAGAAAATCAGCAACAGGATCATCAAAATTATAAAGGAATACCTCCTCAAACAACTATTCCAACTGAAGACGAAAATGTTGCTACTCTTTTCCTTCGCCGATCTCAATACTGAATGAAGGTTTCTTAACATTTGCCGAAGAAACATATATGAGCAACTTCTGATCTAAACTTTTCTTCTCCCCTTCACCATATTCATGTGACTTGAATCCATCACTTTCTCCTGCTGATGTATACACTTGCTCTTTGACCTCAAAATATTCAAAAGAGACATGTTGATCTTCATAAATATCTAAAACAACATATACATTTGATATGATGCCAGATGTTTCTATGTCATTGTTATCATAATACATATCATTCAACACCTCTTGATCTTCATGGTAAATGTTTTCTTCCACAATAAAAGTTTTATCACAAATCTGATTTTTGTGACAAGCATAATCTTTATGAAACAAAGAAAACTCTTCACAACATTCTTCAAAAAGATGTTCAACTAGAAAACACTCTTTACAAAAGGAATTGAAAGTTGTATGAAAACCTGTCAAAGAGATAACACTTGGATTTGGAAGAGATCGATAGCAATCAAGAGCAATCCCTTCCAATGAAAACCTAAAAATCTTAATATGAACATCCTCATGTACGATCTGAAGCCGATGAATAAGATCATGAAAATCCAACAAGTGTTCAGCTGGCACTTCCCACTCTTCTCCTCGAAATCTGGGAAGGCTATTTCCTCATTCATCTCTACTAGGCACTGGATTAGGGTAACCATAAATAATTGAGAAATCGCAAAATGCATACCTCTTAGTTAAGATCTTGCTCATTTCATACCAGTGGAGTTGCCAATAGATTTATGAACAATGGAGTCGCCACTGAATTCGTCCTTCATGGAGTCGCTAGATAGATGATCACAACCAAAATGATGCTCAGTGTTTGTCTATCATCAAAGTTGAAGCTTATGTCATCTCCCAGGGAAGCTTGCTTCAATCTCCTTTCCCCGGCATCGGCACCAATTTTTATCACTCCAGAAGTCCTTCTAGGTTGTGAATTGAAGAAGCCCGGTAACTTAACTAATATCTCAATGATTCACTCAATTGGATCAAGTCAGATGACTAAATCAAACCTCACTCACTCAAGACATGCATAAACACACACAGATGGACAAGGCTTTCAACCACTAATGTTCAAAGAGTTTGTAAATAGGTGGATGTGTGAAAAATAACTACTATATCAGCAGAATCATACATAAAAGTATATATGAATGGCCAATTACAACAATTACATAATACTTTCAAGATGATAACTTATGAATACAGTGATAAAATGACAGTTATCATGCATAAATAAACATAAGCAACATGAATATAATATCCAATTACAAGTATAGAAAAGGTAAGAAGATGAAAATCTGAACAAGTAATGGCAAAAGAAGCTTGTATTACTGATATGAAAATGAGAAGCTTGAGCTTACAATATGTGAAAAGTCCCCAAAGTCGAACCACTCAGTCTTAAAGACTAAAATCACTTTCTTCATTCAGGCTTGATAGCCTTTACATAACAATTCAAGATCCTATTAAAATGGATCTGAAATACTAATAATAGAAAAGTCAAAACAGTTCTCAAATTGTAGGATCGGTCCTATCTTTAAGGGTCGAACCCTTATCAAAAGTCTCCAGCAATATTAAACCTCCTTAGTAGTCTTCAGTAGATGATAAAACACTTCGAATCCTTTCTTTGACAGTTGTTCTTCCTTGCAGTGTTCAGGGAGATGATAAGGCTAATCGAAATATTCTTCTGACAGCTGTTCTTCCTTGCAGTCTTCAGGGAGATGATAAGGCTAATCGAAATCTTCTTCTGACACCTGGGCATATCTTCAACCAAAAATAGAATCCCTTTTGAGCCTAATATCTTTTGTATTTGCCTCAAATATTTGAAAAGGAGGATGATCTTTATCCCTTTTAATATTATTATTCATTTGAAACTCTCCTCGAGAGATTTGGCAACAAAAACATTCGACCTATGCAAAAGATTAACGTTCTGCCTGTGACTGCACTTTCGACAGTTTACAGATATGAAACATAGTGGGATTAGCTTCTGAAAGTGGAGATTTCAGCAGCTAACAGTGCCTTTTGGAACCTGGCTAAGCTGCCGAAAGTGTTGAGTTTTTCAAAATGATAGGATTTTTTGTTTGGATCATAAATGCATTTGTTTCAATGTCAATAACAGAAGCACCTGATTTGATCCAACCCCTTTTGATCATGTTTTCTTGTCTACAACAACCATGATGAGATATGCCTTTGTTTGAAAGGGTGTTGATAGTTCTGTCCTTCACATCCCTTAGCAAGTATTAGACACCATTATTAATGTCTGCTGCTATTGTGACTTAATACGTGTCATTTCTTCAAGTAACATTGCCAGTGCTTGCTGCTCAAGCATCGCATCATGAAATTAATTTCCAGCTCCTGTGATTTCTCCTTTCTACTGCTGCATGAGCTTAATAGTCTTAGCATTTTCTTTTGTTTTCTCTGCTTGCTTATCAATTGTATTACTGGATATCTGTCCATGCTCAGGCTACTCTTCCTGTGCTCTTACTCAGTTCATGGCCACCTTGATTCATATCAGAGGAACAAAACGTATGAAAACTTGATCCATATACAAATGACCATGTGCTAACCTTATTGTCAAAAGCCGATGCATACAGTCTTGGGCATCTTTCTTCATAATGAATTCTAGTGCTAGATGGGAAAAACCAATACATGTAGCCTGCAAAACAGAGCAATGAGCACCTCCTTAACAAATCAATACTAACAGTGAACGACTTTTCATGGAACAATCTTTCCAGTATTTGATGTTTTCTCAGAATGAAAACTATGAATATATCACTGAAGCTGTCAAGATTATCAATATCTGTATTTTGTATGAGCAGAGTGATTAAGTAGGAGATTTGCTTTGTTCCCAACGCATAGCAAGATCTAAAACTTTATACAAGTCGATTTTAAAAACTCAATCTTGAAGAACCTCGAATGATGATAAATTCCTCAGATCGAATACCATTACAAACGCATCACAATGTTTAGATAGTGAATGAGCATCAAGCTCCATCATTCAGACCCTGCAACTTTTCCTTGACATCTGGATCATTCGATCTGCTGTCAACAAACTTGCAAAACCTTGCAGCTCGATGCAGATCCCCCTTGACCGTGGCTCTTCCTCATGATCCGATGCCTTCCATTAAAACCTGTCAAACACTCAAAAACCTAGTTGCGCACTCATTTTCTGCCTTCAAATCAGGCATTTAACAATTGTCGACTTGTGGTTTGACTTATAGCTGACTCGTGACCTGGAATTCGTAACAAGACCTGTAGACATGGACACCTGCAAAATTATGTGCACGGCTCTTGTCATATCGCGCGCCATAGAGTTAGGGTTTATTTTTATTTTACTTGCTTGAGAAAGACATCACATGTATCGGGGTTATGGACCATGTTGTCTTCATATATGACAATGCTCTGTATGATATATCGATGAGGTGTGCAGAATATGAAGCTTGGTGCTCAGCGTTGAGCTTTGATGACTTTATGTATTGTGTGGAATATGGACTCAGCTTAGTTTGTGTCTTAGTATTTGGCATATATTGGATGATAACTTCAAAGGCTAGCTTTAGAATTAGGACACTCGAGCACACACCTTTTACTAAAATAAAAATATATTTAAAAAATGTAAAGAGACATAAAACTAGAGTTTTAGTCTCTAATAACCGAGCTTTTGGAATGCAGGTCAAGAGGGCAAAGCCAAGCAATCTTAGGTAAATATATCAATAGGAATTTGTCAAGACAGATTGGGGAATTTGAGGTATGGACATTGGCAAACACTCAAAGGGATTTTGATAATTTCAACATAAATATGTTGAAGACGCTCTCAAAATATATTGGAAAAATTGAGTGCTAACAGAGTCTCCACAAATTATTAGCCTTTGAATCCCCCTAGATTGAGCCAAACTGATGCTTGCAAAGAGAGCGTAGGCCTCCACCTCATTGTTGGTTATTGATGCTAAGCGCCATGCAAGAAAGGTATCTAAATGTCCTCTGGGATTATAGATTGTCCCCCCCTCTCCTACCGCCCCTAGGTTACATCGTGAAGCTCCATCAAAGAAAAAAAAACTAGCTTCTTATTGAGATATCTATATCTTGAAGTCTTCATCAATAAGTCTTATAGTCCATTTTGGAAAATCATTTAGGAATTTTGTGACTACAAGAAGATTAATTTCCACTTTGAATAGGGTCAACCAATTTTCTTCACAATTGTCCAACTATTGATCCTTCCATTGGACACGATTCTTCATATACTTTGTTAATAGAGCATAAGCTCTCATCATAACTTGTCTTTGGTTTTGGACATCGTTATTGAATATCCTTTTTTTGTGTGTTTTTCAAATACTCCAACATAAGTATTTGGGAAGGGCATCCCAGTATTGCTTGAAGATGGGTTTTTTCTTGATGCTTCCTCTATAATGGATCCCCCACCAAAACAAGCAATAAAAACAAGATTGTAGCCATATTAACCTTTGGATCAAGTTACCAAGAGCTTGTCTCCATACTTCCTTCACAAATCAATATTCATTAAACATATGTTATATGTTTTCCTCATCATTTTCGCATAGTACACATCGAGAGGGCCCACTTATTTCTTTTTTTTTCAGATTTTTTAGTGGTGAGGTTTTTCTTATGTGCCAAAAACAAACATAAGAAATTGATTTTTGGCATACCATCACTATGCCAAACAATATTACACATGCTAGAATGAGGTTGAATATGGGATGCCATAGCTAACACTATACCTTGTTGACTGTATACTATGCATTTCCCCATCCACGCGCATCTTTTATTTTTCGATCTCATGGAGCACAACCCTACAAGGAGGAGAGAAAATAATTAAATAAAGAAGAAAGATGGGATGGGGGAGATAGGGCATTCCAATGTTTCCAAATGCCATCATTTGACCATGTGGACATATATGATAGGGTAAAAAGGCCATGTTCTTCCATCCAACCGCGGAGGGGATGACTCAAGATGAGCTTGATGATCTAATTCCAATATTTTATCTTCCCAAGAGTTTATTCGACGTTCACTTCCTGGTATCCAATTCAGTCTCTCACTTATTAGCGGCCTGGATGCAAGAAGGAGTTTGAAGATGGGCCATCCAGTCTTTACTTTTAGCTGAAATTCAAGGCATCTAAGTCTTGTACCTGTAAAGTATTTCTTCCAGAGAGCTTGCTTCCACCAAGTTATGCTTCCACCAATGTATGCTTCCAGTAACCGGTCTCCATAATAGCCTTGCTCCCATTGCAATGTTCGTGAGTTCTGGTTCCCTAATCCCCAACCCTCCATGGCTCTTGTTTCTTGTGACTAGATTCCAGTTAGCAAGATAAAATTTCTCTTGATTCGACTTCCCTCTTGCCATAAGAACCTAATTTTCATTGATATTTGTTTTGCTATACATTTTGGGGCTAAAATATCTGAGCATTGGTAAAGAGGGAGGGCCAAGGAAACACATTTTATTATAATAACTCTCCCTATTGGGTTTAACCATTGCGATCCCCATTGTGTGAGTTTTCTGCTCACTTTCCTAGGAATTTGTTGCCAGATTTGAGTATATGAAGTTTTGAGGGAGATTGGGATTCCCAAGTATATGAAAGAGGTCTAGATTTTAGCAAGGGGAAATTGAAAAACTTGTGTTATTTCCCACATGATCCGAGGTGAAGTGTTCCACCCATAGACTTGGCATTTTTTCTTATTTACATATCCTCCAGATGCATTAAAGAAGGAATCCAAAGTGATTTTGAACCTCGTTTCTATGGTTACAGAGGCACTCTAGAACAATAATGTGTCATCCGCAAATTGAGAATGGTTCATATTCTTAACTCTGGTTATTTGCAAACCATGTAGATTTCCAATTTCTCTTTCTTGTCCTAGATTTCTGCTGAGAGGTTCAACCACAATTATGAAAATAAGGGGAGAGAGCAGGTAGCATTGGTGAAGTACCTACTTGCTTGAAAAAGTTATGATGGTATTCCATTCACCAAGGGGGAAATCCATGGATTACCAATGCAAGATGCCACCCATTTTATAAAGGTACTACTGAAACTGAGAATTCTCTTGAGATCAGACTCTAGACTCCATATGGATGCAAATATTTCTACTTCGAAGATGGGCCGATTGAGATTAGAGTTTTCTTCATTTGGAATTTTTGTTGGAATCTATTCAAGCATGGTAGTGATGTTGGAGTGGTCTACCTCTTCCTGTTGCATTTACAAATCAACAAAATGGGTTCTAGCAATTGCTTTAATTTCTGCAAAATCAGTCACAACAATCCCATCCTCCAATATGATTTTCGAGACACTATTTATGATTGAGATGAATTTGGCTTGATTGTGAAAGAATTTTGTGTTTTTATCCCCAACCTTAAGCCATAGGTTGAGAGATTTTAATTGCCAATACTCTTCTTCTCTTCTCAAAACATTTTGATAATTACTTTTCAAATTGAGCTCATCTTTTTGTAGTTGGGTTGTAATCTCATGATCCTCATAATACTTTTGGAACTCCTCAGGTTTTCCCCTAATTTGCAATTTCTCAATAGTTGGAGTTATAAAGGAGATTTTGGCCCATTGCTTTAGGGCCTTCTTAACCAACCTAATTTTCTTCTCCCATATATACACCAACGTTCCTGGGATCCAAGTGTTCAAGGTAATTTCTACCAGATCCACAACTTCTTGGTGCTAAAGCCACATGGCTTTAAACTGAAAAGGAAGGGTGTCGAAATTTGGGAGAGCTTGGAGGTGGAGAGATGTGGATTTTTGATATGATATGAGAGAGGGAAAAATATATGACTTAATGGTTTCATTATGGTGAAGGAAACTGTTGTGTACTAGGATCGGTCTAACCTTGCAAAAATGTGTCATGGCCCAACACGCATGTTGGTCCAAGTGAAATTCATGTTGATTATTGCAACTATGTGAGGCATTCTCCATCTTACAAACCTGAGAGATGTTGATGATTGCAGCTATGTGAGACATTCTCAAGCTTACAAACCTGAGAGAAAGCCCCTGAGAAGGGTGTGTGGTTCCTATCTGAGACAGAGTTGGAATGTAGAGATGGCCTCCTTCTTACAGAGAGTTGAGAAGAACTCCAGATGATTCTCCTGTGTAACACAGTGAGAAAGGATATCTGCTGAGTTGGACATGACTCTGGCTAAGCACAAGTGATGACGCACGCCCCCCTTCACAACCCGTAGGTCGGAAGGTCCACGTCAACACATGATCTTTCCTTTACTGCTGGCCCGAAGAACTCTAAAATGGCTCTTCTATTTCCCTTTTGGGAAATCTGCACCCACAACAAACTCTCACGGGATCCCCTCTTTGCACTTAGGAGATCGGACTTCGCAACTTCGCGAATCCAGTGGTCAAGCGTTGGTCTCTTGAATCCCTGAAACCCAAAACAGTCAATGCTGACCCTTCTCTTTCCTTTTCGGGATTTTCCCTATCGCGATTTCGGCGATCGCGATGTCGAGAAACTTGTCTCCTCGACTCCCGAATCCCAATTTTCTGAAACTCCGATATACTCGCGAACTTTTGACTTTTCAACGCCACTTCACTTCATTGGGACTTCGGACTTCGTGATAGCGCAAATCCTAATGCAATGAGTTCAGAACTTTACTCCGCGAAACTTCGAAACAGTCAGCAGAGTTTGACTCTGTGTCAAAAATGTGCCACCTGTCCGCTTCACTGACTCTTGTGGCCCCACACCGTCCTCTTAGCCTTCGGGATTTCGCATTTCATGATATCGTGATTCCCGTTGCTAGATTTTTAGAACTTCAATCCACAAAATCCCGATATAGGTATCCACGTGTAAATCCGACGGCCCTTGAGGCTTGGATCTACGGTCCTACTCCTCCTGAGCTTAGAACCTTTCCAGAATACTCGTCGTATCTTCCCTGCTCCTCCGTGAGATCTAACAGCTTCCGGGACTTCGCGAATTTGCTTCAGAGAATTTCTATTGTCCGTCCTTCCTTTGAGAACTCATCTTCCTATGGTCCAACGTCGCTATGCCTCCCTTCTCTCCTACGAAGGTTCAAATCCTTCTGGACTTTCCTAACTCTGAGTCTTTCGAAAAAAAAAAACCCTTGCACACACTCCTTGCAACAGACTTTCAAGCACTTCCAAGTGTTGGAATCCTTCGACTCTGCACACACCTGCAGCAGCAGTCTCTAAATACTTCGCTCAGGTTCGCAACCCTGAGGCTTCGCTCGGCCTGCGCACTCCTTGCATGGCTCCTGTGCTAAATTACACTTCTGTGTGAATGAGGACGAAAGCTTTCCCTCCTGAGCTTTCAGAGACAAACCTCTGAACACCTTGTCGATGCACTCCTTGCGGACAATTCAACTGCACTCCTTGCAGGAACTCTTGCTTAGATAGAGAAACAATTGAAACTCATTCCTTTTCCTTTTCCCCTCAGATTTCAAACATTCAACAAGAAATCATTCATACATAGCATAAAATCAATTGCATGACAGAAAGAGAAAAACATTTATGAGCATAACATTCAAAGATGCATACACAGAGAATATATGAACACCATGAGTTTGAATCATAACTTTCTTGTATTAATTCAGAATGTCTGTACATGGAGTCTGCTACATAGCTCTCTACTTCTCTTCTATGCTTTTTACGCTCTCATAATCATGCTCCTTATGTTACAATACACAATGAGGGTGTCTATATCCCGTTTCCCTCTTGCGCTCTATAACTGTCTAATCTAGAATTAAATTCTACCTACTTTCATTAACTACTATAAATGCCTTCTACCTACTAAGGATGAGAGAAAATCGCTCAAGGTCCGTTTACATTTTACAAGTGCGCCTCCACTTGATGTTTCATTAATGGTTCAATATATTTCAAAATTTGTGCTGGGTGCTTTTCCAGCTGTCCGATTGTCTCCGCGCTGGCTTGTTTGAGTTGCTCCTGCATCATACTCCCTGGCTTGAAAATTTTCATGGGCTCCTGTCCATGAGATCACGCACGGTGTGTCCATGCTTCTGGATCTCCGCTTCGTTCTCCCAGCTAGCATCTTCAACTAGATGGCCCTTCCACTTGACCAAATACTCAAAATATTGTTTTTGCCTGGTCTTCTTACTAACCCTTTTGTCCAGTATGCGCTCCATCTGCGACATATTTGCCACTGGCATCTGTTTTGTCCATTGGATCACTAGATGTTCATTTCCTGTCCCTTCTTCCTCAGCTTTATATGGGTACAAATCTGAGATATTGAATATCGGAGAAATTCCGATCCCATCATGTAATTCAATATCGTAAGCATTCGCCCCAAATTTCTTCAAGACCTTACATGGTCTGATTTTCTTCATCTTCAGCTTATTATATGTTCCTCTTGGGAACCTTTCTTTCCTTAAATGTGCCAGAATCAAATCACCAACCTCGAACTGAATTTGTCTTCTGTGTTGATCTTCTTTGCGCTTATATTCTTGGCTTGATTTCTGCAATCGCTCCTTCACCTGGCTGTGAAGTTCCTTCATCGCCTCTACGAATTCTTCTGCACTAGCACTTCTAGTCATAGACTGTTCTGAATCTCTCAGTTCAGAAATCCCTCTCGGCTGCATGCCATAGACAATCTGAAATGGACTTTTCCCTGTGCTTCTGTTGACTGAGTCGTTATAAGAAAATTCTACATGTGGTAATATGTTGTCCCACAGGATGTGGTGTCCTGTCACCAAGCTTCTCAGCAAGTCTCCCAGAATTCTGTTCACCACTTCTGTCTGTCCATTCGTCTGAGGATAATAAGCCAAACTAAATGACAAGTTAGTTCCCAGCTTCTTCCATAAGGTTCTCCAAAAGTGCCCTATGAATTTAGTGTCTCGATCCGAAACTATGCTTCTTGGTAAGCCATGAAGTCGAATGACCTCTTTGAAAAACAGATTCACAATGTGAGTTGTGTCACTGGTTTTCTGACATGGAATGAAGTGTTCCATCTTGGAAAATCTATCCACCACCACAAAGATTGAGTCAAAACCTCTTTGTGTTCTTGGCAACCCCAATATGAAATCCATGCTGATTGCATCCCACGACCTCTCAGGTATGGGCAATGGCTGATAAAATCTTGCATTCTGTTTCCTTCCCTTCGAATGCTGGCAAATTCTGCATCTGTCCACGAATCTCTTGATGTCCGCTCGCATTCCCGGCCAAAAATATGACTCATTCAACTTTGCGAACGTCTTGTCGTGACCAAAGTGCCCTACCAATCCTCCACTGTGTTTCTCCTTTAGCAAATTCTCCCTCATGGAGCATTTCAGAATACACAATTGATTACCTTTAAACAGTAATCCTTCCTGGATCATGTATTCTATCCATTGTCTTCTATCTCTGAGAATTGGATTCTCAGCTGCTTCATACACCTCCTTAAAATCCTGATCATTAGCGTACATGTTCCTAAGATCATCAAAACCCAACGTTTTGAATTTGAACTCCTGCAACAACAAACACTTCCTGCTCAAAGCATCAGCCACTTTGTTAGCAGTACCCAAAATATGTTTAATCACAAAAGTAAAATTTTGCATATACTCAACCCATTTGACATGTCCCTGATTCAACTTTTCCTGTTGAGTCACAAACTGCAATGCATGATTGTCACTGTATAGGACAAACTCTTTCGGGATCAAGTAATGTCTCCATTTATTCAATGCCTGAATGATAGAATAAAACTCCTTATCGTAAGTGGAGTATTTCACTTTCACTTCATTCAACTTCTCGTTGAAGTATGCTATCGGCCTGTCTTCTTGACTCAAGACTGCCCCTATTGCAAACCCGCTTGCATCGCATTTCACTTGAAATGTTTTTCGGAAATCCGGTAACACCAAAACTGGTTGTTCCGTGATATTCCTCTTCAACATATTGAAACTTTTCTCAGCTTCTTCTATCCAGTGAAAATACTTGTGTCTTTTCTTCACTGTGTCCATCATCGGTGCACTAATTCCACTGAAATTCCTGATGAATTTCGGTAGAAACTAGCCAATCCGTGAAAACTTCTCACCTCAAAGATATTCTTCGGTGATGGCCAATTCTTGATTACCTCCACCTTATCTGGGTCCATCCTCAACTCATCTGCAGAAATAAAAAACCCCAAATAAATGAGCTCTGTCTTCATGAATGAGGATTTCTTCATGTTTATCAACAACTTCTCCTGCTGTAATTTCTGCATCACTGTAGCCAAATTCTTTAGATGCTCTACCATTGTTTTACTGAAAACTAGTATGTCATCTAAATGCACAATGACAAATTTTCCGATGAACTCCCTCAAGACTTCATTCATCAACCTCATGAAGGTACTCGGCGCATTTGTTAAGCCAAACAACATAACAAGCCATTCATACAATCCCTCATTGGTTTTGAATGTTGTCTTCCATTCATCACCCTCTCTCATGGGGATTTGATGATAACCACTTTTCAAATCAATCTTTGAAAAATACTTTGCTCCACTCAAGAAATCCATCAGATCATCCATCCTCGGCAATGGAAATATGTACCTGATGGTTATCTTGTTAATCGCCCTCAAGTCAGTACACATCCTCCAGCCTCCATATTTCTTCGGACTGAGTACTGTCGGAACAACACATGGACTCAAGCTTTCCTTGACCAACCCTTTGTCCAACAAATCTTGGACTTGCCTCTTAACCTCTTCATTCTCTTGCGGCGTCAATCTGTACGTGGCTTTGTTTGGCAAACTGGATCCTGGTATGAGATCAATGTGATGACTCACACTTCTAATCAGTGGCAACGAACAAGGTAATTCGTCCACTACTATGTCAACGAACTCTTCCAGCAGTTCCTGAACTTGTTCTGGTAAATTGTCCACTCTTGTGCTGGTCAAAACAATCTTCGGTTTCCTGACCACAATGAATTGTGGTTCCTCCTTGTTCTTGACCTCATTAAGAAGTTCCTTCCCACTCATGAGAAGTACAGTGTTGCTTACTTTCAGTTTCACCTCCTTATCCTTGATTGGAAGCAACATGTGAGTCCTCCCATTCTTCTCTAGGGTGTATGTGTTCATTCTCCCATCATGAATCACATTTCTGTCATATTGCCATGGTCTACCCAGCAAT
>SNQJ01S0006678.1:164726-175521 GCA_010110895.2 Picea sitchensis | reverse complement strand
CCATGGTTTCTAAAATGTTAAAATTTTAAGCCCCCAAAAGAAGGTGCTATAAATAGTACATTTTTTTGATTTGAGGCTTGGTATTAAGATTTTGGTTCCAAGGGCAATGGTCGTCAAGACTATGAGTTCAAAAAAATTATAATTTTATCCCTAAAAAAAGGGTGGGTGTTGTCCCCAAGGTGTAGGACAGTCGGTGACAGAGTGTGTTGTTAAGGCACTCTATGATGTTAAGTCACCGGTTCAAAACCTGCGGGGAAAAAAATCCAACATGTTAAGAGTTGGTGTGGCTTAGGCCGGGTGCGATCCTTCGATGATTTTGACGGCTTAGATGTCCCTGAGTCACGGTTTCTCAAGCCACGAGCTAGTTTCGCAGGTCATGGACAAACTAGCAAACAAAAAAAAAGGGTGGGTGTTATTGGTGTAATACCCTGGCTTGATCCTGGGATCATAAATATATTGTACATATGATACTTAGGATGGTGAGTCGGTATGTTTGGGCCGAAGCGCTTGGATATGATACTTAGGCTAGTGATCCGGTATGTTTAGGCCAGGGTGCTTGTAAAGATGACCAAAGGTTAGAGAGCCTATATTATAAATTGTATATGTGCACTAATTAATTAAAAAATAACACCACAACTGCAGACCAAGGGACGAAAAGAGTATGGGGGGCTAAGACTCCATGAGTGGGAAAGGGGGCTAAGCCAAATATAATATAATAAGGCTCTAAGCCATTATACATGTTTTATAACCTAAGCTCCTATGTAGTAGAAAATGAGCCATGAGTGCCATGTGTCAAAAAGGGCACATGCATATTTAAAGGGGGGGATTTAGTATAATTCTCCATTCCATTCAATCCATTCTGACCATTATGAGTACAAGAGTTTCTCTGGGGAGATGGTGACCCAGACTGCAGAGTTTACCCTATGGATCCTAGGTGGATCTAGGTGTGTGTACACTTCTTCTTAGATTGCATTGGGGAAGGTTGGAGCCGTGGATAAAGAAGTGTGGGGATCAGTTCCCTAGTGTCGGGTCTGGAGGGTACCCATATACCTCTAAGGGAAACTGGAACTCATGGAGCCATAGTGCTATGAGACTTCATGGTCGGCCTATGATGGATCCCTGGAAGGGTAGTGGTGCAGCCTAAGGAAACATGGTGCGGAGAAGGGGGTACACTACCTTGGGTTGTGTAGGCTAATGGGGAATGAGAGACTGTAGGTTGGAGTGCTACTGAGGTTTGATACCTTGGCCTAGACCTTGTTGGTACTGACCATGGACTATAATTGGCTTAGGAAGCCTTTTCCTTTGGTTGAATATTAACCCCGGTTCGGGGGTGACTCATTGCTAAGAGATTATGAGCAGTGTGGTCTATGGCTAGGAGGAGCATCTGAGGTTTGCAACTAGTTAGTGTTTTCATAAAGATAAGTTTAGATGTGCTCTAATGTTGTTACATTATGCATTGATGTGTTAATTGTTGAATTTTTATAGAATCTCTGTGTACTTTTACATTCCTGAATTATTAATATGTTATGCATAATTATGCATGTAAAATTGTATGATGGAGAATGTGCTATGATATGGTAACAAGGGTTGGTTGTGCTTATGTTGAATCGAAGGGAAATTGTGAAATTTCTTAGTGCCCCGCCATCCCAATAGGTACCGAGGTGGTTGGGTACACTACAAAGTGGTATCAGAGCTCTAGTTTCAACGTTGGACCTATATGGGCCAGATACAGAGCATAAAGATGAAATTGTTAGCAGTTTTGTAAACTGTTTGACAAAAAATGCTCTAAGGTAGTAATTGGGGATAGTCCTGTAAACTTGGAGAAATTGGGTGTTTCCAATGATGTGGGATGTTCTAGGCTATGATAATATGTATGGGTTGGGGTATGTGCGTAGCTTGGAACTATATTTTCAAATTGTTCATATGTTAAAAAAAAATCACTTAACAAAGCATAGTTTCTTGGATTGTATTTGTTATCGCACAATTTGTACTTGTCCAAAGCCCAAGGAAAGTGAATTCAAGATTGGCATAAAAGGGGGTGACCTATCACTGTCACCTTAATAGGAACCCCTTTATGTTTAGGAGTATATCAAAGTTACCCCAAGGGAGACGTTTCCAGTGACCTAAAGGGCTGATAAGACTAAGGAAATGATGCAAGAAAATCCCCCTCTCATTGGTCACTCAAGTCAAAAGGTTCTTAAGGTCTTTAAGGGATGAAGCAACAATAAAAATGGAGTGTACCTACCTATAACAAGACAACAAAGAAAATATGGCAGCTTTCAAGTACAAAAAATGATGTTAGTGCTTCTTAAGACCATGAACCTTCAAAAAATAGGCTAGCTGATATAAAATTACAACAATGTAACAATTTACAACATCAATAAGTATTTTGTAACAGACACAAAAAATATGCCTTGAAATTGCTTCAAAAAGAAAAGAAAATGTAGTTTTAACTAGGCAGAACGATAATTGATTGTCACAAGCAAATTTGGCAATGTCTGGCTATCCTTGAATGTTAATTTTGCAGAGAATTTGCTGCAGTTAGATGGATGTAACAATATTTTGTAATAACAACAAGTTCTAGTGCTCAAAATCACAAGAAAACACCATACAAACTTAATATTTATCTAGTAGATTGTTTGACAATTCTCACAAGCAATTTCTAAATGAGTTAGGTTCAAGTTATGTAGGTGTATGCAGCAAATTAGTATGAATTAGTATGGTTGTAGTAGTGATTTGCAACAACAACAAGTTAGCTAATGAATTAGTCTAGTTTAGGGTTAGTAGAAGTTAGCAAAAGCTTCAAGGAAGAAGGTTTGAGTGTTTGTTTGATCAATCATTCACTAGATTGAGTAGACTAGTGCCTTTATGGCTAATGGATTCAATAGGTGATGGTTTTTTACTTGGAGGTAGGAGCAACAAATGATTATACTTGTCTAAGGAGAAGAGGTGGATGGAGGACGTGTTGGCACTTCCAAGCCTCAAACATCCAAACCATAAAGATAAATTCACTAGAGAGTAAACAATTTTAGTCCCTAACAAATCTTCTTTCCTTAGACTATTGAAAAGGTAATAAGAGCAACAATAACTTCTAGAGTGCTAGTATTTAGGGCTTTAGAAGTTTATCTAAGTTAAATCACATTAGTAAAGTCTAGCAAATGAAGACCAAATAAGTAGTAACTTAAGTGCTTTACTCATAGGGTTTGTCAAGCAAGGAATTTCATAATCTTTAACATGAATAAGCAAATATACCATAACCATTCAAATGAAATGAAGAATTGCAGATTTATTTACTTCACCAAGAATAATCAAGCAATAAAACCCTAGATTTCCAAGTAACTTCACCAAGAAATGATCCAAGTTGCAAATTTTAGCCTCTGAGACAAGTGTGCCTCCTTATTTCATCCAATAACTCCCAAATAGGGCGCAAATTTCAGAACACACTTAGTGTGTGTTGAGTGATGATGAAAAAATGAGAGTACTTTCTCTCTATTTGTACAAAACCAATGACCTTTAATTAATTTTAGGTCAAATAAAGGCCGACCTGGCCAAATTACATAAAAATCCAGTTTTTTACATAAATAAATATAATTATCCGCTGAAATCATCTCCAAGGGTGACATCATGCCCTTCTAGGGTGATGTTGATCCCCTAAAGTAGAACGTTGGGCTCCAAAGGCAAAATGTTTGACCTCCAAAGGCCCTGGATGATGCGCACATGTGCAACCAACTCACAACTGCCCTCAATATGAAAACCCTAGCTCTGGATGATGTCCAGGGTCATAATGGTGATGTCATGGGATCTCAAAGGTCAACGTCCAGGTGGAAGAGCAAGATCCCACTAGGTCTAGGTATTCTATAGTGTCTTCAAGGGAAACATATTTCTTTCTTCCTGATGCAAGTCTCTAATGTCTTCTTGCCCCTGGTTGGGGTTAGAACATCCATATGTGGGCTTTAAGCCCCATGGAGTTCTGAGCTAATCATTCCTCGATGTGTACCTGTCCATCGAGCAAAGTCCTACAACAACAACAAGTATGCCCTCTAGGGGTTCATAAGTCACAGGGATCACAACATGTGATTCAAAACTCCCTTTACCCAGACAAATGCTCAAAGACGTTATGCAACTTAACAAGTCAGGTTTAGAGAAGGTCTCAGGGTGTCCTATTGTGGTATTCCTCCTTAAGTTTGGGGTGTTTCTCAGGTGATAACATTATAGGTCATGTAAGTGTGTAAGGTGGAGTGGGGAAAGTGTTTGGGCATGGGGTGCAGTGATAACAGGGAAATGTAGATCTTACCTGTGGGTGCCTTTGTAGAGGGTGAGCTGCACCTTGTCATAGATGTCATTGTTTCCTAGCCCATTCACTACCTTTTATTTTTAGCTTCATTGATTTTGATTTTTTTCTTTTATGCTTCAAGGGAAAAGTTGAGGGACATTGTCCTGTCTTGGTGACTAGAGGTGACAACATTATCCTCAAGCATTTCACGAAGATGAGAAGGTTGGCTTGTGATGAGACCCCCTTTCTCTTAGTTATGCCACCAAGAGCCACTACCCTGGTTTGGTGACTAGATAGATGGTAGTGTCATACCGCTACATGCCCATGGTCATAATAGGTCGGCTCATGATGAGACCTACCATCCACCAACTAATACCTTGAGTGTTTATTTATCTTACGGGTTCCCTTTTCTTACTGAGAAGATTTTTACTTCTTTCTCGAGAATCTCTGGGCGAAGCATCTCAAAGGTTTCATTTTTTGTCTTTTAACTCTTGCTAGCTAATTTTACCCTCTGGGCCTTTAGCCCCTTCTTCCCACAAGGCAAGGTACAACCCTTCCTAGTGTGGCAATTCCCAATGCCCGAACAAAGGTAGGGGGGAAATGAGAGGAATAAATATGGAAAGTGGTAAGTATGGAGGGAATGGACGATGATATTTCATAGACCCACCCAGTGGCAACCCATCCTAAAGGGAGATCAACTTACTAGGGAATCATGTCACCCTTCTAGGTATGAACAAGTTAAAGAGCGTAATTTCCAAGCAAACATTATGAAATGAAGGAGAATCCAATGCAACATATTCAAGTGCTTCAATAATCAGAGTGACACATACCATGATACCCAGACTCATTACCTCATGAAGCAAGACTTATTGATACTTTAGGACCAGGCTAGTGGGATGGATACTACTATTGGTGATAAATGGGTTGCACTGAAGTAAAGAGGGGCCATGCTCAAGTCACTCGGCTCTCGACACTCAATGTCTAGGACCCGTGGGCCTTAAGACATGATATCCTTAGTTATCCCTAGGGTAGGGGATAACATCTAGATCCAACTCGAAGATATGTGCTCACCATAGAGCGCATGAGAACCTCAACATCTCTGGTATTACCTGTGCCTGCTAGATCTCAACAAAATTCATTAGTAATCCTTAGGGTGGTGATATCACCCCTTTGTTCATGTATGATATAATAAAATAAAGAACATCTCTAATCTAGAATATAACCATAAGAATGCATATATACATAATGGAGAAATACAATATGAAAATGAAACTACAATTATATTAGCATGATATGCAGATGGTATATACAATGGATGCAAATGCCTACCTAATCTAACTTACTTGTACTTAAATATGAAGTCAAGTCTTTGCCCCATGATGGGGTTTAAGGAGGCGTCCACTAACTAGTAATGGACATTTTCTTCCTTCCAACGTGGACAATTAGAAGGCATCGTTGACTGACTTCATTCTAATTCTGAAAGGTCCAAGCCAAAATTGTGCATTCCCTTTAACATTATTAGGCTCTCCTTTCTTTGTGTCCCACATCCAAACCGTATCTCCCTCTTGATACTCTTTTGCTTCAAACTTGGTTGCTTCCTGTATAAACCTAGTATATTTTCTTGAGGGAGGAGGGTGGGATTCAACTATAAGGACTTCTTGTTGGCTTGGTTTAATCAATATGTCATTATCCCCTTTCTTTAGTAATTTGATAGTTTCAACTTGTTTGTCCTTATATTTATCTAAGAGTTGTTGATACTCTTCTTTCGTTGGCCATTGTATCTCATCGAAATATTCCTTTGAATTGAAAGGAAAATCCTCTGGAGAAAATACAGGAAGGCTTTCCTTAATTGGCTCATGTGTCTCATTGATTTTAGTATCATTGTTGATTTCTTGTACATGGGTCTTGGCCATTGACATATTTGGAAGGAGTTATATCATCCCATTTTTCATAGGCACATTGATATAAGTTATATCCATCTCTAATGTACCTCCCAACATCGCAACAAACTTCCTGGACAAAAGCATCCCGCACACATCAGGGACGTCCACCACCACAATATCCATATGGATCACTCTCTCATGATATTTACCAAGGCGTACTTCAACATTCTTAACTACCCCATGAGTGGGTATGGCCCTGGATTCAAAACCACACACATTCCTATAAGACCGTGTAGCCTTTAGGCTTAGTTTCTCCATGACTTTCAAAGACAACATGTTAGCACCTGCTCCTGATTGAAGCATACAGTTGCTAAGACATTTGTTATTCACTAGTAATGTCACGAAGAAAGGTGAATGTCCATCATACTAAACCCTAAAATGGTCTGTTTGTAACATAATAGGAGGGTCCATTGGCTCATCTGATACATTGAAAATGTTTTCGAACATTTCTTTCATAGATGTAACTTTGATAACTTCCCTCAATGGAATGGTCACATGCATTTTGGCCAATGCACCTTCCAAGTCAAATTTCAATTCAATCTTGTCAGCCTTAGGAGAAGTTTTAGGAATAAGTATGTTCATAGGTGGAGGTTTTGGCTGTGAAGTTGTAGGTCCAGTAGAAAGAGGTTGATTCATCCATTTTTGTCTGGTATACACTTGGAATTCTTGTTTTTTCAACTTTTCTCTTGACTGTGATCAAGGTTATTGATCACCTCCATCCTAGCCTTCCTGGATGCTTCTTTTATGCCTTCTTCATGTTCTTCAAGTGTGATATTAAGGCAACATTGTGGCCCCTCAATGACATGATCGATAATATTCACTTGGTCACGTTCACCATTGTTTAGGGGGAATTCATGCTCCCAATGTGACTCTTTGCATTGCAAACACCACAGGTTCTCCTCTACTACATTTTTGGGGGCTAAACTATTAGGGACTTCTTGATCATTCTTCGGCTTGAAACCTTGATTACCCCTTTGGAATTGCCCCTTATAAGTAGGTCTAGGAGCTTGTTGTTGGGCTCTTTCTAGGTTGAAAATCCTATTCATCATTAATTCTTGGGTTTTTACCATGCCATCTATAGTCAATTGTAGCTTTTCCAAGCTAGCGCCAATATCTAAAGTAGACTCAACATTGTGGACTATTTTGAGTTTAGCATCCATTTTGACTCTTTGGGTGGAGAAAGGTTCTACTTTGGATGATGATAGGTTATCTTCAATTTTCATAGCCATCTCATAGGATACTTGGATTGTCCTAGGAGCTTTGTCTCTAAGGAGGAAGCCTATTTGTGCTGTAAAGGCTTTGGTGTAAATAAAGAGAAGAAAATTGTTTGAAGGGTGATGGCTTGTTGGGATCTGTTGTATTAGCCTTTCAAATTTATTATGAAATTATGTAACAATTTCATTCTCAGCCTTTGTGATGTTATTGATCCCTATTAGCAACATGTTAGGGTCTTCCTTGACACTCCATATTTTGAGAAACACTTCCTCTAATTTATCCATAGATGTAATACTAACATCAGGGAGACCATTACACAATCTTCTAGCACCATCATAGAGGGTAGCAGAGAACAATTTCATTACTAAATATTCAACATCATCACTGATAGGATGAAGCTAAAAGAAGGCCCATAAATTGCTCATATGGTCCTTGACATTGACTATATCATTACCAGTGAACTTAGGCAACCACTTCTCATATGTAGGGGGCATTTTCCTAGGTATCCTGGAATATTTGTCATGTCTAACGGTTTAAAAAGTTTGGATGACCATTTTTTTTGGTTATTAGCCTCATTTGGATTGAGGGTATGGGTCTGAGTGTTAGACATTGCATTTAAGGGAAGATTACCTCCAAATAATGATTTTACTATAGGAGAGTCTCGGGGAGGCTTTCTTCTATAAGACTTGGGAGGATTGGTATACCTCCCTGAACTCAGTGGAGTCACCATATAATATTCTTGAAATTATCAAAGGGATGAGGGGATCACCCTTAGTGGAGTCACCAGGTAAGCTTTGTGAAAAAGAAGGCTTTGGATAAAGTCTCATCGAAAAAATTGTTGTTGAGGAATATTGACTTAGTGTTCCATGACAACGACACCAAAATGTTATCTCACAACCTGTACTTGCCCAAATCCCAAGGAAAGTGAATGCAAGATTGGCGTAACAAGGGGTGACCTATCACTGTCACCTTAATAGGAAACCCCTTTCTGTTTAAGAGTATATCAAAGTTACCCCAAGGGAGACATCCCTAGTGACCTAAAGGGATGATAAGACTAAGGCAAGGATGCAAGAAAATCCCCCTCTCACTTGTCACTCAAGTCAAAAGGTTCTTAAGGTCCTTAAGGGATGAAGCAAAAGTAAAAATGGAGTGTACTTTCCCAGAACAAGACAACAAAGAAAATATGGCAACTTTCAAGTACAAATAATGATGTTAGTGATTCTTAAGACCATGAACCTTCAAAAAATAGGCTAGCTGATATAAAATTGCAACAATGTAACAATTTACAAGAACAATAAGTATTTTGTAACAACCACAAAAAATGTGCCTTGAAATTGCTTGAAAAAGACAAGAAAATGTAGCTTTAACTAGGTAGAATGATAATTAATTGTCACAAACAAATTTGGCAATGTCTATCTAGCCTTAAATGTTAATTTTGCAGAGAATTTTCTGCAGTTAGATGGTTGTAGCAATCTTTTGTAACAACAACAAGTTCTAGTGCTCAAAATTTCAAGAAAACACCATATAAACTTAACATTTATCTAGCAGATTGTTTGGCAATTCTCACAAGCAATTTCTAAATGAGTTAGGTGCAAGTTATGTAGGTGTATGGAACAAATTAGTATGGTTGTAGCAATTATTTTCAATAGCATCAAGTTAGCTAATGAATTAGTCTAGTTTAGGGTTAGTAGAAGTTAGCAAAAGCTTCAAGGAAGAAGGTTTGAGTGTTTGTTTGATCAATCATTCACTAGAGTGAGTAGACTAGTTCCTTTATGGGTAATAGATTCAATAGGTGACATTTTTTTACTTGGAGGTAGCATCAGCAAATGATTATACTTGTCTAAGGAGAAGAGGTGGATAGAGGAGGTGTTGGTACTTCAAGGCCTCAAACATCCAAACCCTAAAGATAAATTCACTAGAGAGTAAACAATTTTAGGCCCTAGCAAATCTTCTTTCCTTAGACTATTGAAAAGGTAATAAGAGCAACAATAACTAGATAATAGCTTCTAGAGTGCTAGTATTTAGGGCTTTAGAAGTTTATCTAAGTTAAATCACCTTAGTAAAGTCTAGCAAATGAAGAGCAAAGAAGTAGTAACTTAAGTCCTTTCCTCCTAGGGTTTGTCAAGAAAGCAATTTCATAATCTTTAACATGAATAAGAAAATATACCATAACCATTCAAATGAAATGAAGAATTGCAGATTTACTTACTTCACCAAGAATAATCAAGAAATAAAACCCTAGATTTCCAAGTAACTTCACCAAGAAATGATCCAAGTTGCAAATTTTAGCCTCCAAGACAAGTGCACCTCCCTATTTCAGCCAATAACTCCAAAATAGGGCGCAAATTTTAGACCACACTTAGTGTGTGTTGAGTGATGATGAAAAATGAGAGTACTTTCTCTCTATTTATACAAAACCAATGACCTTTAATTAATTTTAGGTCAACTAAAGGCCGACCTAGCCAAATTACATAAAAATCCAGTTTTTTACATAAATAAATATAATTAACCCCTAAAATCATCTCCAAGGGTGACATCATGCCCTTCTAGGGTGACGTTAATCCCCTAAAGTGGAACATTGGGCTCTAGATGCAGAATGTTTGGCCTCCAAAGGCCCTGGATGATGCCCACACTTGCCAACCAGATCACAACTACCATCAATATGCAAACCCTAGCTCTGGAAAGAGTCCAGGGTCATAATGGTGACATCATGGGCTCTCAAAGGTCAACGTCCAGGTGGAAGAGCAAGATCACCCTAGGTCTAGGTCTGCTAGAGTGTCTCCAAGGGAAACACCGTTCTTTCTTCCTGGTGCAACTCTCTGATGTATTCTTTCCCCTGGCTAGGGTTACAACATCCATTTGTGGGATTTTAGCCCCATGGAGGTCCCAACTAATCATTCCCCCATGTGTACCTGTCCATCGGGAAAAGTCCTGCAACAAAAAAAAGTATGACCTCCAAGGGTTCATAATTCACATGGATCATAACATGTAAATCACATCCAATAATTAAATTACCCAAACATGTGCATCAAACCCCCGTTTACCTAGATAAATGATCAAAGACGTTATGCAATTTAGCAAGTCAGGTTTGGAGAAGGTTAGGGTGTCCTATTGGGCTAAACCTCCTTAAGTTTGGGGTGTTTCCCAGGTGAGAACCAATCTAGGTCATGTCAGTGTGTGAGGTGGCGTGGGGTAAGTGTTTGGGCATGGGGTGCAATGACAACAGGGAAATGTAGATCTTACCTATGGGTGCCTTTGTAGAGGGAGAGTTTCATCTTGTCATAGATGTCATTGTTTCCTATCCCATTCACTGCCTTTTATTCTTAGCTTCATTGCTTTTGCTCTTTTTTGTTTATGCTTCAAG
>SNQJ01S0006678.1:120885-144951 GCA_010110895.2 Picea sitchensis | reverse complement strand
ATAGATCAAAGATCAATATGCCAGTGAATTACATGGTTAAAACCCTCAAAGAGGGAAATACTACATGGCCCCAAGCAACGCGGTCACTTGAGACAAAATATTAATACAAAATAAAATAATTGTACATATGATTTTCTCACAATTGATCATCAACAAATGACCCTCCATGCTCTTTAAATAGAGATAATGGACCGATCATGTATTAATCCATGGATCAATATAGACATTAATATGGAGGAGAATATAAACCAACAGATCACTTTGTGTCTAGAACAAATCATCTCTATCAGAGTACATAACTACAAATGCATACTAACGTATACTAAGGAGATACAAAAAAAATAATAATTTACCTAAAGATGCATTAGACCAATTTGATCTTAACTAACTCTTATGTACCTATACCCTTATATTCCTATATCTTTCTTCTAAATCCAAGATCCAAATAAAACTCCCAAGGGTCAAGATGCTCCAATCCAAATATGTCAAACCACCTCCTCTACATCTAATAAAAATATATTATTCAATTTTATCCATGCAAAAATTCTCATTCATATCCTCCACTTGTCATTAAGCAACTCTTTATCATCTTTGTTGGCACCCAAGGTTTTGGGTTAGTTGCACACACGCACATATAATTTTTTTGCACACATATCAACATTGTGCAGTGTGAGGAGAATCAACAGTTGCGTCGACCATAGGAATAAGGCGCACATGTCAACCGAGTTTTTTATTGTGCACAGAAGATCTAGAAGATACCACATGTAGATTGAATCAGATAATATCTTCAGGAATATTCCCAAATGATGAACAAAAACATCCCGAGAGATCGCGGGAAAGATGATGGATGATTTGGCAAGTTAGTTAGGATTGACACACTCCAAGGAGGATACATGAGTTGCATGCAAACAAAAGAAGCGTGCAAATATTCATAGACACCAATCTACTGGAGACACCAATCCCCACTACTAAGAACCAACTTAGAAAGAGACACCAATATCTTTTGTTGAGCGGCACCAACCTACTCTTATAGATATTCATAAACACCAATCTACTGGAGACACCAATCCCCACCACTGAGCACCAACTTAGCAAGAGACACCAATCTTTTGTGAGATACACCAAACTTCATTGAGTCTGCTTGTTGCTTCTACCTTCACCAGGTCTTCTTGCTACTTCTGTCTTCACCAGGTCTACTCACTACTTCTTTCTTCACCAGGTCTACTCACTACTTCTACCTTTACCAGGTCTGACCAAAATTTGAATTTTAAAATGTTAACTTTCCCAGAGCTTGTTGTTTTGGGCCTCTTCTGAAGAACAAACTTGTACACCATGCCATGTATCCAATTTTGCAAATCTGATTTTGAAATTTTTAACTGGAGTACTTCTGTATGTCTCATTTGTTCTCTGAGAATTTCACAGTTTGAAGAGTCCCATAAAAGAATTTATAGTGAAAATGCTTTCAAAGTGATCACAAGACCATTTAAAACCCCTAACTTCCACAAATCATATCTTAGAAAGTGCAGTGAACCAACATCTAAATTTTTTACCTAAGGTACATATGTACATATCCTTTGTTATGTAAAAATTTTACAGTATGAAGAGTCCCATAAAATAAGTTATAGTGAAAATTCCAAACTGACATGTTCGAAATTGATCTCAGGACCATTCATAAACCCTAACTTCCATGGAGCATATCTCAAAAAGTAAAATGAAACAACATATGAAATTTTTACCTAATATACTTTTGTATGTCTCCTTTGTTTTACAAAAATTTCACAATCTGAAGAGTCCCAGAAAATAAGTTATAGTGAAAATTCCAAATTGACCTGTTTGAAACTTATCTCAAGACTATTCGAAAACCCTAACTTCCACAGAGAATATCTATGAAAGTACAATGAACCAGCATATAAATGTTTTACATGAGACACTTCTATACGTCACCTATGTTTTTAAAAAAATTCACAATTTGAAGAGTCCCAGAAAATAAGTAATAGTGAAAATGTCAAACTGGCCCGTTTGAAAATGATTTCAGGAGCATTTAAGAAACCTAACTTCCACAAGGCATATCTCTGAAAGTATATCGAACCAACATATGAAATTTTTGCTACATGTACTCAGAGATCTCTCCTATGTCTATGTGATATTTCAAGGTCTGAAACGTCCCAAAAACTAAGTTATAGATAAAGTTCCAAGTTGAGATGTTTGAAATTGATTTCAAGAGAATTTAGGAACCCTAACTTCCATAGGAAATATCTTTGAAAGTGTAGTGAACCAACATTTGAAATTATTACCACATGTATTCAATGATCTCTCCTCTGTCTCTGCAAAATTTCAAGGTCTAAAACATCCCATAAAATGAGTTATCATAAAAAATCCAATCTAACCTGAAACTGATTTCGCAAATCTTCCCTTTTGGAATGATATTCAATCTTTGCTCATCCATTTTTCACAAAAACCTTCTCTCAATACTTTCTCTTTTTATAATTTTTCATAACCCATCATAAAGGGAAATGTCCTTTAATTAAATAATTAATTCTCCTTTTTTATTTTACTTTTCCAAATACCATGGGAAAATACCCAAACCCATGGGTTTGAAACCACCATTTCACTTTTTCACATGCACCCCTTTTTTAATACTTGTAAACATATATATATATATATATATATATATATATATATTGGAAATGTTGTGTGTAGTGTAATGTCGTAATATGATATTAATGACAACATTAATCCTTTGACATCAATGACAATAATTCTAGCAAGTTTGGAATTGGTCCTTATACTCTATATTGCCTTGATGGAACAGACTCAGTGAACACATTCATTGCCCAAATGCAGCAAGTTCCCTTCAATCCGTGGACATAGTGATGGAAGGAATACACGCTCAATGGTGGGTGGCGCATCGTGAACATCTACATGAATGGGTGGAAGTAGTGGATTCAATTAAATAAAGGTTTAGGCCAGGAGTCGATATCCAAAAATATAAGTGTTCTTGTGAAAGGACTTGTCTATCTAAGCAAAATCCTAATGCATGGAAGAACCATATGAATCCCAAGTGCATTGCGCTGGTACATAATCATGTACCTTGATTTGCTTTGACTGCCACCATGCTAATGGACATGCGGCACAAGCCAGAGTTTGAACCCAATTCAGGGTTGGGCAGCCAATAGATTCCCCCAGTCCCAACCACGACTGTTGATGACCCTCCATGGAAAGGGCCTAGAAACTAGATCTGATTAAAGAATTGTCACAGACCATTAGGGGTTGATGCAACAAGATGATATCTTTGGCACCGATTATGCGGTAACCATGCTCAATGCCCCCAAAGAATAATAATTCATGCATGAGTAGAGTAGTCAAAATCACAATAAATAGTAATAGGAGGCATAGACACCTTAGCATAATAAAGGAAATTGCGACAGGTCGTACCCCTATGAAGATTTTGATTATTTTGATATAATCAAAGTTTAAATGCCACAATCCAATCTTGGGATTTTGCACGATTTAGAAAGAAGTTAAGTTCAATTTCTGTGTGAGTCCAAAATGACAAAACTACGTGTGTTGACAACAGTCTGACATGTCTAGGTGACTACTACAACATGGATTTGGTTAGTTACCATGTGGATGAAAATGATGACCTAGCGGTAAAGGAAAACCATGATGGTAAGACAACCTCATGGTGCATGACATTTATACCAAGGCATGTCAATGATAAATGGATTTTATGACTACTTAACCACTCATACCCTCGGGGGCCTCTCCACTTATGTAGATTTAACCCCTCATAAAATGTTTTCATTGTTCATATTTTTGACAGCCAAGTGAAGAATAGGTGCAGAGACGAGAAATTAGCATCAATATACCATTCAAATAGTTCAACAATCCAATCCATTGTTGGAGTTGTTTCAGCTAACAGTCTAGCTCAGAAGCACGAGACAATTACAGACCAGAATGACCTCCCCTAGTAAGCCACATGTAAGACAGAAGTCCAAATCCATGAAGGAATGGTCGGTATTGGAGCTAGTAATGTCGAATGGTGTTATTTTTAAAGGCCCTAAGTTAGGAAAAGTTGATGTGCTTTGATGTACTGATCACAATATATGTGATTCGAACCAATTTCCCGAACTACAATTTGATAAATATGCCTCTATAGTTCAGCAGCCCGATGAGTCAGAGAAGACAATTTTTCATAAATGGACAAAGCCCCTTCAACAGTCTGGTGTCCTGAATTTGGTCAACTACCCACATTTCGGTCAGAGACCAACACTACAAGCACGTGTGTGCTTCTTGCTTAGTAGGTTGCATGGAGGGTATCTATGTCTTGACCAGCCATATCATGTGGACCACAATACCATGTATTGGGTCTCAGGCTTCTCGACATTAGATGATGACCCATACAACACCATTAAGGCTAAATATGTGGCTCAAGAAGAAATATACACTAGATTTGGGATGTGTAGAGGGAAGTGTGGGGTCATTGTTCCCGAGATTAATAACCCAACAGTCAGATTCACAGGTATGTTGCTTGGACCCAGTTTATTGCAGATATTTATGAACGCTTTGACACTAACACCCACTATTTAGGTTGTTTGACCAAGTTGAAATAGTCTAGCACAATGGAAGACTTTATAATTGCTTTTAAGCACTTGCATTTTAGAACGGAGGGCATGATAGATGCCTTCTTTAGGTAATGTTTTATCAGTGGCCTCAAGGATGAAATTCACACCCAGGTCTGTATGGATCACCCCCAGACTTGGTTGGAAGCTACTAAATGCGCCAAAGAAGCACACCATGTTGTCTTGTCCCAGAAAAAAAAATAAAAAAAAATCCTATTTTCCTCCCTTCCCTCGACTTTCTGAGCCTACCCCAAATTCCACCCTTCTCAAGATCTAGAAATCAACTTGGGCGGAAATGGTTAAATTCCAACTCAAGGGTCTTTGCTATAATTTTGATGACAAATATTTTCATGGGAACAAGTGTAAGGAACAAAAGTTTTTTATAGCCATTTCTGAGGATATTGTTGAAGGGGAGGTTGACGTTTCCCCTATGGAAGAGATACCCCCAACAAATGATACTACTCCATCCATTGATCCACTAGAAGTTGAACTGATGATTTTACTACATGCCCTCACTAGATTTTCTTCCCCCCAACCCTCAAGCTAATTGGATACGTTAAACATAGGAAAGTTATAATCCTTGTTGACAGTGACAACACCCATAATTCTATCCATCGTCGCCTGGGCCAAGAAATCAATTTGTATATCTGTGTCATCAACAATTTTTAAATCATGATTGCCAATGGTGGTTCCATGAAATGTGGTGGACGTTGTGAAAATGTGCACCTACAAATTGGTTAGTGCCACCTGAAATCTCATATGTTTTCTATTGACATGGGCGGTTGTGACATTGTGCCCGGTGTTGAATGGCTATGCACTCTAGGCCCCATCCTCATAGATTTCAAGGAATTAACCATGCAATTCCAACAAGAAGAACAATAGTATAAGTTCCAAGGCATCACCACAAGCTCCCCTAAGATCATCAATTCCCATCGAATGGGAAAGCTCCCCAAAAAAAGTCACTTGGGAATCATTGCCCAACTCCATTCAATTCAAGAAGTTAAGACACCCTTTATGCATCCTAACCTCCAATCTATCCTCTCCAAACACCAAGTTGTTGTTTCCACTCCCTAGGGACTACCCCCTTCCTATGGTGTTCATGATCATTCCATTCCTCTAGTCCCCAAAATCCTTCCCTCCAATGTTCACCCTTATCATCATCCCTTTGCCCAGAAGAATGAAATTGAGCAAATTGTTCAAGAATTGCTTGAAGCGGGTGTTATTCATCCTAGTACCAACCCCTATTCTTCTCATGTGGTCATGGTACTCAATAAATAAGGCACTTGGTGCATGTGTCCTGACTTTCGTTTCCTCAAAAAACTCACCATCAAAGAAAAATTTCCCATTCCTGTCATTGATGACCTATTGGATGAATTGAGCGGTGCTCAGTACTTTACTAAAATTGTTCTTCATTATGACTGCCACCATATCTGTATGAAAGAGGAAGGCATTGCCAAGAATAAATTTAGAACTCATGAGGGTCACTATGAGTTCTTTCCCATGCCCTTTGGCCCGTGTAATGCTCCCTCCACATTCTAAAGTCTCATGAATTATTTTTTTCGTCCTTTCCTCCATCATTTTGTCTTAGTTTTCTTTGATGATATTCTCATCTATAGTAAAACTTGGAAATTCCATCTCACCCATGTGGATCAAGTTCTACATCTACTCTCTCAGCATAAACTCTTCCTCAAATAGTCTAAATGTGCCTTTGGAGCCTTGGAAGTGGAGTACCTCGATCATATTGTTGGCAAGGATGGTGTACGGGTGGATCCTAAGAAAATTGAAGCTATAAAGGATTGGCCTCGCCCTAAAACTCTTAAGATCTTGCGTGGTTTTCTAGGTTTAACAAGATATTATCACAAGTTTGTTCAGAATTATGGAAAAATCTATGCACCTCTCACTGCTTTCCTTGAAAATAATTCTTTCATTTGGACTCCAGCAACTAATCAATACTTCCATGCCTTGAAAGTAGCTATGTGAAAAACTCCAGTCCTAGCCCTTCCCGACTTCACCAAGACTTTTGTCCTAGAATGTGAGGCTTCAGGGAAAGGAATTGGGACATTCCTCATGCAAGATGGAAGGCCTTTGAATTTCACTAGAAAACAACTTTCAGAGAGACATTTGGGCCAATCAATCTATGAAAACGAAATGATGGTCATTCTGCATGTCATGGATCTCTGGCATCCTTATCTATTGGGGCAAAGATTCCAAATTAAAATCAATCATCAGAGCCTCAAACATTTTCTAGAACAATGCATTTCATCCTTGAGGCAACAAAAATGGGTGACCAAGATATTTGGATATGATTATGAGATCATTTACAAGAAGAGAAAATAAAATGTGGTTGTTGATGCTCTTTCTAAGAAGTATGAAGAAGAAGGGTCCCTCTTTTCCCTCTCCTTCATTGTACCCGATTGGCTCCAAGCCATTCGCTAGGAATGGATGCAAGATCCCAAAATTTCTAGCTCGATCCAACAATTGCAAAACCATTCTCCAGTTTCTCCAGGGTACTCTTGGCACAATTATGAGCTTATCTACAAAATTCGCTTGTATTTAAGAAAAGAGTTGCAACTTAAATCCACGGTGCTTTCTGGGCTTCATGCTTCACCCACGGTTGGGAACTCGGTGTTTACCAAAACCTATGAAAGGGTCAAACATTATTTTTTCTCAGATGGTATGAAACAAGATGTCTGTGCTTTTGTTTCTCAATGCAACAAGGGAGAAGCATTCAAAACCCTAGGCACACTCCAACCGCTTCTGATTCCTCCTACTATTTGGAGGGATATTTCTATGAATTTCATTATTGGCTTACCTAAATCCAACAATAAGTCAGTCATCATGGTAGTAGTCGATTGTCTTTCGAAATATGCTCATTTATGTTCTCTTCAACACTTGTTCACCGCATCCATAGTGGCTCAAATTTTCATGGATAATATCTTCAAACTTCATGTCATGCCTCATTTTGTTGTCTCTAATAGAGACCCAACTTTCACTAGAAATTTTTAGCAAGAGTTGTTCCAGCTCCAGGGAACCCAATTGTATCTCAGCAGAACCTATCATCCCCAGAATGATGGCCAAAATAAAGTTTTCAATAGGTGTTTGGAAACATATTTTTAGTGTTTTTCATCTGAAAAAAAAAATCAATGGGCTTGATGGCTACCCCTCGTTGAATGGTGGTACAACACATCTTACCATACAACTACTTGTGTGACTCCTTTTGAAGCAATCTATGGAAAAAAACCATCGTCAATTCTCTTATACATGCCAGGTGTCTCGAAGGTTCAAGAGGTTGACAAAAATATTATAGTCAGAGAGGCCATTCTTCAAACCCTCAAAGAAAATGTGTTCATGGCTCATAATTACATGAAGCAACAATCATATCGGGGTTGTTCTGAATGTCAAATTGTTGAAGGAGACCAGGTGTTTCTTCGTCTGCAACCTTATAAGAAGACTTCACTCAAAGTTGACCATTGTTAGAAACTTACTCCAAAATTTTATGGTCCTTTTACAATTCTCAAGCGAGTAGGGCTAATGGTATACCAGTTAGCTCTGCCCAGTCATTCTAAGATCCATCCTAATTTTCATGTCTCATGCTTAAAAAAAGTGGTGGGAACTAAATGCCACAAGAAAACCAGTCTCCTTGAGTTGGATGAAGAATGATCTATTTGGTTGCAGCCACAATCCATATTGGACTAGTGCGAGCATCGTCTCCATCAGTGCACCATCAATGAAGTGTTAGTTCAGTGGAAAGATGCAACTCCAGAAGATGCTACAAGGGAACCGACCACCATTCTACAAGAATTTCCTCATCTCAAGCCTTGAGGACAAGGTTTTTCTTCAAGGGGGAGGGAATGTTAGGGACCTAACCTCCCTAACCCCTCACGTAGGTAGAATAGTATGTTTTCTATGTAATAAAGGATGACATTAGTTAATAAGGATTATTTAATGAATGCGAACAAGTCAATGTACGAAGACCTAATAGAAGCTTCCACTTCTAGAAAAATATTCCACTAGAAGTTTCTTTAGAAGATAGAATTCGTATAAATAAGAGTAGGAGCCATGAGAAATATTTGTCTTAAGAATTATCGTAATAGAGCACTGCTCTGCTGGAGCTTGCCCCCTCTACGAGGCATGTGAGCATTGCTTATGTTTCAATAAATGTATCATTTTGATGTGTTATTCTCTATATTATGTTGTTTTGTTGGTAATTCATGTGATATTCTTGTTTATGTTCAATATAACATAACTAGGTGCTTAACATTCCTTGACTTTTTTCTTTCACGATGTGTGGTTATTATGTGGGATACTCGATGACCCTGCCTACAACATCATATTGTTCCTTAATCTATTAAATAAACTTCTTCTTCAATCATGGTCAACTAGGGAGGTTTGTCATCCAATGTCATTATATCAATGAGGAAGTTTGTCTATGCTTATGCTTGAGTAGTTTAGTTATCTACAACTATCAACTTTGGATGTTCTCTCTTTGCACTGATCTTTGTAGTCTTGTGCACATTTTTGGTTTCTTTGTGGGCCTTGCATTTAGCACCAACTTGTTCCTTAATCTTTATGATCTTCCTAATTTATACCTATTATGCTCGATCAGATAGTAGGAAAGCATGATTTATATGCCAATTTGTTTCCCTCCTTGGTTCCTTTAGCCATAATTGAAGTTATCATCCTAGATCAAGTTATTGTTATTGAGCCCTAAAATCCTTAGTGAAGGTACTAACATTAGCAACAATTTCCAAGTCCCATTTGGGATGAGTAGTCTCATTTATAGTATTTCATCTCGCAAAAAGGATTTCCTAGACTTCCCCATTAGTAGTATAACATTCATCTGCTTCAAGCTCGATATATAACTCAATTTCTGAGTGTTCAATAGAGTCATCCAAAAGAATAATGATTAGCTCATATCGATTTTATCAATGTTTTTATAAATCTTCTTCTTTTAATGCATCCCTCACCTAATTGCACCCTTTCAACATATATGACGTCATGAGTTTTCTCAAGGTATTTCTAGCTCGACCCTTTCCTTGGAGAAATTATCACAACTCTATATATATGAGCGTCTTTAGGGCATGGGCTTCTTGTTGTTAGTGCAGTGTTGGTTTGTAATGGTGACTTACCGTCATAACTCTTGAATGGAAACTATGTCCTTAATAAATTATGGGAAGGTTGTCAGTTGTTCAACAAAACCCCATGCCTGAATATGGTCCTACTCAACCATCTCAAACTAGTCACCTACTTGTCCCATGTCCTTTCATTCACGAGCTTCAAATATTTTAGTTGTGTCTTACTACTATTGATGCATTTTGAAACACCAACATGTGACTTATTTCTCCACAAGTCTATAGTGGTGGTGCATTTTCTTTGCCCATGTCTTAGGATAGAGGCGGGGTAATAGAATAAAATCATTTTGCAAGCTCTTAGGTACCCTAAATGGTGGTAGTAATGTCACAACCATCCAAAAAACCATAACTATACATTAAGAAATTGTCAAGAGGATTTTGTTTTACCTAGACTAGTTGGTAGTGTAACTCAATTCTTGTGGCCTATTCGATTGGAATATCTAGTTGCAGTATCTTTGAGAATATGTAGTCACACTCCTTAAGACACGTAGAAACATCTTCTATTCCAAAAATCCTATCTATCATCTAAACCAATGCTCGACATATCACATCATGCAAATTCTCTATGCCATACAAATCCTTAATAGTGGTGGTGATTTCCCAGTCTTGTATCCAATGATTTAGGAAGGTAGTGCTTTGAGCTATTAGAGAACAAATGTTTCCTTCTTCACATACTTCTTTGTCATGTGGGATTTTCAATTCTTGGCATATTTTTGAGGTGGTGAAAATAATGGTAATCCTATTTTGGGCATCTCCAATCACTTTTTGCAAGAGCATAAACATGAGCCACCTCATGGATCAAGTCTCAAAATATTACAACTTTGAGGATGCAAGTAGATTGATATATAGTGGACAAGATTGGTTTATCTAATTTTCCATGCTTCTTCTTCTTGATGATCACCCTATACCATTTATTGAATCTAACTTAGGTCGATTTATTGTTCTATTGGATCTATATTGGCCCTGTGATTACACCAACTATTTTCCATCGATCAACAACATATCCTTGGAAAATTGTTTCTTCCAAGATTGGCATTTGGTAACAATATGATGTTTTGGTATATTATACCACCATGGGTAACCTTCCATGCACTATGGACATGTATACTTCCAGACTCTTTCCATGGGTGGAGTTTGATAATACTTGAGATTGCTTTCAATACATTGGTGCATTACACATTAGGGGTAAGATTTTAACCAAAAATGCAAGGCTTCTTATAACTACAACATCATTGTATAGATCTTTATGTTGACATACCTTCCCATCATATCACCTTCCATCAAGAATCATAGGTTCATGTGCATTCCCTTGAGGGCTTCTTCCATTCCTTTTCTAAGGGTGGTTGCATATGCTCCTAGATACATATCATCACTTTGTTTTAGAGTCCTCTTAATTGGAAGTTTACCATGTTTACAATCAATTCCCTAACACTCTAGTGCATTCTTTTGCCTATACATTATGAGGACTAATAGACACACATCATCTTATTATTCTACATGTATTTGGATGGGTAGGTCCCTATCCAACCCCTATTGGTTTGCTTCTACTACAAACATTCAACAATCATGCATTCCAAGTTACAAAATCAACATAACTATGTATATACCTTTATTGTTAACTTCTTTGTCGAGAGTAGGGCTCTATCCTAGAGGCGACGTTGGGATCATACCCATCCACTCCCTAGGTCATTGGAGTACCTTCGTGTTCATAAATATTCAATGGAAGAATCATTTTATTTGGGAGGCGTTCACCTTGCTATTATAGGGAAATCCTTCCAAGGTTTCAAATTTAGTAGACCCACTATCACACAACTTAGAGAGCTTGTATTGGTCCCAACCAATCCTAATTTAGTTTCTCCACCTTTTACTTCTTTTGACTACTATATAGGAGGATGATTTGTCCTTATTCAAAGTCACGAGGCTTCAAATTACCATCATGGTACCTCTTCAATATTTTCTTGTCCATTTGTTGCTAAAATGTCATTGAAAGTTAGTGTTCATCCAATTATTCCAGTTTCTCTAGTTTTCATTTGAACCACTATTTTTGGTGGTAGCATATATTGCTACCCAACATTCTACTAGCATGATGGCTTCCTTTCATAATGAAAATTGAAATGGTGTTTGTCCTAATCATTTCTTTCATGTCGTCCAATATGACCAAAGTGTAGCATACATTCTATTTCCCCAACTTGATCTCTTCATGTCATAGATTTTCACAATAATGGAAACCAAGACTTTGTTTTTGCTTTTGTCTTATCCATTGGTCCTAGGGTAGTAAGGACTACTCTTTTGACGCGTGATCTGGAAAATTTTCATCAAACCAACAAAAAATTTCCCTGAGAAATGGGTGCCTCAGTCAAAAGTGATCTAGATTAGACATCTGAACCTACATATTGCATCCTTGAAAAATAAAATTTGTTGTTTCTTTGGATGAGGGCCCACTTAGTGAATATGGTCATTACCATGATGATATATTGAAATTTTGTTTCATTTTATGGTGCAAATGTATGGATAAAATATATCCCCCAAAGCTCAAAATAATGTAATGGAAATATTGGGTGGAGCTCATTATAATCCCAAAATTGTGGTTTCATGCCTACCTTCTAGAAGTATGCACGACTGTTAACCCATTTGAAAGAATCTTTGAATAATGTCAACCACCAAAGGCCTGAACATAATATCTTATGTGTTGTTCTAGTGGGGGGGTCGAATGTCGTCTCAGATAAGAAAGTATGTCGTCTCAGATTCAGATAAGGAAGCAAATGTATTCTCAGATAAGAAAGTAGTTTCAAGGTTTCATGATCTGTAGCACACCCGACCCCCTAATTCAAACTTAGGCTGGTGGGATGTTGTTTTTTCTTGCTTTCTCTCTCTAGGCATGCTATCAGACTCATCAATTGTTTAATTGAGGACTTATCCTATCACATTATGATCTATAAAGACTCTTATTTATTCTCTCAGAGATCACCCCACCTAGTTACTAAAGTTCCCAGGTGTGTATACACACTCCATCAGATGGTCGGGTTTGTCTTTGTCCCTCAGAGGAACGATATGGACCTATTTGAACCTATTCAATTAGAGTATCCCAACCATCCAAGTTGATCTCTCCTTTGAGAGCATTATCCCCATGGGTCATTTCTTGGAATCTAACAGTCCTCATACTTGGAATTCTAATGACTACGATCGCATCGGAGCCTCTCCCTTCCCGAAGGTTACTCCCCACCTGAGTACCTATTCCACTTACCAATAGATGAGACCCGCAAAACTTACGACTAAGATTAAATCTCACCCTCATACCAATCAATGGTCCTTTTTTTTTTCCGTAACTCCTCTCATCGAATCACCTCCACTTCAAGTTTCCATCCACCCCAAAGATCTCACTCCGACCATGCACCTCCTCGATGGACTAAATGATCACTTCTCATATAATCCAATGGTCTTTGTGGTTTTCAGGGTTGAAATGATGGTCAGTTAGGATTTTTAGAACCCTCCTCCTCATTGTGGTTCTCTCCTTATCCAACATATGTGATTTCACACACACTGTTTGAGAGATATACAATTGTCTAACTTCCATTTTCGGGAGTCTACCCTGATCCACTTCACATTATCTACAACAACCTTACTCCGTTGTACTAACATATGAATCCAATGATCCATATTTCACACTTGGTCATCCTCTGATAGATCCACGGTCTCAGTTGACTCAGGGCTTTCCTCTACAGGGTTCAAATACAACCTCATATAGCCACTCTAAAAGTGGCATCATCTTATCGTCGGTCCAGATCTACCCAACACGCCAAATAAATGGTTGTAAGTCATTGTGATCATGCACGGTTTTTTTTTCCTCAAGGGAAAACAATTGACTCAAGGGCTTAGTCAATTTTGGGATTCTACGAAACTTAATATATCTTCTGAGAGTTCGACGTCTACTCTCAGGATTTCTAAGGCCCATTTAACTTAGTCGAAAGGAAGTTCTTGCATATCTTGCAAGCTATCCACCTAATCATCACAACTACCTCATGCCTTAAGCTCTCCATTCCTCATGGGAAATCTCTCTGGCCAGCAGGACTCTCACATCACTGGTTAAATGATTTTTTTTTCCATGTCCTGCAAAATTTCCTCTAAATCTGCATAGTTTCTAAGAACACGGGTTGTCTATACTGGATCAAAGTCATAGTTGACGTATTAAAAATTAATGATAAAAACATATCCCAGTAATTCAAAAGTTCCATTAATGGATTACAAGCATTTATGTTTCCCATTAGCTTAGACAATCTATATATTCATCATTCCCACACAATTTAAACAAATCAAGTTATGCACTTATCTGATCAAGGAAATGTCTATGCCAACTAACTGAGAGAGGATATCTTTCCTCCCAACATTAGGATATACTGTAGAGTGCTTTCCTATAGTACGCCACCCCCATTCCAAGCCATGATACCACAAGGGGATGAATCGATTGGATTCCAAACTTGACATGATCCAGGAAGGTTACTCCCCTTCCTCCTCTAACAAAAATTGATTTTTCCCCCTTCCCACTGATCTCGGGAACTCTACATGTTTATTAGGTGGTTTCTTAATTGGATTTCCTCTCACAAGGGAGTCCCTTCTCTGCTAAACAATACCTCAACGACCTCCCCTTACCGGTGTCGGTTTCTATCCAGTAAGCACCAAGTTGTATCCCATTATTGCTCCAATTTAGATTTGGGTCTTCTCTCCTTCAAGGTGATCAATCTCAAATTGGATAAATTTCCTATTTTCTTTAAGGAAATCTCCCACTTTCTTTTCTTCCTCAATCTATGCTCATGAAATCGTCTAATTTCAACATCTTTTCTTTGTTGGTATATGCGTGCGTGCAAACTCCTCCTTTTGTCTTCTTCTTCTGGTTGGATTATTTCAGTCTGGTGGTGTTTTTCCACCTTTGGTCTCTTCCTCCCCTATCCCCTTGGGACTCTCGTAACTTCTGTTAGACATCATCTACAGTCCACGGTCCCTATCCTAAAAGGGAAAGTCTATGGTGTCCCACTGTCATATTATTAAATTGGCCCCATGCTTTTTGAAAAGACCAATCTGTCAATCAACCATTAATGGCCTCAACCACTTTATGACCTTCCATAAGTAGTCACGTCACTCCATTTAGATCGGATACAATGGAAGGTGTGCATTTATGCTTAGCAAGCATAATCAAGCTTGTTAAACAAGCTTCACGTTTTCTTCATAAAAATAATTCAGCTCCACCTTACCCAACCACTTAATCAGTCTTTACTTCATCAATCCCCACTTGTGTATCATGGCCAATACGTTTACGGGTTTTTCCCTCTTAGTCAATGGTTTTGGTGTTTTCATTAAATCAAAACATAATTACATGCTTCATAAATATAATTACATGAAGTCTTAGCATAATTACAGTCTTGGGGAAAACAAGGTGTTACATGATCAACATAAAAAATGAATTGATTGGAAAAAAAGTAATGTTTATTATTTTGCAAAGCATAAACCATACCTAAAGATTCACACAGTTGTGTTGTAATTATGTTATGCTAGTGATAGTTTTCTATCGGTTAATTAGATTCAAGGGAGCCATCCCTTTATCTCCTAGATGTTTCAGGACAACCTTGATTTCTATACTTAATGCATTCATTTGAACATATATTGATTTGTTCTAGTGTGAAAATAAGAGAATGGGAGCATCGCCAATCTTTGCTTCAATGCTTTGATTCCTTGTTGGCATTATTTGGACCAAACAAAAGGTGTCTCCTTCCTTAAAATTATTTATAGGGGATACACCAACTTTGTGTACCCTTTCAAAAACATACAATAAAACCTTGTGTGCCCAATTGAATTAAACAAATCACTTGAGAACAAATGGGATCTCGTTCAATCTAGGCTTGAAAAGCAGAGAAAGGCACCAACTAGGGCGTAAGGAGAAATGGTTGTAAGTGTTACATGATATCCATATTTGGTACAAATACTTATTTGACTCCTTATTTGTCGAGGCTTCATTATTTATTTATATTTGCTCCCTTATTATTCCTTGATAGTTCAAGGTGGAGGATCCCATTAGTAAGGTACCAAACCTATTTCAGTTTCACCCCCACCCAAAAATGACTTAACTTGGGAGGGGATCACTAGTGGTTCGAGATCATGAATCACTCTAAATTTATCTAGGTAAACTATCATCCCCTTATTGGACATAATACATCCAAATAGGATGCTAAAGGGATGAAGGAACTGCAACTTTTATGGGTTCAATGAGACCCCTATCTCACGACACTTAATATCCTCCAGAGATTGAAAAAATGATTACTCAAGCATTTGAATAGAGCCCATTCATCTATGTATACCTCCAAATTTTTGTGAATGAATCCTTTGAAGATCATGACTATTGTGTGATAAAATCATGAGGGGGAATTTACCAACTTGAATGGAATCCTTTTGTATGCATGTGTGCCCTATTTGGTGGAAAATTTCCTCAAGGGTCTATATTTTTCCCTAGTTGACAATTGATTATACCTTGAATAGCCATCCAAAAAGGAATATATCTCTCTGTCTACAACGCCTTCTAAAATGCCTTCAATAAAAGGATCTAGAAAAGGATCTTTAAATGTTACTTTATTTGATTTGTGCAAGTCCACACAAATTTGCAGCTTCTTATTATTTTTCTTGGTGACCACTATAGATGACACCCATTCACTTTCCTTAATAGAGTACATAATTCTACCATTAAGCACCTTCTGAATTTATTCTTGGATTATAGCCTTATACTTCAAATTCATGTGATATGGTTGATGTATAACTCACATGGCTATTGGTTTGATCTCAATTTTTAGTTCCCCAAATTCATTTAGGATACACTTCAATTCGTTATAACTATACATGAACACATGAAAGGATTCTTGAAACAAGGCACTTGATTCGACTGATGTCTAGTCATTCCAATAGTTCACAGCCTCTAAGAACTTTGGTTCTTTCCCATTTGCAACAATTTTAACTTTCTCAAGATCCCAATGGTTCCTTCTACTCACTTCCAATTAGATTGCTAGTCATCTACCTATTGATCATTAAGCTATTATCTACTATAGGTTATTTAATTAAGATCCATTTCGTTAGCTTGCAAGATATAAGACACGAGTCATTGATTTTGGTCTTAGTTGTGTTTGATGGTGAATTGATGCATTTTTCCTTAGGTTTTTGGTCAAATGATAGTAGTCATTAATTAGTCCTTAATTTAAGTTTGTAACATATTGTCGCCACAATATATTCCAATCTTTGGTTCCCCCGTGTTTTTCTTTGTAGAAAAACCATTTGAGTGCAAATCCATCAATAAACGTTGGAATGCTATGGATTACAATTTCTTTATGGATCCATATATACTTAAAATGACTTTTTTCAATATTCAACAACCATTGCAAGTGTCAGAGTCGAACTAAACCAGTGTTTCAACAATAATTTTTACCTCTAATCTAGGTGAATCAACCAAGATAAAGAGTTTGAATTTTGCCCCAATCATAGTCGATTGTCAAGATGAAATGCACCAACCTCCAAGGATAGGTTGTTGCCTCTAGTGTTTGTGGGAATTCTTGTACTTGGCCCTGCACAGAAAAATGTGTTGTTACATCCTCAAATTTTTCAACATGGTTGATCAAATCTCATCTTGCTTCAAAATATTGAATCAAGTAGGCCTATTGTGCTTTAACTAGTAACATGCTTTTTTATATAAATTGGTTAGGTTTTATGGTTTTGATGCACCCACTCTCATAGGACTAGGTCATAATCCTCCCCGAATGGTACATCCATGCATACAATTCCTTCTTCATTGGGTTTTAGGTTTGTTTATGCTTGACTACCCATGTACAAATAACTCACACCAGCAATGGGCCTTGACTACTCATCCCAATCCATGGCATATATTTCAACTTTGACAATCCATTTGCCCTTATATGAGGAAACGATCACCCTCCTTTAGGGTTTGTGTAATATCATTATGAGCTTGTTAGAGTAGATTTTGCTTCACAGGGAATAAATCTAATGTCGTCAAAATAAGGCATGGTAGGATCCTTGAGGAAGTCTTAATACTTAAAATTTAGCCACAATCCAAATTCCATAACAATTAGTGTGTACGCCACCTAACCTTCCTAGTATCTTACATGTGGTATGATTCGTAGCTATAATAGTGATTCCAATGTGATCTAATGGGTGGTAAATTCAATACCTCTTTGTTACACCTCAAAATTACTCACTTCGCAAGTGTCGCAAGTGTCGTCATTTCAAGTATCGCAAGTGTCGCATCTTGAACTCAAGTGTATAAGTGTTGCTGACATCGTACTGCCTTCTTTCCTATGCCATGCCTCCAACAACATGACATGGACACTTAGGACACCTCAAAGTTTAGTTGTGAAGAGGAGAAATCGGTCTACTAGAAGTACAAGTGTTTTGCCACTAGAAAACCCATTCAAAAGGTGTTTTTGGAGAGGAGTGCTCCCCCATATACTGTTAGGTAGCGCTATAACACTCTGTCCACCCATTTAGGGGAGAGTTATAACACCAATGCTTGTTGTTCTTCTTTCAAGGAGCGCTATAACGCTCTGATGTCCTTTTTGGAGGAGCGCTACCTATTCTAGGTGAAAATTGGTTTGTTGAGAAGAATGAGGGAAAGATCCCCTCAATATCTAAAGGTGGTTGGCTTCGAATCCTTGGTCAAGCCATGATCTTAGGGCAGATCCATAACTAAAGGAGGAGAATCCTCAACTTACCCCAAGGATATCTCAAGTGGTTGGGCCTCTCCAAGCCTATTTAAACAAGCCTTCTCATGGTGAAAATGATGGGAAAAAGTATTGTGAAGCATCCAACCTATGATCTCATGAAGAAGGTGTCTTTCGGAGCATCAACATTCGATGTGTGGACTGTTTGAGCAAGGGTTCGGACCAGGAAAGCTTGACGAAGCTGCTACACTCACATCTATGGCTGTAAGCATTCTTCGTTGTTGTTCTCTTTAATATAATATGCTTGGCATGTTTCTTTCAAATTTGTGTTTGATCTCACATGAATTTGTCTCTAATAGATAGATCTATTTCAAGCTAGTATCAATAGAGTAGGAAGTGTTTGTACTTTTGTTTGTCTACAGGGCTTAACGAGGAGTTCAAGATTGGATCTCAACTCGGACCGTGCAGGGACAAACACCGATAAAAGGTACTTCTTTTCTCCTTCCTCCTCACACATTAGTTTATCTAGACCTAAATGGAAGTCATTATCCATGATAAGCATCTTCTGTCTTAAGAGTTAAGAGTCTAGCTCTCAAGAGGAGATCTACTTGTCCGCAGGGAGATTTCCTTCAACAAAAATTGGCGACTCCACTGGGGATGAATCAAAACTCTCAGTTTTGGTTTTCCTCATAGACCTTGTCTTGAAATTTGTTCTTATTATACCTTGTTCATCCCGTATGTTTGATTTCATATGTTGATTGAATCCTTATTCCATCACACATACTCTGAATGCCAAAATTCAACTGATTTTTAGGGTTTTTTGGACTTTTTCTGGGTTTTAGGACACCATCACTCCCCTACCTTGTTAGCAGGGTGCCAACACTCCTTGAAGGCCTTAGACAAAGCATTATAACACTTTGGTGCCCCTTACACTAGAGCGCCATCCTCTATTTGCAAAAAATCCTTTCCAGAATTGCTTTTTCTGAAGACTAGTCTCTGTTTTTTCACTTGCTGAACTTCTTTGTGATTCAATGCTTCTTCCTATTGACCTTTGAAATCATTCCTTTTGAGGAATAAGCACTTTTCTGTTCATATTTTGTGGCCTTCTTCCTTATTTTTAGTTTTTCTGCTGTTGAGAACTTGGAATCAATCCACTGCTTTCTTCTCTCTTATCCGACTGAGCGGGAACTTTGGTGAAGGGCATCAGAAATCTATGAATCATGTTATTTGGTTATTTGAGGTCATATTTCTTAAGCATCTTTCTTTTGTTTGAGATTTATTGATTCTCTTTGTTATCTTTTTTTTTTTTTTGCTTCTTGTTTCAATCATAGCAAGAGGGTGTGTTGTTTTTGCGAAATTTGCTTATGCTTGTCCGAATCTCCTTGATCTGAAAGGGTAGTTAGCAGGAGAAGTTTTGCATTGAATCAATCATCATTCACATACAAACGACAGAGATACGTAGTAGTGATTGGTTTGCATATTAGAAGGCATTTCTGAAATGTTTCAGCATTGCATTGAATTCGATTGAGAACCAATTGATTGAGGACATTCCATATTAGTGTTTTGATAGTGAAAATGACTCTTTCTCTTTCCCTTAAATAGGCGTTCATTGAAAAGAAATGATTGCTTATCATCTTTTATGCATATTTTTGGGAATTGAGTAATCATTCCATCCGTTTCACTTTCATACACCCTTTGAGTAAAGAATAGTTGTAAAACACACGATAATTAAAAACTATCTAGAACATTTTTGTTTTTAGGATCTTCCACCAATAGTAGACTAGGGTTAGCACTTTGGATTAGGCTATGAGTACAACTCTCCAAAGTTTTCAACACAAACATTAGCACCCTGAGCTAGGGAGATTCAAATCCAATTGTCGTATTGGTTTTCTGGGATCCCCTCTCACACAGGGGTTATGCACGAGGTCGCATTCGGGTGAATTACGGAGATTATCCCTCTGTGTTTCAACTGATTGTAGTGGTCGGATCGTATATTGGGGGTCTCTTGGAGGTATACCCACAATTATGTGTGGGAGCCTCTTAGGTTTATTTCAAACTTGTTATCCTACCCATACGTTTTGGATCGGACTGTCGACTGTACCCGCACAGGGACTCACTGTGAATTGGTGTCTTTAGTTGCCATAATATTTAGGTACTTACACAAGGTGAAAGTGAAGGGAAGTCTCACTGTACCTAGAACAGACATTGGTCAAACTCACTCGGGCTCCTTGGAGGGTAAATCCACAATTACTATGTGGAATCTTGCACCAAGGTGAAAGTTCGTTAAGCAAGTCCCCATTGTAACTATTCCACCATATCCTAGCCCCTTCTTGACTTGATCACGCGACATTGGATTTCATCACCAACTAGTACAATCATTGAGAGAAGATTTGTTTGCCTGATTGATTCTTAGATTTTATTAGCGTATGCTGTTTCTTTTTGTTAGTTAGCCCTAGTTTTTCAGTGTGTTATGTTATTCTCCACAATTGAGCCTGTAGACGATAAAGGTCTTCGCCGATCACGTAGGATGCAAGGGCTGCCTCTGGAAGGCTATCAACCCTTACCTCCTAACCCTCCAGAAGACAACTACCGTAGAGAGGTAGAAAATCAATCCGACGCTGGAAGTGTTATTGCTCCTCCGTTAGATAACTCAGAAGGCGCTTTGGTCACGGTTGAAAATCCCACTACATATGTGTCGGTAACTCCTCTTGAACCACTTTTGGTTCATTTAGACTCCCTTGGGAATGTCATAGACGAAGAGGTCCCATGATTACCGGAGAGGATTTTTACCGAAACATATATGGGATCCACATAACCAATCTTTGGTGATGAGTATAGGACTCCTGTTCATCCTAGCACCACAGTAGATACCAATCCCACACCTGCTCGTTCTGTATGGAGGACTTCATTGGGACATGATCTCTATGAAAATTTCGAATCCTTTCGACAACCTTTTCATCCTCATGACCCTCTTAGTGAAACAGGACCATCCGGTCAAACCATGAATCACCCAGTCGATCAGGTTATTAACCCTACTGTTACACCAACACAAGTCCATCCTAATGCTGGACTCATCACCTCTACTCATCTCCAAAGCACTTCAATCTCTACCCCCGTTTCTACAAGATTTTACTCTACAACTCCAGATGTTCCACACGATCCTGCTGGGACATCTTCTCACCCGAGAATGCAGACCTCTACTGGCCAAACACAACTGGTTGGAGGGAAACCACCATATAACAAACCTTTCCATCCTGGAGGACTACCTTTCCATGGTGAGCCTACCCCTCCCGGGGGATAGCCCCCTTTTCATGCTCCTCTTGGAGGGAAACCTCTGTTTTCCAGTCATACACTAGTCGTAAATCCACCACTGGCAGGGGGGCAACCTTCATTTGCTGGAAACCCTTCACAATCCTGGGGAGTATCTTCAGGAGGCACTTTTACTCAACCCCACATTGGGGGGCACTTGTATAATAACCCACTAGGAGGAGTATCCAATCTTGTTCCTTCTGGAACATCTTACGGACAATCTTATCCGGGCGGCATCCCAAACACCACCTGGAGTTCTCAGGGACCACATTCTTATCCTCCTCATGGTTCTAATGTGTATCCACCTCTGAGATATACTCCTTACCATTCTCAAGGGAAAAATGTTTATCCTCCTCATGGGAAAATAAATCACCGACCTATAATGCTCAGACCCCACGGGGTTATGCAAATGTTTCTCATCCATCATCGAATCCTGTTTATCTTGACCAGCAACAACCGTATGTAGGAGGACCTACTGGTTACAACTATCCACCTAACCCAGTTTATGTTCCTACTAGTGTTCCTACGCCGCACCAGTATCATCTGCAAATTAACCGAAAACTACCTTTCCTTGCGACTCTGAATCTCCCAGACTTGTCTCGGTTAAATAATGATCCTATTTTTCATTCACTGGTTTGGCCAATCATTCCAGCTAAACTTCCTTCTGATATTCCAAAATTTGACAGAAAATATGGTGAAGATCCAAACAACCATGTGATGACTTTCCATTTGTGGTGTTCATCAAAATCCCTCATGGATGATTCTGTACATTTGCGTCTTTTCCAGCGAACACTTACCGGTTCGGCAACAAAGTGGTATATTGAACTACCATGTGCTTCTTTTCATGATTTCAATTCCCTTGCCATGTCTTTCCTCATGCACTTTCAACTGCCTATTCACTATGAGATGGGTACTGAACTCTTGACCTCCCTTCGTCAAACTAACTCTATGCATATCTCTGACCATATTCATGAGTGGAGGTGACGACGAAGGATGATCAAGGCAATCATTTCTGACATACTATTGGCGGAATGGTTTACTAAATCACTGTTACCCCCGATCGCTCGCGATGTCACTATGGGTGGTGTGGTCACTAAGGAACAAGCCATCGCTTGGGCTTAGTACTTAGATCTGGTTTATTCACAATCTGGGACTTTGTATGATTTGATTTTGAATGCTTCTTGAGCTAATATCGATCCATCTAAGCCGTGATCCTCATCTCATGCGAATGGTGTTATCGGTTCTGTCAAAACTCAATCTTTTTCCAAATCGACCACACTCTCCTCTACCTCCCCCCAAACTCAGATCTTTGATGTGAATGTAGTTCAATATGCCCCTTCACAACAATCCAGAGGTAAGAAGAAGACAAAGAATAAATCAAAAAATAACAATGAACAACCAAACAATCAAGCTCAACCACTTGCTACCGAAAAGCAAACACAACGAAAATTGAAATCCCCGTGTATCATTTGTGCTGACGATCACTACACTCGAGACTATCCACTTCACAATGAAGTGGCCAAAATTTTCCAAGGAAAGTCACTACCCGCTGTGCTTACTCAACCTTTTCCACAACAACAATCCATGGTTGCTCAAACCCCCTCTCCTGGGGGCAGTTCTAGCGATCCTCATGATGAGGCCTCATCAAGTGCACATATTTATATGTTTAATGGGATCAATTTGACCACTCGCTCTAAAACATGCAACACACTAGGTAACCCTGACAAAGGAAAAGACACTAACGGTACCAGTACTTTACTAGATCCATCATTGTCCTCCATCAATATTTCATCAGTTAATCCTTTGTCTAGACCACTTCAGATTGAGAAACCCTCATTCGACTCTATCTTACGCCCTCCTAAGAGCACTATACGTAAAGCTACCTTTAATCCTAGTTCACGTGCCACTCAGAACTACAACATTGTTGAATATTTGGCTCAAGCACCGTGTGCTATCTCTGTGTTAGAAGTTCTACAACACTGCCCCAGTCAACGTAGAACGCTCTTGGCCACTCTTGGCGTTGTTGATCCTGAGTCGTCCAATCATATCATGTTTAACCTAGATAATTATGTGTCTCAACTCTCCCACCAATTTGCTTTCCAAGTTGATGTTGTTGTTCACAACCAACAAATACATCGAACTATTCTGGATGAGGGAGCCTCGACTTGTGTCATGTCTTTGGCTTGTTGGAAAGGTTTAAAATCACCTACACTTAACAAATCCCCAATGATGTTATGCGCCTTCGATGGGCAGGGTTTTCATCCCCATGGGCTTTTATAGTCCCTGCCCATCCAATTG
>SNQJ01S0006678.1:99813-120835 GCA_010110895.2 Picea sitchensis | reverse complement strand
GATCAAGGGATCCATCCCTTTATCTCCTAGATGTTTCAGGACAACCTTGATTTCTATACTTAATGCATTCATTTGAACATATATTGGTTTGGTCTAGTGTGAAAATAACCAAGGCTCTTTCCGAATTTTCTAACAAAGGAGTAACAACACTCCCAACATCAGAGCGATTTTCTACCTCTTCACGGTAGATGTCTTCTGGTGAATTAAGAGGTAAGGGTTCATAGCCTTCTTCTGTAGGAAACCCTTGCATCCTACGTGATCTGCGAAGACCTTTATCGTCTACATGCTCAAACTTGAAAAATTATTAAAACAACATCACACACTAAAAAATCTAGAAGAACCAACAAACAAACAAACCTTCTCTCAATGATCGTAATAGTTGGTGATGAAATCCAACATCGTGTGATAAAATTGAGAAGGGGCTAGGATATGATCGGGTGGAACAGTTACGATGGTGATCTGCTTAACGGACTTATGCCTTGGTGCAAGCATCCACACAGTAATCATGGATTTACCCTCCAAGGAGCCCGAGTGAGTTTGACCACCGTTTGTTCCAGGTACAATGAATACTTCCCTTCACCGTCACCTTGTGTAAATACCCTAAAGATTATGGCTACTAAGGACACTAACTCGCAGTCAACCCTTGGTCATGTATAGTCGACAGTCTAGTCCGAACGTATGGGAAAGATAACAAGTCTGAAATTCTTCAAGAGAACTGAGGACAAGTGGACCAGTAGAACTCCATAGGACCCCGAACGGATTTGGAATTCACGAAGCACCGAGACCAAATGAAGACAGTTGGATCTCAAGAAGAACCCCCAATATATGATCTTACTACAACGAATGATTAAACCGCAGAGGGATAATCTTCGTGGCTCTCCCGAACACAACCTCATGCGTAACCCCTGCGTGAGAGGGGGATCCCATATATTCTTATATGAAAAATGGATTTGCTCTCCCTATCGCAAGATGATAATTTTGTTTTGAATGCTTTGGAGAGTTGTACTCACAACCTAATCCAAAGCGCTAATCCTAGTCTAATGTTGGTGGAAGAATCTAAAAAGAAAAAGTTTCTAGATCAAATTTTAATTAGCATTAATTTTTGTGGTTGTTCTTTACTCAGAGGTGAATGAGAGTGAAACTGATGATATTATGATTTGATTCCAAAAGAAGCATAATAAAAATGATAAACAAACGTTTCTTTCAATGAACTTCTATTTATGGGAAGGAGAAGAATTTTCTTTCTTTCACTATCAAACACAAAAGTGCAAAAAATTTCATGCAATTGCTTTGAACAAGAATCCAATTTAATGCTAAACTATTTAGAAATTGATTCTAATATCCAAAATCCAATCATGAAAAGATATCTCTTTGTTTTAAATATGAACCTTAATTGATTTGATTCGAAGCTTCTTATGCCAACCAGATTTCACTATTTGCAGTTTTAGACAATTGGAAGCAAGTATCATATAAACAAAAAGAACACTCTCACAGTAATCAAACAAGAAGAAAAACAAATCTAAACCTTTCAAAAAGACAACCAAAAATTCAAACAAGAAAATTGCTTGAAAAGATACAAATCAAAGACCAAATGGAATAGTACAAATATCTCTGGACTTCCTTGTGACAACTTTCAAACAATCAGAGGAAGGGACCCCCTCTACTAAAAGAATTGTATATCTTGCTCTAGGAGCATTGGGCAACCTGGGGAAAAATCATAAAGTTTCTATCCCAAGGATTACATCTACAATCCTTCCTGTAGATAAAGCTCTTTCTTGGTTTGATGGGGCTGCTCAACAGAATGGAAAACTTAGTGGTGTTGGCGGAGTCTTGAAGATAGATGAACATAAGGAGTATAGATGGACTTTAAATTGTGGATGTGGAACAAATTCCAGGGCAGAGCTCATGGGAACTTGGGCTACTTTGACTCTTGCCTCAATACTTACAGTTTATGACTTACATGTTTTGAGGGATTCAAAGATCGTCATCGATTGGCTCAATCGAAAAGGTTCGCTAAAGGTGGCAACTTTAGATGGCTGGAAGGATAGAATTTCTGAACTTCTCCCTCTATTTAGATCTATCTCTTTTGTGCACATATATAGGGAAGAAAACAAAGAAGTTGTTTGTCTATCCAAAAAGTCTCTTTATATATGTCGAGGGAGAATTCCCTATAGTCAATGGGTAGGAGGCCATGAGGGCCCTACACTCGTTTTAAATATGTATTGATTATCAATGAGTCCTCCTTAGAACTCAGATATTTTGGGCCTGTTGTTGGTTTTCATTTCCCTCTTTGATAGAGCGTATTTTTGCCTTGATATTAGTCTATTGGTAGCTTTTCCGAAGAAGACATCCTCGATAGGTTTTGGATTTTGACATGATTGTATGACTGTCTCCTGTATATTGGGTCTGCCCATAAAAGGGACATCTTTGCTCGTGATGTACTGATTTTGTAAACATATTATATTATTATGAATATAATGTGAAATTTTCAGTGGAAAAAAAGTGACTTTATCACAAATATAAGCCTTATATTCTAATAGGGAGCTCTCATGAGTGATCTAGAACTAGTTAGATAAAGATTTCAATTTTCCTTCCATTGGGAGCAATGTAATTTCAAATTTATGAATAATGCAATTTTTTCAACTTGAAATTCTTGATGTAATTAGTGTTTTATCTTGAGGGATTCACCTAATTACTTGGTTTGGGGTTTGGAATCGCTCCAAAGTTGCAATGGAGGTTGAATCACCTCTACCCATAGAGTAGAATATTGCCATTTTATTTTCCTTAATGGATGGAACTTTTCTTTCATTTACTTGTTGCTATTTACTTTCATGTTTGTACTTTTATTTCTAGAAGTAATTCCATTTCCTATATTTCTTTGAGAAGTACTTTCATTCATTTGCTTTCATGTATTTCTTTCATTGCTTTCACTTTATAATGTTCATTACTTGGAAGTATGTTTAATGGAATCTCTACGATGGATAAGGGTTGCAATGATGGAATGGTCTAGTAGTAGCCTTAGGATCCTAGTTCATTGATACATTCACCTAAATCTTCACTTAAAAGTAGTGATCATAGACCTCTCTCTTTCCTTGTACATTGTCAAGGGAGTTAAGAAGGAAGACCCTAAACTCAATGAGATGAACAGTCAAGGGGGATGAAATGTGAAAGTTGATCATTTTCCCATTTAATGTAGATTAGATGTAGTTAGTTATATATCATTCATAAGAATAGAATATATATCATCAAGTTAATATCTTGTGGTTGTGCATACAATGCATAACACCTCATAAGTTTGCATGATCCCTAGGTTGATAATTAAATTGAAGATAAGGGAATTAGTAGATATATTGTTGTAATTATTTGGTCAAACACTCGCCTTTGAGGATTTGACTGTCTATTCACCCCAACATTCAGTTGACATGCCAACAACTATCTCATTTTTTTCCAAAGTTGCTATTTTAAAATTTTTACTACCAGTTCATTCCTCGTTGTGACAATAGTGCAATTCATAAGCCTACATTACTTACATGACCCAGATCCCACATTGTTAACGATCCTCTCTCTATGTTCAACCCACACATTCAAAATTAAATTTTAGCTTTTTCATATGTTTCAAACCAATTTTTTTCATGAAGTTCACTATTGGGTTTAATATATTTTTTTACTAATCTTAGACATCATATTATTTAGATTTAACTGGTCTTATTTGATTAATTCTCATTTTGATTAAATGTTGACTTTATTTTTACTGCTTCACGCGTACTAAATATTGCTAATTAATCTAGAGTGATTTATCTTTTATTTAAATTATTATTGGTGTGGGGTGACGTCTCATTATTTCTTCATATGCTCTTCACCTTGCACTCTTTGGCGATTCAGGTGAACCAAAAGTAGAATTTGAGGTTGTTTTCTATTACCATTAATTTCAATTCATATTTGGGCTATTACTTCCATATATTTTCATTATCAACATTTCATCCCACACATGCACACAAAATGTACCCAACAACTAAAGAATCAGTTCATGATGTTGATTGAGACCTTAAAAAAAACCTAGTTTAAGAAAACTAGCATCACTAGTTTCATAGTAATACTTGACATTCGGATTAGAGTAAGAGTTTGGAAATAGGGTTGTAAGGTGAGCATTCCAAAGTCACCATTCATAAAAAATTAGTTGTTTACTACTTTTAGCGTAATCCTTTTAGTAGAAAAAACTGTTTGTTGGGAAAGCACATCTTATACATGCGCAAAACACTAAGTCAAGCTAAATAAGTGTTGAGATACCTCACACTTACTTGGTGGGTGAATTTATATTCGAGTACTTCAGGTTGTTGGCACTTACTCAGAGTGATGCCTTCTTTCTAAGGTTTCACCCATGGGATTCATCTGATAAGTCCCTATCCATTGTGAACACTTAACTGACCACTATTCCCCCAACCTATCATTGCGAAGATGCAACTCAATGGCTATTGTTTGAAATTCTACCTAGGTGACTTTCTCATAGAGTTATGAGTGGTACCTAAAGTAGATAGGGTATTATCCCTTGGATTTAATTACCCTAAGTTAGGTCACTATAATTGTTTCATTCTACCTTGACTTGGATAAACCCTAAGTGGATTTCATCACCCTCAACAAAAATGCATTTGGAAGGCTGAATTTTTTTTCCTTCTATATTTGCTTTAGCTATACTAAGTCATAAAAGTTTTGTTTGATATTTTTTATATATTATTTTTTTTTTGGTAAAACTTTGTCACAATCAAGACATTTCTTACATTAGTACTTAGCTAATTAAAAAAAAACATGAGACTAAGTCACTCAGTCACCATTGCAAGCACTTATCACCCTTGATGATGTCTAGGATCCATGATCTTTCATCATCTCGAATCTTAGTGGTTAGGTGCACTACTATTATATAGCTACTACTAATTATTAAAATAATGCTGAAATATGTAATAAAGTTGAAAGATAAATTATAACATGTTCCAAATATATTTTTGCATGATAAACTGTTTAGAGTTCGATCTATTTGCATAAGGTAATGTTTCTTAGAACAAATTTCATCTTTATATGAGTTGAGGAAATGTGTGAAAAACAAAAGATGACGTGGAGATTATGAAAGATGACGTGTAAGTGAGGATTACTCGTCTCATTATTATGAAAGCAATTACAGAGGAGAGAGAATTGATTTGATGTAAGTGGGGAAATCAGTACGGAGGAGAGAGGATTGATTTGATTTTAGTGGGGCGAATAAATCGGTGTATGAGGAGAGAGAATTGAGTTGATTTGATTTGAGTGGGCGAATAAATCGGTGGAACATTTTATTGTAGTACCTTGCCTTCAATTAGAAAATAAGTGAGTGAACATTTCCTTGTATTAGAAAATTCTCCATTGTGCTTCAAACGCTATCAGTTGGAAAATGAAAAATGGATAGTTGGAAAGAGATACTATTAATTTGAGTGGGAATGAATTAAAAAATAGGTGAAAATTTCTTTCAATAAAAAGAATTTTAATGTATTTTAAAGTTGATTAGTTATTTGTATTAACATGACTTAGTGGTGAAGAAATATATAATTGTGTCAATAATAAAGAGAACATCATATTAATTTAAAGTTGGTAAACTATTTGTATTGACCCGATTCAATGGGTGAAGAAATATAGAATATTTGTATTGACATAAAGAGAACATCATATTAATTTAAAGTTGGTAAACTATTTGTATTGACCCGATTCAATGGGTGAAGAAATATAGAATATTTGTATTGGCATGACTTAGTGGGTGAAGAAATATATAATTATGTCAGTAAAGAGAATATCATCATATTAATTTAAAGTTGGTAAGCTATTTGTATTGACTCGACTCAATGGGTGAAGAAATATAAAATATTTGTATTGACATGACTCAGTGGGTAAAGAAATATATAATTGTGTCAATAAAGAGAACAACATCATATTAATTTAAAGTTGGTAAGCTATTTATATTGACCCGACTCAATGGGTGAAGAAATATAGAATATGTGTATTGACATGACTCAGTGGGTGAAGAAATATATAATTGTGTCAATACAGAGAACATCATCCTATTAATTTAAAGTTGGTAAGCTATTTGTATTGAAGACTCAATGGGTGAAGAAATATAGAATTGTGTGAATAAAGAAAACATCATCATATTATGAATAAAGAGAACAATATAGAATTGTGTTAATAAAGAGAACATCATTATATTACGAGGTTTTATTTTTTTTTCAAATTATGAAATTATGAAAGTGGGAGAAAAAGAAAGATGGTGATAGAGTTGAAAAATTGTGAGATAGAAAATGAAAAAATGCTTCACTACATTTAACAAGTAACAAGTAGAGGAAAAAAAAAGGTAGAATTTTTTTTCAATAATTTTTTAAAAATTTGGATTTGGGTTGGTACCAATTCACATGGATGATATTGCTTCAAGAGGTTTTTAATAGAAAAAATAAAAAACATGTCCCAAACCTTTACAATATTTGTGCTAATATTGGTGTAAGATTTCAAATCTACTACTCATTCAAATCTATTAAGCAATTAGTTTATTAAGTATTAAGAAGGATGGAAAAGAAATAAAAGCAAATTTTTTTCATTAATTAAAAATTTACAATTTTATTAATGTTTCAATTTTTTTCTTAATTTTAATTCGATAAATAAATATGTAAATCTTTAAATGATTGAAAACATTATTATTATTATTATTATTTCAAAATTATAAATAGTAATGTTACTGTCTCATTCATATTATTATAATACATTATTTTATGCCACATGATTATACACACCTAAGAATTAAATACCTACATGTTTTAGTAGATATTTTTTTTCTCTAGGAGTTGGACCTGACCAAAATAAATTGAATGAAGAAATCTCCAAAGAACTCTCTAAATTATCAATGTTGGTTTTTCTAAATGTTTCATTTAACAACTGGGAGGAATCCCAATAGGGACATTTTATTTCCAATAGAAAATTCGCACAAAATTATATTAGAGTATAATTTTTCTTACATAGCAAAAATAACTCTCCAGGATATCACAACTATCCCATCAACTACATCAAACTGTTCTTATCAATAAATGATCTAAAACAGACTGTCCACTTTTATCTTTCTATCCCAAAAGTGTCACTACAACATCAAACAAATAGTCCATCATAACATAATGACATTGGCAAAACCTTCAAGTTCTAAAGTCATTACAAAAAACTGATAAAAATCAGCAAATACCCAAGAAGCCTAGAAGAGATTTATGATGGAAATAGGCCCTATCGTCCCCTTATCCCAAGTGAAGAAAGATAATATTCCTTTTGGAGCCAGAAGCACTTGTTTGAAGAGATCGTCAACTTCTTTGTTGAATTCCCGGAAAAAGTGTTGGAAGTTGATTCCTAGAAAATATGTCGCCAAATCCTTCATTCTGAGCTTCCAACCTTCAATATCATTGGCCTATAACTTTCCTCTATGATTTAACCAAACAATCACCACTTTTGAATTCTCCAATATCTGAATCTTTTGAATATTCCACTTCTTTGCAAGATATAGAGTCGCCCACACACCCATGAGCTCGGCCTTTGTATTTGAACTTGCCCCGTAGTTTAAAAACCACCTGTGAACCTTTGAATCTGGATGTTTAATGACACCCCCAATGTCGTTGTAACACCCTGTTTCCCCCAGTCTGTAAATATAACTATATTGGCCAAGGAACTATGGCAAACCTAAAAGTGTGAATGTTTGATTTAATGGACCATTGTACAAAAGGTCGATGAATGTAAATTATGTTATTTTAATAGAAAATGGCTACGTGTTGCATGACTGCTAAAAGAGGGGATGTGCTAAGAGAAAACCATGAATGTTATGAAAGGTGGTGGAGGGGACCCAAAATGGTTGCGTTAACCTCCACCGAACTAGTACCATGCTGGAATTAATTGCTCAGATCAAAACAACCCTCTGACCGAGAAATGAATCCTAAGCTTGGGGGTGGCCAGTGATAAATCCATTGGGAGTGACTGAGCCTATGGTTGGGTGGAAACGAGCACCCCTTTCAGCAGTCGCATCACGCTCTATGGTTCTGATAAGTGTTTTATTGCCTTATGTTTTGAATTGTAAATAATGGATACATGCGAGTATTTACATGTCTATAAAGGATTATTTCTTTGTATTAAATGATTAAGTTATGAGTATGCGTCTGTTCCTTTGAGAACCTATATTTCTTCTTGCTTTTCCATACACCCCGGTTTAATCACTCGAAGGCGCTTTCCCCAGGAATTTGCGTCACTGTCCTAGAGTCAGAACAAGCCTCTGGGCATAGCTACCGTTTTGATAACCTCACAAGTCACTTTGCCTTGATTCAGAGCTTAAAGCTCTGCAAGTTGGGAAGGTGTTCCCTTAAGACCAGTAGTCTAGGAGACTTTGAACTTGTGCCTATTCACTTAACCAAAAACCTGACTAAGAGCGTGGATTATAGCCCAAGAGTTATATGAATATCCATGTGACCTGGGTCTAGGAACCTTGGAGCTCGAGGCTCTGAGATGTCAAATTACATGATAGTCAAGTTGAATCCCGCAATTGTTGTGAACCGTTGATCTCTGAACGGAGATCAAGGCTGGGGAATCACTACGGAGCGCGAAGGTGAAAATAACGGACATGCTAGTTCACGGACCGCAATTCACCCTTGTCGTTGATCTCGATGGGCTGGAAGATCAATGATCCCGGTTAGACTAAAATCAAGCGAGAACCTTCCAGATTGCGGAGGTCGAACTCTCCGATAAAGAATACACATGTTGGGGCCCCACAATTTCTATGAATTGTCGATCGTCGTTGACTTTTGATCTGAGTTTGACGTGATCCCTGAAATGCAAGGACTGTGTGGACGGTGAAATCTTCAAGGAGGTCAAGCTCAGAAGAGATAACTCTTTCAAGAGTGCAGACGAAATCCAAGAGATGGGCCCGTAGGAGGAGAAAAGGTCGAATCCTTCGAGCACTTAGAAAATATTCTAAGTTGGAGTAAGTCTAAAGCTCAGGAAGGATAGAAAGATTCAAGTATCGAAAGGGAATATCCTTTCGTTTGGAATATGAGAGGACGAGATCCATTCGGGAGGATCAAAGGTCTGTCACGACCGTTAGATTTGAAGGAGGATTTCAGGTGTTAGCGCCTCGACTCCTTCAGTCTTTGCAAATTCGACGATCGTAGGATCTATCGGGACCCACCTTGATCGTCGGATATGTGAGTTCAGAGTTCACGCATCGGGAGAATTGCACGTTGGTGCGACTAAACCTCAGAAACCCGAAGTTGTGAAGTGACTCTGAGTCGTTCGATTCAGAGGATACGTGGCAGAGATCCACGTGCTTCGGAGGAAGAACCTGTAGATAAGTCAGAAGGAAAACACCCAAGGAGCTAGGAGTCGCAACAATCCTAGTCGTCCATCGAGACAGGACACATGGCGGGAGATCAACATTTCGCTGACTCACAAATCAGGAAAGTCAAAGGCATAGTTGTGAGAACTCGCGAGGTCCGAACTCGCGAGTTGATCTGGACCGTTAGATCATGGGGAGCCTCATCTCGTTAATCTAAGGTGAGCGAAGTTCGGAAGTTTGGACTTCGAGAAAAGGGAGGTGGACTAATTTCCAACTTCGTGAAGCACGAAGTCCCGAAGTATTTGGGAGTTTTCCCTAGGTCACGGTCGAATGTCATATCATCGTAAGTCAAAGGAAGGAGCTAGAGCTTGCTAGGCTCTCAGCCCGGAGATCGAGAGTTTAAGGAGTCAGGAGAGTCAGGGTTGGCTCACATGCAAATACCCGACATGCGAAGTCGCGAAGCACCTTTTGGATAGGCGTGTAGTCCCAGCCTGAGATCATATGAAGGAAGGGGATAGAATGGAGAGCTAGCGCATGTTACCCAAACCCTCCAAAGGGGCCAGGAAAGAGCCTGCGGGTTTGGAAGAACCTGCAATTTAAGAAAGGGTAACCTAGAGAGAGTTAAGAAAAAGCAAATTTTTTTATGCCCCATCGTGGGTGTGTTACAAATTGGTATCAGAGCATGGTTACAACACTTGGCCTACTTGGGCTCATGCACGAGTCACACAAAGAGGTTTTGTTATCTTCATTTACTCCTTGAGGAGAAGGACTGCAGATTGAACCTGTGATTTTGGGAATTCTTGTTGAATTTCAGCATAAGAATTTCTTTAACCCTTTGTCAAAGTGATAACTACTCTTATCGGAGTAGGGATATGCTAATTAACATTTATAATAAGACGTGAATGTGGATAGCTGAAGGTGAGATGGGTAAGTCCTATAGAAGTTCAGGCAAGAAGGTTTTCTTGCTAGCTATTATAGTATAAAAGGGAAAGTGACTCTGGTTGGTTATTTCCATAAAGAGAAGGCAACATCCGTATGAGTTATAACTGTGATATTAGTCATGTAAGCGACTGTAATCTCTAACTAAAGAACACTAATGATAAAACTAATATAGTATGGTGAATACTTAGTTGTGTGTGTATGCTTGAGTGCATGGATTTAATGCATTGTGAATCTTCTTGATATGAAGCATGATATTAATACCAGTTAGGTACGAATGATATTAAATGTGCAAGTGATGCACATGTATGATGTAAGAGTATAAGTATACTGAAGGCCCAATATGGTTGCCCTGATGAGTGAAATGTGAGGCAAGCATAACAATTGCCAAGATTGAATGAATACCATGGATGCATGGTTGACTCCATTCTGAAGGGTCATGAAAGTTTTGTTTTGAATGATAGCTTAAGGGGAATGTACTCCATCTCTCCAGGAAAAGCCAATACAAATAAATGAAAGAGTAAACGAGCAAGGATGCTTTGTTGTCATGATAAGAGGCAAACGATTATGCCTTTGAGGATCACATGAGAATGATTGTAAACAATCATGAGTTGACTGATCTTAAAAGTAAAGATGCATGTGGGCTATGAGATATACGTATGACAACTACATACATGCTTAGGATTATGAATATGGTTAAGTACATCATAGATGTAAGTTAACAAAAACCAGAATATGTATGGATACATAATTTGGGTACATGACAAAGATGCATGTTTATATTCCTTAAGGGAATATTTGGTAAACAGCTAAAGCTAACTCAAGGTTGAGTCCATCATAGATAGCGATGGACGTGAAATAAGGAAGTTGCATGCTGAGGGAATTCCCTGTGGAAGAACTATGTGAAAAATCTGTCAGGAGAATAGAGTCACAACCCTAATGATTGTTGAAGGTTGGGCAATGGGTTGCAAAGCCTGCCTATATAAGAATCCTGGATTACATTTTTTTTAAATAAAATGTGTAGGTGGAAGACTAACAATTGAATGTTAACCACTCTGAGAACTGAATAATAATGTGCAGGATGCATAGGTTCATGACCCACTATGAACAAAAAAAAAAACAATCTTGCTACTAAGCATGTTGTTGTATCCAAAAGGGTTAGAGTGAGGCCTAACCAAGGCTACTCAACAGAAAGAGTAGGAAGATCCCAACCTGGAATAAATTGCAAAAATCCAAGAAGTGGAAAAAGGGGAGAGCCCCTAACTCCTTTCTTGCTATGTGTTATGTTTCCTCTAGAATGAGAAAGTTGATTTATTAATAAAAGTAAATGTTTTGATACCATAGTGATGATGGTCGTATTACTGCAGAAACAATTGAGAATTGTCTGTATTGCATTCATGGAAACCCTTGAAGATAATGTGATGAAGTGCATAAAGATATGCTAGGACATTTTGAAGGAGTTTTATGGATTTGGATGTTATGATACATGCATTTTAATTGGTATTACAACTAATGATGCATGTTGTGTATAGAAAGGAATTGGAACTGTTGAGGAAGACAGTTACCAATAATGGGAAACCTCAAGCAGAGGATGACCATGGGTAGGCTCCGGTCGAAAGATTCTTGACAGGACCGTGGAAATCTCGCTAAAGCACTGTTGATGAGGTAAAGATAAGAAAGAGAGTGCTAGTAGCCAAGAACATGTATAAAAATGTTCATGCTTATGTGGCTCAAGGTATGAAAAGATTTGGGTGAGAATCCCTTCTAAAATATTTTATTGCCTCATGTTATGCATGAAATTTTGAAAGGGCAGTTGTATGCCATGGATACCCAAGTAGGGTATGATTCGGGAAGAAGAACCTGAATGTTGGAGGTGTGAACCTCTAGTAGTGAAGACTAATTATATGATGCAGCAACATTTGAACCAAATGATCTCTATTGACTCAAAAGGTAAAAAACCCTTACTAAGAGATCGTAGAAATCCCTTCGATCAACTACATATCGAGATAGTGAGGATCACGAAGGAAACTCAGATCAAATCAGGTTAATCAAGAACCTGACAGAGGGAGTGAACACGAGCCATTCATCGGAAGGAAACCGATCCTAGTCATCGATTTCAAGATCCACTTAAGTTAACAGATCAAACGCTAGTCGTTCGATAAGATCGACGACCCGCATTCATTACGAAGATTGAATAGGCACACAAGTTAATGAAGGAGTCTGTGCCCATAATTTAAATTCAATATAGATTTGTTTTGAGTTTGGATTTCGATCGTAGATCGGACGACTCGTATTTATTGTGGAGCGCGAAGGCAGAGTTAACGGGCACGCTAGTTCATAGCCCACAATCAATCAACACCGTTGACCTCGTCGGGGTGGATGATCAACAACCCCGATTAAAAGAGTTGGGCGAGTACCTTTCAGATTGCAGAGATTGAACTCTCCAATAAAGAGAAAGCACATTGGGGATTCCATAATCCCCGTGAACCATTGATATGTGAACGATCAGTGGGTGGACCTGCAAGGAACCCACACATTAATTCCACATAAACTCGTATCGTTATTGGGTCTGTGGTTGAATTTGGAAAATCGAGGCTATACTCTCAGTTTAAATTCTCAGTCAGATACTTTTGTGTTGGGATTGTTGTATTTGGAATCGTGTGGTTTAGGATCGATCAAGGGATAAGATCGATGACCCGTATTCATTGTGGGGAAGGTATATGCACGCAGGTTAATGTCATGAACCTTACCCATAATTTAAACTCAATACAATTTTGTCTTGAGTTTGGGATCTGATCGTAGATTGGATGACCCGAATCTATTGCAGAGATCGGAAGGAGAATTAAACCACGAGCTAGTTGAGGTTTCACAATTGCTTGCATCCATTGGATCTGGGAAAGACAGATCCTCATCGTCGAATTGCAGACAATGGAATTTTTAGTAAGGAAGGAGGACCTTCCAATGTTTTACTTACATTATGTAAGCACTGAAGAAAAACAAATTGGGTGACCATAAGTGTTGGCACCCTGGTTATTAATGAAGGAAGAATTCTTAAAGGCATTCATGTGAAACTTTTGAGTTTTATGTGTATTGATTTGGGAACGTGATCGGCCTATAGCAGGAAGCATGGTCCTGTTGTAAGAGTGAATGAAAATGAATAAGCCATATGCTGAAGAGGTTGGTTAAATTCCAACGCACCATGGCCAAGAACCTATCATAAAGTGTGACAAACTTGAAATCAATGCAAGAGTGCATTGGGTATGAATGTGGCCATGAATATTGGCACATTTTTTAAAATCCTTTGAAATGTTGAATTACGTTTTGAAAGGTTTGGTATGTTGAAATGAGGCATAGGCAAGGAATGAGATCCCATTTTTGTATTTATATAGATGTGATGGACTGTTAGTATGCATGATTTTGAAAAGATAATGTGCATGAAAATTAACAATTTGTTTGGCTGAGGAATGTTGAAATTACAAGAGGAAAAGGGTCTTGGATATGGCAGTATTGTAAGACCATAACGAAGACCGATTGCCTACTGAGCCAAACTACAAGGAATGGTATTTCCCCTTTTGAGAAAGTGAATTTGTTTGTTAGTATGCACAACTCCGAAATTGTTTGTGACGACGTTATAAAGGTGTAATAAAATATATGTGCATGGGAAACTAACAATTTGTTTGGCGTATTGAAGTTGAAAGTGTAGGAAGCAAAGGGGTCTTGGATATGGCAATGTTGTAAGCCCATAAGGAAGACCAATTACCTGCTGAGCCAAACCTCTATGGGAAGTAAAGTCCCATAATTATGAATCTGGTTCCTGTGTGGAACAAATATGAAAACAAAATATGGAATTTGGAAATCTTTGGGTGACAGATTTACAAGAAAAATTTTGAATTTAAAATTTATGATGATGTCTCATGAATTTCTGTATGCAGGTGAGAAGAAAATATATGTCCAGAAAGGACAGATGATGAAAAATGGCTACTATTGATCCATGAGAACCCCGTGGTAATCCATGATCGCCTAGAATATATTGTGTTGAGGTAACACAAGCCAGAGGGATGCCTCGGTAGAGCGAGTCTGAGGGACGCCTTGACTGTAAGGCTCGATAAAGTCTCAAGAGTTCTTCCTGTGCGATAAAACCTTGACAAGGCAAGATGGATCAGCCGAGGGACTGTATAGCAGAGAAGGGAATGCATGAGGCTGGGCCTGGAGGGTGAGTGACCGCAAGGAAGAGGAGACCATGATAGTTCTTGTAAACTATTGGGATCATGCACACGATGGGTAGTTCTTCATTTGCGAGAAAACCTTGGCAAGGAAAGCTGGATCACCCGAGGGACTGTATAGCAGAGAAGGGGATGCATGATCCTGGGCTTGGAGGGTGAGTGACCGCAAGGAAGAGGATACCTTGATAGTTTTTGTAAACTATTGATGGGGATGATGCACCCAATGGGTATGTCAAGGAAAAACAATGAGCCTAGATAACAAAACAACCATGTGGATACAAATACACAAACTGCGCAGATAATTATTGTGCTAAGTTTATGAAATTTTCCTAGAAATTTTATGCAATGTTTTCGCATAAGACTATGATTAATATGCTTTTTGTACAAGAATTATTGAAAGCAAGTGATGAAGAGTAAGGGTCTGAAAAAGGACTTGACTGAGAAAGAAAGATAAAGATTTCTGAAACAACTGAATGAGAAAGGCATGACAGGTGTTTTGAGGAAGAACACCGAGGATGATGTTCCTTTAAGGGGGAGGGAATTGTAACACCTTGTTTCCCCTAGTCTATAAATATAACTATATTGGCCAAGGAACTATGGGAAACCTAAAAGTGTGAATGTTTGATTTAATGGACCTTTGTACAAAAGGTCGATGAATGTAAATTCTTCTATTTTAATAGAAAATGGCTTCGTGTTGCATGATTGCTGGAAGAGGGGATGTGCTAAGAGAAAACCATGAATTCTATGAAAGGTGGTGGAGGGGACCCGAAATGGTTTTGTTAACCTCCACCGAACCAGTACCATGTTGGAATTAATTTCTTAGATCAGAACAACCCTTTGACCTAGAAATGAATTGTAGTCGGGCTAGTAGGTGGGAAGACCTCCTTAAGAGTTAATGAGGGGATGGGGCAGACCTCCCATCCATAAGGTTTCCAGACCTGACCACGGAATGGGAATTCGAGCCACACACAATCTTTCTGAGGAAGGAAAGACAAGGAACTGTGGTGGGCAGAAGGAGACTTGCAGAAAATGCAGATATGAGAGCGGAAACTCTCGGGTCTGAGGAAGGACTGAAAGAGGAACAGTGATTTCTGATCACAGAAAAATAAAGATTGAGCTAGGAGAAGGAGAGTAACCTTCGTCCTTATCTATTTTTGTATTGGGAGAAGGAGAGTAACCTTCGTCCCTAACTTTTGTTGAGCTGGAAGTAAGAGATTAAAAGTTATGATCACAGAAAAATAGAGATTGAGCCAGGAGAAGGAGAGTAACCTTCATCCTTATCTATTTTTGTATTGGGAGAAGGAGAGTAACCTTCGTCCCTAACTTTCATTGAGCTGGAAGTAAGAGATTGAATCTCAAAGCACCATGGCCTAACCTCAAGGGTGGCCAATGATAAATCCATTGGGAGTGACTGAGCCTATGGTTGGGTGGAAATGAGCACCCCTTTCAGCAGTCGCATCACGCTCTATGATTCTGATAAGTGTTTTCTTGCCTTATGTTTTGAATTGTAAATAATGGATTCATGCGAGTATTTACATGTCTATAAAGGAGTCTTTCTCTGTATTAAATGATTAATTTATGAGTATGTGTTCGTTCCTTTGAGAACCTATATTTCTTCTTGATTTTCCATATGCCCCAGTTTAATCACTCGAAGGTGCTTTCCCCAGGAATTTACGTCATTGTCCTGGAGTCGGAACAAGCCTCTGGGCATAGATATCATTTTGGTAACCTCACAAGTTACTTTGCCTTGATTCAAAGCTTAAAGCTCTATGAGTTGGGAATGTGTTCCCTTCAAACCAGTAGTCTAGGAGACTTTGAACTTGCGCATATTCCCTTAACCAAAAACCCGACTAAGACCGAGGATTACAGCCCAAGAATTATATGAAGATCCACGTGACCTGGGTCTAGGAACCTTGGAGCTCGAGGCTCTGAGATGTCAAATTGCACGATAGTCAAGTTGAATACTGCAATTGATGTGAACTGTCGATATATGAAATAAGATCAAGGGTGGGTAATCAATACAGAGTGCGAAGGTGAAAATAGTGGATGCGCTAGTTCGCGGCCCGCAATTCACCCTTGCCGTTGTTCTCGACGGGCTAGAAGATCAACGATTCGGTTAGACTAAAATCAACTGAGCACCTTCTAGATTGTGGAGGTTGAACTCTCTAGTAAATAATACGCATGTTGGGGCCCCACAACTTCTGTTAACCATTGATCGTCATTGAATTTTGATCTAAGTTTGATGCGATCCCTAAAACGCAAGGAGCATGTGGACGATGAAATCTTCAAGGAGGTCAAGCTCAAAAGAGATAGTGCTTTCAGGAGTGCATACGAAATTCAGGAGACGAGCCTGTGGGAGGAGAAAAGGTCGAATCCTTCGAGCACTTAGAAAATATTCTAAGTTGGAGTAAGTCGGAAGCTCAGGAAGGATAGCGAGATTCAAGTATCGAAAGGGAATATCCTTTCATTTGGAAGATGAACAAATGAGATCTGTTCGGGAGGATCCAAGGTCTATCACGATCGTTAGATTTGAAGGAGGACTACATGTGTTAATGCCTTGACTCCTTCATTCTTTGCAAATTCGACGACCGTAGGATCTATCGAGACCCATCTTGATCGTTGGATCTGTGAGTTTGGAGTTTGCACATCGGGAGAATCGCGCGTTGGTGCGACTAAACCTTCGAAACCCAAAGTTGCGAAGTGAATCTAAGTCATTGGATTCATAGAATATGTGGCAAAGATCCACGTGCTTCGAAGGAAGAACCTGCGAAGACGTCAGTAGGCAAATACTTGAGGAGGTGGGAGCCACAACAATCCTAGTCGTCCATCAAGACAGGACACATTGCAGGAGATCATCATTTCGCTGACTCACAAATTGGGAAAGTCAAAGGTAGAGTTGTGAGAACTCGCGAGGTTTGAACTCACAAGTTTATCTGGACCATTAGATCACGGGGAGCCTCATATCGTTGATCTGAGGTGAGTGAAATTCATAAGTTTGGACTTCGAGGAAAGGGAGGTGGACTAATTTCCAACTTCGCGAAGCACGAAGTCTTGAAGTATTTGAGAGTTGGCCCTAGGTCATGATCGGAGGTCATATCATCAGAAGTCAAAGGAAGGAGCTAGCCTAGAGATCGAGAGTTCAGGGAGTCGGGAGAGTCATTGTTGGCTCACATGCAAATACCCAACATGCGAAGTCGTGAAGCGCCTTTTGGATAGGTGTGTGGTCCTAGCCTAAGGTCGTATGAAGGAATGGGCTAGCATTGAGAGCTAGTGCCTGTTACGCAAACCCTCCATAGAAGTGTATTGTTAAAATCAAATAGTGAAACACCCACTCCCTGAATTTCTTTAACAAAGTTGTCCCATTCAGAAGCTAATGTACCAGAAAGTCTCAAGTCTGCACTATTTAACCACTTCTCTGCCAAGGATGTAGGATCACGAGTTTTCGAGGCTTGTGTTAAAACAACAATCCTCTGTTGATTCAAATGAGTGATAAGATCTTCTGAGAGAAAGGCTTTTTCACATAATCCTAGGATCCTGTCTCTACCAATCGAAATGAGTTGACCCGTACCCAGGCGCCATCTTAGCCAATGAGTTAATATATGAACAGATTGGATAAGACTAGACCACATTCTAGAAGCTGAGTGATGTATATGATTTTCTAATCGGAACCAATTGATAAAAGTACTATTTGGCAAGTATTTTTCCAGAATAACTCTATGCCAAATACCTTCCTCAGTCAACACTCTTCGCAGATTATTTGCATTCAAAGCCAAGTTGAAAAAACCAAGATTACGCAGCCCCCACCCACCAAAATTCTTCGGTCTAGACAAAATATCCCATCTGCAGAAGTGATAATGTTGGGAATAATTATGACCGTTCTAGAGGAAATGGAACATCATTTTCCTAATCTTGCAAAGTACCGAGCGCGGAATTTTCTCCATCGACATCCAGTAAACTGGTTGTCCTTCCAACACTGTTTTTACTAAGATATATCTACCTCCCAAAGAGAGCCATCTATAACACCATGATGTTATCTTCTTCGAAATCTTGTTCACTAACCATTCCCAATATGTTGCCCTGTGAGCTCCAGTCTTCAAATAATAACCCAGGTAATGGAAGCCAATGGAAAGGTCACTGAAGTTATAAGGAAAAAAATCCTTGAAGGGTAAAAGTTTGGTATCTGAGAGGCCCTCAAAGTGGACCATTGTCTTTGTAGGATTGATCATAAGACCCAAAGCTTTACAAAATAAGTTGATAATAAATACTATATCCCTCCATTCTTGAAGATTTTCCTTTGACATGATTAAAACATCATCCACAAACAGTAAGTGGATAATTTTCATCAATCTCGAAACTTTAATACTTGAGAGCGATCCTTCATCAAAACTATTTTTTAATAAGATACTGAGGCCTTCCATAACTAGAATAAAAAGTAGAGGGGATAATGGGCACCCTTGGTGCAAACCCCTACCACTCTTGAAGAACTATTTTGCCTCACTATTGAGTAGAACTACGAAGGAAGAGGAAGTTACACATCCCATGATCCACTCTGTCATCTGTATCCCAAAACCCACTTTAATTAAGGTCAATATTACGTGTTCCCAATCAATACAATCATAAGCCTTCCTTAAGTCCAATTTTAAAATGAGAGATTTAATCTTTTTCTTCTTAATGTTGTGTATGCTCTCGTGTGCAGTGCCAATTGCATCTTAGATCCTCTTGCCCTGAAGGAAGCCCAACTGTTCTGCAAATAGATACCTTGATAAAATCAACTTTATATGATTTGCTATGATTTTTGATATCATTTTGTAACAAAGATTACATAATGATATCGGGCGGAAATATTGAAAGGTTGATGGAGTATTTGTCTTTGGAATCAGAGTAAGGAAAGTTGAATTTATGCAACCCGAGATAGAACCCAATCTTCTCGATTCCTCCACCATCACCAGAAGGTCTTCTCCAACAAGATAAAAAAGAACGTAAAAAATTCAGTAGTCCAACCATTCGGGCCCAGAATCTTATCCTTCTTGAAAAGAAAAAGAATGGCCTTTAGTTCCTCCAACGTGATTGGGTTATATAACACATCAGATTCCTCAACACTTAGCATCTGTGGAAACATATCAATAATCTTACATTGTTCAGTCGTATTCTAGATAGTCAAAGCCATATAGAAATTTTGGAAATAATGTACTGCTTCCTTTTTTAAGAGTTCATGGTCGCTAATTTTTTCATTATTCTCACCGATGATCTTCCAAATGTGCTTCTGGTTCCTACTATGACTAGCATAGTTATGGAAAAATTTGGTGTTATTATCCCCACTCTTGAGCCAAGTGGACTTGCTCCGAAGTCTCCATTGTTCTTCAATCCTCGTTAAAATCAAATTTCTTTCAGATTCCAGCTGCCTGAGAATTTTACTATATTCTAGATTATTTGGATCTCCAACCAATCTCAAAATAGTCTCCTTGATATCTGCTTCTAAATTCAGTAAATTACCTTTGTCTCTAGCCAATTTTTCTTTATACCAAATTTTTGTTTGTGTTTTTAGGACTTTTAGCTTCCAGAACAATCTAATTTGTCTGCCACCCTTCGATAGGAATACATGATCCTTCTAAATCTTATGCACAAGTGCCACAAAGTCGTCGTCTTTTATCCAATGTGTGAGGCTTCCTCGTTTTTGTCTCTTTATTCTCTTAGGTTATGGAGAACATTTTTCCTAGTTTCATAAGTGATATGATATGACTATATATATATATTCTAGTCAGATATTCAATGCGGAAGTCTCTAATTTGGCCTCCATCACCCAACATAATTATGTTGAACTTGACTCAAAATGTGCACACCTAAGGGCTCTAGTGACGAGCTTCCCTATTCAACACTCTAGCCAGGGATTTTCTTCAAAAATGCCTCCTCAATTAGTAAATACGATACCTTCTCCTTTCTTTATGAGCCAAACGTATCCTAGAGGTTATTTAGTACCTCCCTTCAACTTGACACATACATATGTTATGACCCAAGTTTATCATGAAATTGTGTCCCTTCATTTTATCCAAGTGGACATGCAAGTTCCTACTACTCTTTCCAAGTGTGCATGCAACATGACTTGCCATGTTGGACATGTGACCAAATCATGTCCCAAGTGGAGAATTATTTCTAGGACTTAAGACTAGATCTTAGGAACTGTATGACCCTCTTGGGAGAACCCCATCATCTGCCTCTGATTGTGATATTTTCATCTACTAATAGTGAACCCATGCCTACACCTTATGTGCCTCCTTTATAGAGAGGATAAGTATCACCTGGGTCTTGACCTTCTCTAATGATTTTCCTCATATTTGAGGCTATTTCCTCAGCAAGTTATCATGCAACTCCTAACACATGTGACCAATCCACTTCTCCAAAGTAGGTTAATTGATATTCATACTACGAACTTGAAACTCACACAACTACCAAGTGTCAATCTCTTCAAAAGGAAGACTCCATGTGATCCTCTCAA
>SNQJ01S0006678.1:52465-99803 GCA_010110895.2 Picea sitchensis | reverse complement strand
CCATGTGATTGGGTCCTTGCCATCAAACTGCCTCATATCAATCTTAGGAACGTGGTTGGTCTTCAAACCAAAGTTGGAGTTTCTCCATTCTTGATTCACCTTCCTTGTGTCCTCATCCTAAATTTCATGGGATACATTTTCACTTTCAGGTGTCTTCTCTGTTACTAAATTTTTCAATACTTCCATGATCTCCCCTTTTAAACCATCCATCTTAGTATCCAACATAGCTTCCATTGAATCCATCTTCTTTTGTAGTTCATTTATGTCCCTACGCATTTCTTCACCTTCATCGAGAGTCCAAGTAGGATTTTTTGGAGGCTTATTTGGTGTAGAAGTTCCCTTTTTTGGTGGTATGTTGGCCAAGTATCACTTTTGAACCTTGATTTTGAGGTGGTTCTTCTAGAAAATATTTCTTTTGTTGTATCTCCCAATTTTCGGCCCTTCTGGGTATGAAAATTTCTTTTATGTAGTTCTTTGATATTTCTTCTCTGCAATGCCACAGGTCTGATCAAAATTGGATGTGCCAAGTGGAATTTATGGTAACTTCCCCACAACTTGTCGATTTTTTTCCTTTCTAGGAGATCTCACTTGTATAGCGTGCCCCACACAAAATAATTGATATAAAATTCTGAAACTCGCACCAGAAATACTAAAGATTGTCCACGATCTAATGAAACCAGTCCCACTCAATTTGGATACTCTAGGAAAAAGTTATGATTGTTTTACCTGGAACACCTTCTTGAGACTAGTCAATAGAACTAGTCAGATACCCTATCTTACACAGAGTGTATCTACAAATTTATGACGACCCAGAAGCTGAAATTTTTACCACAGATACCTTACTAATTTCTATAAATAGCCTCCAAAGTTCAGGGTCTGAAATGTTACAAAAAAAAAAATACTTTACCTAAAGATACATTAGACCAAGTTGATCTTAACTAACTCTTATGTACCTATGCCCTTCTATTCCTATATCTTTCTTCTAAATCCAAGATCCAAATAAAACTCCCAAGGGTCAAGATGCTCCAATCCAAATATGTCAAACCACCTCCTCTACATCTAATAAAAATATATTATTCAATTTTATCCATGCAAAAATTCTCATTCATATCCTCCACTTGTCATTAAGCAACTCTTTATCATCTTTGTTGGCACCCAAGGTTTTGGGTTAGTTGCACACACACACATATAATTTTTTTGCACACATATCAACATTGTGCAGTGCGAGGAGAATCAATAGTTGCCTCGACCATAGGAATAAGGCACACACGTCAACCGATTTTTGTATTGTGCACAGAAAATCTAGAAGATACCACATGCAGATTGAATCAGAGAATATCGTCATGAATATTCCCAAATGATGAAAAAAAACATCTTGAGAGATCACGGGAAAGATGATGAATGAGTTGGCAAGTTAGTTAGAATTGGCACACTCTGAGGAGGATACGTGAGTTGCATGCAAACAAAAGAAGCATGCAGATATTCATAGACACCAATCTACTGGAGACACCAATCCCCACTGCTAAGAACCAACTTAGAAAGAGACACCAATATCTTTTGTTGAGCGGAACCAACCTACTCTTATAGATATTCATAAACAAAAATCTACTGGAGACACCAATCCCCACCGCTAAGCACCAACTTAGCAAGAGATACCAATATTTTGTGAGATACACCAAACTTCATTGAGTCTGCTTGCTACTTCTACATTCACCAAGTATTCTTGCTACTTTTATCTTCACCAGGTCTACTCACTGTTTTTATCTTCACCAAGTCTACTCACTACTTCTACCTTTACCAGGTCTGACCAAAATTTGAATTTCCAAATGTTAACTTTCCCAGAGCTTGTTGTTTTGGGCCTCTTCTGAAGAACAAACTTGTACATCATGCCATGTATCCAATTTTGCAAATCGGATTCTGAAATTTTTAACTGGAGTACCTCTGTATGTCTCCTTTGTTCTCTGAGAATTTCACAATTTGAAGAGTGCCAGAAAATAATTTGTAGTGAAAATGCTTTCAAAGTGATCGCAGGACCATTCAAAACCCCTAACTTACACAAAGCATATCTTAGAAAGTACAGTGAACCAACATCTAATTTTTTTACCTAAGGTACTTATGTATGTATCCTTTGTTATGTAGAAATTTCACAGTATGAAGAGTCCCATAAAATAATTTATAGTGAAAATTCTAAACTGACATGTTCAAAATTGATCTCAGGACCATTCATAAACCCTAACTTCCATGGAGCATATCTCAGAAAGTAAAACGAAACAACATATGAAATTTTTATCTAATATGCTTTTGTATGTCTCCTCTGTTTTACAAAAATTTCACAATCTGAAGAGTCCCAGAAAAGAAGTTATAGTGAAAATTCCAAATTGCCCTGTTTGAAACTTATCTCAAGACTATTCGAAAAATCTAACTTCCAGAGAGAATATCTCTGAAAGTACAACGAACCAACATATAAATTTTTTACATGAGACACTTCTATATGTCACCTATGTTCTATAAAAAAAATCACAATCTGAAGAGTCCCAGAAAATAAGTAATAGTGAAAATGTCAAACTGGCCCGTTTGAAAATGATTTCAGGAGCATTTAAGAAACCCAACTTCCACAAGGCATATCTCTGAAAGTATATCGAACCAACATATGAAAATTTTACCACATGTACTCATAGATCTCTCCTATGTCTCTGTGATATTTCAAGGTTTGAAACATTCCAAAAACTAAGTTATAGATAAAGTTCCAAGTTGAGATGTTTGAAATTGATTTCAAGAGCATTTAGGAACCCTAACTTCCATATGGAATATCTTTGAAAGTATAGTGAACCAACATCTGAAATTCTTACCACATGTATTCAATGATCTCTCCTCCGTCTCTGCAAAATTTCAAGGTCTGAAACATCCCATAAAATGAGTTATCGTAAAAAATCCAATCTAACCTGAAACTGATTTCGCAACTCTTCCCTTTTGGAATGATATTCAATCTTTGCTCATCCATTTTTCACACACACCTTCTCTCAATACTTTCTCTTTTTATAATTTTTCATAACCCATCATGAAGGGAAATGTCCTTTAATTAAATAATTAATTCTCTTTTTTTATTTTACTTTTCCAAATACCATGGGAAAATACCCAAACCCATGGGTTTGAAACTACCATTTCACTTTTTCACATGCACCCCTTTTTTAATACTTGTAAACATATATATATATATATATATATTGGAAATGTTGTGTGTAGTGTAATGTCGGAATATGATATTAATGACAACATTAATCCTTTGACATCAATGACAATAATCCCAGCAAGTTTGGAATCGATCCTTATACTCTATATTGCCTTGATGGAACAAACTCGGTGAACATATTCCTTGCCCAAATGCAACAATTTCCCTTCAATCCATGGACATGGTGATGGAAGGAATACACGCTCAATGGTGGGTGGCGCATTGCAAACATCTACATGAATGGGTGGAAGTAGTGGAGTCAATTAAATAAAGGTTTAGGCCAGGAGTCAATATCCAAAAATATAAGTGTTCATGTGAAAGGAGTTGTCTATCTAAGCAAAATCCTAATGCATGGAAGAACCATATGAATCCCAAGTGTGTTGCACTGGTACATAATCATGTACCTTGATTTCCATTGACTGCCACTATGCTAATGGACATGCAACACAGGCCAGAGTTTGAATCCAATTCAGGGTTGGGCCACCAATAGATTCCCCCAATCCCAACCATGATTGTTGATGACCCTCCATGGCAAGGGCCTACAAACTAGATCTGAGTAAAGAATCAACACGGACCATTAGGGGTAGATGCAACAAGATGACATCTTTGGCACCGATTTAGGGGTGTGTGGTAACCATGCAATGCCCCCAAAGAATAATAATTCATGCATGAGTAGAGTAGTCAAAATCACAATAAATAGTTATAGGAGGCATAGACACCTTAGCATGATAAAGGAAATTGCGACAGGTTGTACCCCTATGAAGATTTTGATTATTTTGATATAATCAAAGTTTAAATGCCACAATCCAATCTCGAGATTTTGCATGATTTAAAAAGAAGTTAAGTTCAATTTGTATGTGAGTCCAAAATGATAGAACTACGCATGTTGACAGCAGTCTGACATGTCTAGGTGACTACGAAAGCATGGATTTGGTTAGTTACCATGTGGATGAAAACGATGACCTAGCGGTAAAGGAAAACCACGATGGTAAGACAACCTCATGGTGCATGACATTTATACCAAGGCACACCAATGATAAATGGATTTTATGACTACTTAACCACTCATACCCTTGGGGGCCTCTCCACTTTTGTAGATTTAACTCCTCATACAATGTTTTCATTGTTCATATTTTCGACAGCCAAGTGAAGAATAGGTGCAAAGACAAGAAATTAGCATCAATATACCGTTCAAATAGTTCAACAATCCAATCCATTGTTGGAGTTGTTTCAGCTAACAGTTCAGCTCAGAAGCACAAGATAGTTACAAATCAGAATGGCCTCCCCTAGTAATCCACATGTAATACAGAAGTCCAAATCCATGAAGGAATGGTCAGTATTGGAGCTAGTAATGTTGAATGGTGTTATTTTTAAAGGCCCTAAGTTAGGAAAAGTTGATGTGCTTCGATGTACTAATCACAATATATGTGATCCAAACCAATTTCCTGAACTACAATTTGATAAATATGCCTCTATAGTTCAGCGGCCCGATGAGTCAGAGAAGACAATTTTTCATAAATGGACAAAGCCCCTTCAATAGTCAGGTGTCCTGACTTTGGTCAACTAACCACATTTCGGTCAGAGACCAACACTACAAGCACGTGTGTGCTTCCTGCTTAGTAGGTTGCATGGAGGGTATCTATATCTTGACCAGCCATATCATGTGGACCACAATACCATGTATTGGGTTTCAGGCTTCTCGACATCAAACGATGACCCAGACAATGCCATTAAGGCTAAATATTTGGCTCAAGAAGAAACATACATTAGATTTGGGATGTGTAGAGGGAAGTGTGGGGTCATTGTTCCTGAGATTAATAACCCGATAGTCAGATTCACAGGTATGTTGCTTGGACCCAGTTTATTGCAGATATTTATGAATGCTTTGACACTAACACCCACTATTTAGGTTGTTTGACCAAGTTGAAATAGTCCATCACAATGGAAGACTTTATAATTTCTTTTGAGCACTTGCATTTTAGAATGGAGGGCATGATAGATGCCTTCTTTAGGGAATGTTTTATCAGTGGCCTCAAGGATGAAATTCACACCCGGGTCTGTATGGATCACCCCCAGACATGGTTGGAAGCTTCTAAATGCTCCAAAGAAGCACATGTTGTCTTGTCCCAAAAAAAAAAAAAAATTCCTCCCTTCCCTCGACTTACCGAGCCTACCCCAAATTCCACCCTTCTAAAGATCTATAAATCAACTCAAGCGGAAATGGTTAAATGCCAACTCAAGGGTCTTTACTATAATTGTGATGAAAAATATTTTCATGGGAACAAGTGTAAGGAACACAAGTTTTTTATAGCCATTTATGAGGATATTGTTGAAGGGGAGGCTGACGTTTCCCCTATGGAAGAGATACCCCCAACAAATGATACTACTCCATCAGTTGATCCACTAGAAGTTGAACCGATGATTTTACTACACGCCCTCACTAGATTTTCTTCCCCCCAACCCTCAAGCTAATTGGATACATTAAACAAAGGAAAGTTATAATCCTTGTTGACAGTGACAACACCCATAATTCTATCCATTGTTGCCTGGGCCAAGAAATCAATTTCTATATCTGTGTCATCAACAATTTTCAAATCATTATTGCCAATGGTGGTTCCATGAAATGTGGTGGATGTTGTGAAAATGTTCACCTACAAATTGGTTAGTGCCACTTGAAATCTCATATGTTTTCTATCGACATGGGCGATTGTGACATTGTGCTTGGTGTTGAATGGCTATGCACTCTAGGCCCCATCCTCATATATTTCAAGGAATTAACCATGAAATTCCAACAAGAGGAACAACAGTATAAGTTCGAAGGCATCACCACAAGCTCCCCTAAGATCATCAATTCCCATCGAATGGGAAAGCTCCCCCAAAAAAGTCACTTGGGAATCATTACCCAACTCCATTCCATTCAAGAAGTTAAGACACCCTTTATGCATCCTAACCTCCAATCTATCCTCTCCAAACATCAAGTTGTTGTTTCCACTCCCTAGGGACTTCCCCCTTCCTATGGTGTTCATGATCATTCCATTCCTCTAGTCCCTGGAAGCCTTCCCTCCAATGTTCACCCTTATCATCATCCCTTTGCCCAGAAGAATGAAATTGAGAAAATTGTTCAAGAATTGCTTGAAGCGGGTGTTATTAATCCTAGTACCAACCCCTATTCTTCTCATGTGGTCATAGTACTCAAGAAAGAAGGTAGTTGGTGCATGTGTCCTGACTTTTGTTCCCTCAGAAAACTCACCATCAAAGAAAAATTTCTCATTCCTGTCATTGATGACCTATTGGATGAATTGAGCGGTGCTTAGTACTTTACTAAACCTGATCTTCGTTATGACTACCACCATATCTATATGAAAGAGGAAGGAATTCCCAAGACTGCATTTAGAACTCATGAGGGTCACTATGATTTCTTGCCCATGCCCTTTGGCCTGTGTAATGCTCCCTCCACATTCCAAAGTCTCATGAATTATGTTTTTCATCCTTTCCTCCATCATTTTGTCCTAGTTTTATTTGATGATATTCTCATCTATAGTAAAACTTGGAAATTCCATCTCGCCCATGTGGATCAAGTTCTACATGTACTCTCTCAGCACAAACTCTTCCTCAAATAGTCTAAATGTGCCTTTGGAGCCTTGGAAGTGGAGTACCTCGATCATATTGTTGGCAAGGATGGTGTACGGGTGGATCCTAAGAAGATTGAGGCTATAAAGGATTGTCCTTGCCCTAAAACTCTTAAGAGCTTGAGCGGTTTTGCAGGTTTAACGAGATATTATCGCAAGTTTGTTCAGAATTATGGAAAAATTTATGGACCTCTCACTACTCTCCTTGAAAATAATTCTTTCATTTGGACTCCAACAACTAATCAATACTTCCACGCCTTGAAAGTAGCTATGTGCAAAACTCCAGTCCTAGCCCTTCCTAACTTCACCAAGAATTTTTTCCTAGAATGTGAGGCTTCAGGGAAAGGAATTGGGACAATCCTCATGCAAGATGGAAGGCCTTTGAATTTCACTAGAAAACAACTTTCAGAGAGACATTTGGGCCAATCAATCTATGAAAACGAAATGATGGTCATTCTGCATGTCATGGATCTCTGGCATCCTTATCTATTGGGGAAATGATTCCAAATTAAAATCTATCATCAGAGCCTCAAGCATTTTCTAGAACAATGCATTTCATCCCTGAGGCAACAAAAATGGGTGACCAAGATATTTGGATATGATTATGAGATCATTTACAAGAAGGGAAAATAAAATGTGGTTGTTGACGCTCTTTCTAGGAAGTATGAAGAAGAAGGGTCCCTCTTTTCCATCTCCTTCATTGTACCTGATTGGCTCCAAGCCGTTCACTAGGAATGGATGCAAGACCCCAAAATTTCTAGCTCGATCCAACAATTGCAAAACCATTCTCCAGTTTCTCCAGGGTACTCTTGGCACAATTATGAGCTTAGCTACAAAATTCGCTTGTATTTAAGCAAAGAGTTGCAACTTAAATCCACGGTGATTTCTGAGCTTCATGCTTCACCCACGGTTGGGAACTCAGTGTTTACCAAAACCTGTGAAAGGGTCAAACGTTCTTTTTTCTCGGATGGTATGAAACAAGATGTATGTGCCTTTGTGGTTGAATGTGATGTTTCTCAATGCAACAAGGGAGAAGCATTCAAAACCCCAGGCACACTCCAACTGCTTCTGATTCCTCCTACTATTTGGAGGGATATTTCTATGAATTTTGTTGTTAGCTTACCTAAATCAGGCAATAAGTCAGTCATCATGGTGGTAGTCGATTGTCTTTCGAAATATGGTCATTTATGTGCTCTTCAACAGTTGTTCACTGCATCCACAGTGGCTCAAATTTTCATGGATAATATATTCAAACTTCATGTCATGCCTCATTTTGTTGTCTCTAATAGAGACCCAACTTTCACTAGAAATTTTTAGCAAGAGTTGTTCTGGCTCCAGGGAACCCAATTGCATCTCAGCACAACCTATCATCCCCATACTGATGGCCAAACTAAAGTTTTCAACAGGTGTTTGGAAACATATTTGCAGTGTTTTGCATCTGAAAAACAAAATCAATGGGCTCGATGGTAACACCTCGTTGAATGGTGGTACAACACATCTTACCATACAACTACTCATGTGACTCCTTTTGAAGCAGTATATGGAAAAAAGCCACCATCAATTCTCTCATACATGCTAGGTGTCTCGAAGGTTCAGGAGGTTGACAAAAATATTACAGTCAGAGAGGCCATTCTTCGTACCCTCAAAGAAAATGTGTTCATGGCTCAGAATTACATGAATCAACAAGTATATCGAGATCGTTCTGAATGTCAAATTGTTGAAGGAGACCGGGTGTTTCTTCGTCTGCAACCTTATAAGCAGACTTCACTCAAATTTGACCATTGTTAGAAACTTACTCCAAAATTTTATGGTACTTTTACAATTCTCAAGCGAGTGGGGCTAGTGGTATACTAATTAGCTCAGCCTAGTCATTCTAATATCCATCCTACTTTTCATATCTCATGCTTAAACAAAGTGGTGGGAACTAAATGCCACAAGCAAACCAGTCTCCCTAAGTTGGATGAAGAAGTCTCTATTTGATTGTAGCCACAATCCGTATTGGACCAACGCGAGCATCGTCTCCGTCAGTGCACCATCAATGAAGTGTTAGTTCAGTGGAAAGATACAACTCCATAAGATGCTACAAGGGAACTGACCACCATTCTGCAAGAATTTCCTCATCTCAAGCCTTGAGGACAAGGCTTTTCTTCAAGGGGGAGGGCATGTTAGGGACCTAACCTCCCTAACCCCTCACATAGGTAGAATAATATGTTTTCCATGTAATAAAGGCCAACATTAGTTAATAAGGATTATGTAATGAATGCAAACAAGTCAATGTAAGAAGACCTAATAGAAGCTTCCACTTCTAGAAAAATTTTCTGCTAGAATTTTCTTTAGAATATAGAATTCGTATAAATAAGAGTAGGAGGCATGAGAAATCTTTGTCTTAAGAATTATTGTAATAGAGTACTGCTCTGCTAGAGCTTGTCCCCTCTAAGAGGCATGTGAACATTGCTTATGTTTCAATAAATGTATCATTTTGATGTGTTATTCTCTATATTATGTTTTTTTGTTGGTAATTCATGTGATATTCTTGTTTATGTTCAATATAACATAACTAGGTGCTTAACATTCCTTGACTTTTTTCTTTCACTATGTGTGGTTATTATGTGGGATACTCGATGACCCTGCCTACAACGTCATATTGTTCCTTAATCTAGTAAATAAATTTCTTCTTCAATCATGGTCAACTAGGGAGGTTTGTCATCCAATGTCATTATATCAATGGGGAACTTTGCCTATGCTTATGCTTGCGTAGTTTAGTTATCTACAACTATCAACTTTGGATGTTCTCTCTTTGCACTAATGTTTGTAGTCTTGTGCACATTTTTGGTTTCTTTGTGGGCCTTGCATTTAGCATAAACTTGTTCCTTAATCTTTATGATCTCCCTAATTTATACCTATTATGCTCGATCAGATAGTAGGAAAGCATGATTTGTATGCCAATTTGTTTCCCTCCTTGGTTCCTTTAGCCATAATTGAAGTTATCATCCTAGATCAACTTATTGTTGTTGAGCCCTAAAATCCTCAGTGAAGGCACTAACATTAGCAACAATTTCCAAGTCCCATTTGGGATGAACAATCTCATTTATAGTATTTCATCTCACAAAAAGATTTCCTAGACTTCCCCATTAGTAGTATAACATTCATCTGCTTCAAGCTTGATATATAGCTCAATTTCTGAGTGTTCAATAGATTCATCCAAAAGAATAATGATTAGCTCATATTGATTTTATCAATGTTTTCATAAATCTTCTTCTTTTAATGCATCCCTCACCTAATTGCACCCTTTCAACATATATGACGTCGTGAGTTTGCTCAAGGTATTTCTAGCTCAACCCTTTCCTTGGAGAAATTATCACAACTCTATATATATGAGCGTTTTTAGGGTATGGGCTTCTTGTTGTTGGTGCAGTGTCGGTTTGTAATGGTGACTTATCGTCATAACTCTTGAATGGAAACTATGTCCCTAATAAATTATGGGAAGGATGTCATTTTTCAACAAAACCCCATGCCTGAATATGGTCCTACTCAACCATCTCAAACTAGTCACCTACTTGTCCCATGTCCTTTCATTCACGAGCTTCAAATATTTTAGTTGTGTCTTACTACTATTGATGCATTTTGAAACACCAGCATGTGACTTATTCCTCCACAAGTCTATAGTGGTGGTGCATTTTCTTTGCCTGTGTCTTAGGATAGAGGTGGGGTAATAGAATAAAATCATTTTGCAAGCTCTTAGGTACCCTAAATGGTGGTAGTAATGTCACAGCCATCCAAAAAACCATAACTATACATTAAGAAATTGTCAGGAGGATTTTGTTTTACCTAGACTAGTTGGTAGTGTAACTCAATTCTTGTGGCCTAGTCGATTAGAATATCTAGTTGTAGTATCTTTGAGAATATGTAGTCACACTCCTTAGGCCACGTAGAAACATATTCTATTCCAAAAATCCTATCTATCATCTAAACCAATGCTCGACATATCACATCATGCAAATGCTCTATGCCATAAAAATCCTTAATAGTGGTGGTGATTTCCCACTCTTGTATCCAATGATTTAGGAAGGTAGTGCTTTGAGCTATTAGAGAACAAATGTTTCCTTCTTCATATACTTCTTTGTCATGTGGGATTTTCAATACTTGGCATATTTTTGAGGTGGTGAAAATAATGGTAATCCTAGTTTGGGCATCTCCAATCACTTTTTGCAAGAGCATAAACATGAGCCACCTCATGAATCAAGTCTCAAAATATTACAACTTTGAGGATGCAAGTAGATTGATATATAGTGGACAAGATTGGTTTATCTAATTTTCCATGCTTCTTCTTATTGATGATCACCCTATACCTTTTCTTGAATCTAACTTAGGTCGATTTATTGTTCTGTTGGCTCTATATTGGCCCTGTGATTACACCAACTATTTTCCATCAATCAACAACATATCCTTGGAAAATTGTTTCTTCCAAGATTAGCATTTGGTAACAATATGATGTTTTGGTATATTATACCACCATGGGTAACCTTCCATGTACTATGGACATGGATACTTCCAGACTCTTTCCATGGGTGGAGCTTGATAACACTTGAGATTGCTTTCAATACATTGGTGCATTACACATTAGGGGTAAGATTTTAACCAAAAATGCAAGGGTTCTTATAACTACAACCTCATTGTATAGATCTTTATGTTGACATACCTTCCCATCATATCACCTTCCATCAAGAATCATAGGTTCATGTGCATTCCCTTGAGGGATTCTTCCATGCCTTTTCTAAGGGTGGTTGCATATGCTCCTAGACACATATGATCACTTTGTTTCAGAGTCCTCTTAATTGGAAGTTTACCATGCTTACAATCAATTCCCTAACACTCCAGTGAATCCTTTTGCCTATACATTATGAGTACTAAGATACACATAACATCTTATTCTTCTACATGTATTTGGATGGGTAGGTCCCTATCCAACCCCTATTGGTTTGCTTCTACTACAAACATTCAACAATCATGCATTCCAAGTTACAAAATCAACGTAACTATGCATATACCTTTATTGTTAACTCCTTTGTCAAGAGTAGGGCTCTATCCTAGAGGCGACATTTGGATCATACCCATCCACTCCCTAGGTCATTGGAGTACCTTCAAGGTCATAAATATTCAATGGAAGAATCATTTTATTTGGGAGGCGTTCACCTTGCTATTATAGGGAAATCCTTCAAAGGTTTCAAATTTAGTAGACCCACTATCACACAACTTAGAGAGCTTGTATTGGTCCCAACCAATCCTAATTTAGTTTCTCCACCTTTTCCTTCTTTTGAATACTATATAGGAAGATGATTTATCCTTATTCAAAGTCACGAGGCTTCAAATTACCGTCATGGTACCTCTTCAAGATTTTATTGTCCATTTGTTGCTAAAATGTCGCTGAAAGGTAGTGTTCATCCAATTATTCCAGTTTCTCTAGTTGTCATTTGAACCACTATTTTTGGTGATAGCGTCTATTGCTACTCAACATTCTACTAGCATGATGGATTCCTTTCATAATGAAAATTGAAGTGGTGTTTGTCCTAATCATTTCTTCCATGTCATTCAATATGACCAAAGTGTAGCATACATTCTATTGCCCCAACTTGATCTCTTCATGTCATAAATTTTCACGATAATGGAAACCAAGACTTTGTTTTTGCTTTTATCTTATCCATTGGTCCTAGGGTAGTAAGGACTACTCTTTTGACGTGTGATCTGGAAAATTTTCATCAAACCAACAACAAATTTCCCTGTGAAATGGGTGCCTCAGTCAGAAGTGATCTAGATTGGACATATGAACCTACATATCACATCCTTGAAAAATAAAATTTGTTGTTTCTTTGGATGAGGCCCCACTTAGTGAATATGGTCATTACCACGATGATATATTGAAATTTTGTTTCATTTTATGGTGCAAATGTCTGGATAAAATATATCCCCCAAAGCTCAAAAGAATGTAATGGAAATATTGGGTGGAGCTCATTATAATCCCAAATTTGTGGTTTCATGCCTACCTTCTAGAAGTATGCACAACTATTAACCCATTTGAAAGAATCTTTGAATAGTGTCAACCACCAAAGGCCTGAACATAATATCTTATGTGTTGTTCTAGTGGGGGGGGGTCGAATGTCGTCTAGCATTGAGTGGATGGGATTCTAATATTAAATGTTCCATATTATATTGTGGTACATAGCGATGGAGTATACCATCCATTCCAATTTGGTATAATATTCATGTGAACAATTTGAACATTAGTCCCTTTGCACTAGGCTTCACCATTAGGCTTTTGTCATATGTGATGCCTTTCCATGGTAAAGGAAACTAAGTACATCATCTTGATACACCAGGGTAATATGAACCTTTAAAACATTAGCATTAGGGAAATTACACTCCCCAACCTTCTCTTCGTTACCACTATTAATTCATGATAAGTGATCTGATCCAACATGGGCCTTACAAGGTTTTACAAACATGCCAAAGTCATACTCTTGGAAAAGTATCAACCATTTGTTGATTCTCCTCGAGAATATTATCTTGTTGACAATGACAACACATTATGTGATCCTAGGATAGATAAGGAAGCATGATATAGACAGAGATTCAGATAAGGAAGCGAATGTATTCTCAGCTAAGAAAGTAGTTTCAAGGTTTCATGATCTTTAGCACACCCGACCCCCTAATTCGAACTTAGGTTGGTGGGATGTTATTTTTTCTTGCTTTCTCTCTCTAGGAATGCTATCAGACTCATCAATCGTTTAATTGAGGACTTATCCTATCACATTATGATCTATAAAGACTCTTATTTATTCTCTCAGAGATCACCCCACCTAGTTACTGAAGTTCCCAGGTGTGTATACACACTCCATCGAATGGTCAGGTTTGTCTTTCTCCCTCGGAGGAACGATATGGACCTATTTGAACCTATTCAATCAGAGTATCCCAACCATCCAAGTTGATCTCTCCTCTGAGAACATTATCCCCATGGGTCATTTCTTGGAATCTAACAATCCTCAGACTTGGAATTCTAACGACTACGATCACATCGGAGCCTCTACCTGCCCGAAGGTTACTCCTCACCTGAGTACCCATTCCACTTACCAATAGATGGGACCCGCAAAACTTACGGCTAAGATTAAATCTCACCCTCATACCAATAAATGCTCCTTTTTTTTGTGACTCCTCTCTTCATATCACCTCCACTTCAAGTTTCCATCCACCTCGAAGATCTCACTCCGACCATGCACCTCCTCGATGGACTAAACGATCACCTCTCATATAATCCAATGGTCTCTGTGGTTTTCAGGGTTGAACTGATCGTCAGTAAGGATTTTTAGAACCCTCCTACTCATTGTGGTTCTTTCCTTATCCAACATATGTGATTTCACACACATCGTTTGAGAGATATACGGTTGTCTAACTTCCATTTTCGGGAGTCTACCCTGATCCACTTCACATTACCTACAACAACCTTACTCCATTGTACTAACATATGAATCCAATGATCCATATTTCACACCTGGTCATCCTCTGATAGATCCACGGTCTCAGTTGACTCAGGGATTTCCTCTACAAGGTTCAAATACAACCTCATATAGGCACTCTAAAAGTGGCATCATCTGATCGTCGGTCCAGATCTACCAAACACGCCAAATAAATGGTTGTAAGTCATTATGATCATGCATGGTTTTTTTTTCCTCAAGGGAAAACAATCGACTCAAGGGCTTAGTCAATTTTGGGATTCTACGAAACTTAAAATATCTTCTGAGAGTTTGGTGTCTACTCTCAGGATTTCTAAGGCCCATTTAACTTAGTCAAAAGGAATTTCTTGCATATCTTGCCTTAAGATATCCACCTAATCATCACAACTACCTCATGCCTTAAGCTCTCCATTCCTCATAGGAAATCTCTCTGGCCAGCAGAACTCTCACATCACTGGTTAAATGATGTTTTTTTTCATGTCCTGCAAACTTTCCTCTAAATCTGCATAGTTTCTAAGAACACAGGTTGTCTATACTGGCTCAAAGTCACAGTTGACGGGTTAAACATTAATGATAAAAACATATCCCAGTAATTCAAAAGTTCCATTAATGGATTACAAGCATTTATGTTTCCCATTAGCTCAGACAATCTATAAATTCATCATTCACACACAATTTAAACAAATCAAGTTATGCACTTATCTGATCAAGGAAATGTCGATGCCAACTAACTGAGAGGGGATATCTTTCCTCCCAACATTAGGCTATATTGTAGAGTGATTTCCTACAGTATGCCACCCCTATTCCAAGCCATGATACCACAAGGGGATGAATCAGTTGGATTCCAAACTTGAGATGATCCAGGAAGGTTACTCCCCTTCCTCCTCTAACAACAGTTGAATTTTCCCCCTTCCCACTGAGCTCAGGAACTCTACATGTTTATTCGGTGGTTTCTCAATTGGATTTCCTCTGCACAAGGGAGTCCCTTCTCTGCTAAACAATACCTCAGCGACCTCCCCTTACCAGTGTCGGTTTCTATCCAGTAAGCACCAAGTTGTAGCCCATTATTGCTCCAATTTGGATTTGGGTCTTCTCTCCTTTAGGGTGATCAATCTCAAATTGGATAAATTTCCTATTTTCTTTAAGGAAATCTCCCACTTTCTTTTCTTCCTCAATCTATGCTCATGAAATTGTATAATTTCAACATCTTTTCTTTGTTGGTCTATGCGTGCGTGCAAACTCCTCCTTTTGTCTTATTCTTTTGGTTGGATTATTTCAGTTTGGTGGTGTTTTTCCACCTTTGGTCTCTTCCTCCCCAATCCGCTTGGGACTCTCGTAACTTCTATTAGACGTCGCCTATAGTCCACGGTCCCTATCTTGAAAGGGAAAGTCTATGGTGTCCCACTGTCATATTATTCAATTGGCCCCATGCTTTTTGAAAAGACCAATCCATCAATCAACCATTAATGGCCTCAACCACTTTCTAACCTCCCATAACTAGTCACGTGGCTCCATTCAGATCGGATACACTGGAAGGTGTGCATTTATGCTTAACAAGCATAATCAAGCTTGTTAAACAAGATTCATGTTTTCTTCATAAAAACAATTCAGCTCCACCTTACCGAACCACTTAATCAGTCTTTGCTTCATCAATCCCCACTTTTGTATCATGGCCAATACGCTTATGGGTTGTTCCCTCTCAGTCAATGGTTTTGGTGTTTTCATTAAATCAAAACATAATTACATGCTTCATAAGTATAATTATGAAGTCTTAGCATAATTACAGTCTTGGGGAAAACAAGGTGTTACATGATCAACATAAAAAATGAATTAATTGGGAAAAAAGTAATGTTTATTATTTTGCAAAGCATAAACTGTACCTAAAGATTCACACTCAATTGTGTTGTAATTGTGTTATGCTAGCGATAGTTTTCTATTGGTGAATTAGATCAAGGGATCCATCCCTTTATCTCCTAGATGTTTCAGGACAACCTTGATTTCTATACTTAATGCATTCATTTGAACATATATTGGTTTGGTCTAGTGTGAAAATAACCAAGGCTCTTTCCGAATTTTCTAACAAAGGAGTAGCAACACTCCCAGCATCAGAGCGATTTTCTACCTCTTCACGGTAGATGTCTTCTGGTGAATTAAGAGGTAAGGGTTTGTAGCCTTCTTCTGTAGGAAACCCTTGCATCCTACGTGATCTGCGAAGACCTTTATCGTCTACATGCTCAAACTTGAAAAATTATTAAAACAACAACACATGCTCAAAAATCTAGAAGAACCAACAAACAAACAAACCTTCTCTCAATGACCATAATAGTTGGTGATGAAATCCAACATTGCGTGATAAAATTGAGAAGGGGCTAGGATATGATCGGGTGGAACAATTACGATGGTGACCTGCTTAACAGACTTATGCCTTGGTGCAAGCTTCCACACAATAATCATGGATTTACCCTCCAAGGAGCCCGAGTGAGTTTGACCACCATCTATTCCAGGTACAATGAATACTTCCCTTCATCGTCACCTTGTGTAAAGACCCTAAATATTATGGCTACTAAGGACACTAACTCGCAGTCAACCCTTGGGCATGTATAGTCGACAGTCCAGTCCAAACATATGGGAAAGATAACATGTCTGAAATCCTTCAAGAGAACTGAGGACAAGTGGACTAGTAGAACTCCATAGGACCCCGAACGGATTTGGAATTCACAAAGAACCGAGACCAAATGAAGACAGTTGGATCTCAATAAGAACCCCCAATATACGATCTTACTACAACGAATGATTAAACCGTAGAGGGATAATCTTCGTGGCTCTCCCGAACACAACCTCATGCGTAACCCCTGTGTGAGAGGGGGATCCCAGATATTCTTATATGAAAAATGGATTTGCTCTCCCTATCGCAAGATGATAATTTTGTTTTGAATGCTTTGGAGAGTTGCACTCACAGCCTAATCCAAAGTGCTAATCCTAGTCTAATGTTGGTGGAAGAATCTAAAAAGAAAAAGTTTCTAGATCAAATTTTAATTAGCGTTAATTTTTGTGGTTGTTCTTTACTCAGAGGTGAATGAGAGTGAAACTGATGATATTATGACTCGACTCCCAAAGAAGCATAATAAAAATGATAAACAAACATTTCTTTCAATGAACTTCTATTTATGGGAAGGAGAAGAATTTTCTTTCTTTCACTATCAAACACAAAAATGCAGAAAATTTCATGCAATTGCTTTGAACAAGAATCCAATTTAATGCTAAACTATTCAGAAATTGATTCTAATATCCAAAATCCAATCATGAAAAGATATCTCTTTGTTTTAAATATGAACCTTAATTGATTTGATTCGAAGCTTCTTATGCCAACCAGATTTCACTATTTGTAGTTTTAGACAATTGGAAGCAAGTATCATATAAACAAAAAGAACACTCTCACAGTAATCAAACAAGAAGAAAAACAAATCTAAACCTTTCAAAAAGACAACCAAAAATTCAAACAAGAAAATTGCTTGGAAAGATACAAATCAAAGACCAAATGGAATAGTACAAATATCTCTGGACTTCCTTGTGACAACTTTCAAACAATCAGAGGAAGGGGCCTCCTCTACTCAAAGAATTGTATGTCTTTCTCTAGGAGCATTGGGCAACCTAGGGAAAAATCATAAAGTTTCTATCCCAAGGCTTACATCAACAATCCTTCCTGTAGATAAATCTCTTTCTTGGTTTGATGGGGTTGCTCAACAGAATGGAAAACTTAGTGGTGTTGGCGGAGTCTTGAAGATAGATGAACATAAGGAGCATAGATGGACTTTAAACTGTGGATGTGGAACAAATTCCAGGGAAGAGCTCATGGGAGCTTGGGCTACTTTGACTCTTGCCTCAATACTTACAGTTTATGACTTACATGTTTTGAGGGATTCAAAGATCGTCATTGATTAGCTCAATCGAAAAGGTTCGCTAAAGGTGGCAACTTTAGATGGCTAGAAGGATAGAATTTCTGAACTTCTCCCTCTATTTAGATCTATCTCTTTTGTGCACATATATAGGGAAGAAAACAAAGATGTTGTTTGTCTATCCAAAAAGTCTCTTTATATATGACGAGGGAGAATTGCCTACAGTCAATGGGTAGGAGGCCATGAAGGCCCTACACTTGTTTTAAATATGTATTAATTATCAATGAGTCCTCCTTAGAACTCAAATATTTTGGGCCTGCTGTTGGTTTTCATTTCCCTCTTTGATAGAGAGTATTTTTGCCTTGATATTAGTCTATTGGTAGCTTTTCTGAAGAAGACATCCTTGATAGGTTTTGGATTTTGACTTGATTGTATGACTGTCTCCTGTATATTGGGTCTGCCCATAAAAGGGACATCTTTGCTCGTGATGTACTGATTTTGTAAACATATTATATTATTATGAATATAATGTGAATTTTTCAGCGGAAAAAAGTGACTTTATCACAAATATAAGCCTTATATTCTAATAGGGAGCTCTCACGAGTGATCTAGAACTAGTTAGATAAAGATTTCAATTTTTCTTCCATTGGGAGCAATGTAATTTCAAATTTATGAATAATGCAATTTTTTCAACTTGAATTTCTTGATGTAATTAGTGTTTTATCTTGAGGGATTCACCTAATTACTTGGTTTGGGGTTTGGAATCGCTCCAAAGTTGCAATGGAGGTTGAATCACCTCTACCCATAGAGTAGAATATTGCCATTTTATTTTCTTTAATGGCTGGAACTTTTCTTTCATTTACTTGTTGCTATTTACTTTCATGTTTGTACTTTTATTTCTAGAAGTAATTCCATTTGCTATATTTCTTTGAGAAGTACTTTCATTCATTTGCTTTCATGTATTTCTTTCATTGCTTTCACTTTATAATGTTCATTACTTGGAAGTATGTTTAATGGAATCTCTACGATGGATAAGGGTTGCAATGATGGAATGGTCTAGTAGTAGCCTTAGGATCCTAGTTCATTGATACATTCACCTAAATCTTCACTTAAAAGTAGTGATCATAGACCTCCTCTCTTTCCTTGTACATTGTCAAGGGAGTTAAGAAGGAAGACCCTAAACTCAATGAGATGAAAAGTCAAGGGGGATGAAATGTGAAAGTTGATCATTTTCCCATTTAATGTAGATTAGATGTAGTTAGTTGCATATCATTCATAAGAATAGAATATATCTCATCAAGTTAATATCTTGTGGTTGTGCATACAATTCATAGCACCTCATAAGTTTGCATGATCCCTAGGTTGATAATTAAATTGAAGATAAGGGATTTAGTAGATATATTGTTGTAATTATTTGGTCCAACACTCACCTTTGAGGATTTCACTGTCTATTCACCCCAACATTCAGTTGACATGCCAACAACTATCTTTTTTTTCTTCCAAAGTTGCTATTTTAAAATTTTTACTACCAGTTCATTCCTCGTTGTGACAGTACTGCAATTCATAAGCCTACATTACTTACATGACCCAGATCCCACATTGTTAACGACCCTCTCTCTATGTTCAACCCACACATTCAAGATTAAATTTTAGCTTTTTCATATGTTTCAAACCAAATTTTTTTCCTGAAGTTCACTATTGGGTTTAATATTTTTTTTTAATAATCTTAGACATCATATTATGTAGATTTAACTGGTCTTATTTGATTAATTCTCATTTTGATTAAATGTTGACTATATTTTTACTGCTTCATGCATACTAAATATTGTTAATTAATCTAGAGTGATTTATCTTTTATTTAAATTATTATTGGTGTGGGGTCACATCTCATTATTTCTTCATATGCTCTTCACCTTGCACTCTTTGGCGATTCAGGTGAACCAAAAGTAGAATTTGAGGTTGTTTTCTATTACCATTAATTTCAATTCATATTTGGGCTATTACTTCCATATATTTTCATTATCAACATTTCATCCCACACATGCACACAAAATGTACCCAACAACTAAAGAATCAGTTCATGATGTTGATTGAGACCTTAAAAAAAACCTAGTTTAAGAAAACTAACATCACTAGTTTCATAGTAATACTTCACATTCGGATTAGAGTAAGAGTTTGGAAATAGGCTTGTAAGGTGAGCATTCCAAAGTCACCATTCATAAAAAATTAGTTGTTTACTACTTTTAGCGTAATCTTTTTAGTAGCAAAAATTGTTTGTTGGGAAAGCACATCTTATACATGCGCAAAACACTAAGTCAAGCTAAATAAGTGTTGATATCCCTCACACTTACTTGGTGGGTGAAATTATATTCAAGTACTTCATGTCGTTGGCACTTACTCAGAGTGATGCCTTCTTTCTAAGGTTTCACCCATGGGATTCATCTGATAAGTCCCTATCCATTGTGAACACTTAACTGATCACTATTCCCCCAACCTATCATTGTGAAGATGCAACTCAATGACTATTGTTCGAAATTCTACCTAGGTGACTTTCTCATAGAGTTATGAGTGGTACCTGAAGTAGATAGGGTATTATCCCTTGGATTTAATTACCCCGAGTTAGGTCACTATAATTGTTTCATTCTACCTTGACTTGGATAAACCCTAAGTGGATTTCACCACCCTCAACAAAAATGCATTTGGAAGGATGAATTTTTTTTTCCTTCTATATTTGCTTTAGCTATGCTAAGTCATAAAAATTTTGTTTGATATTTTTTACATATTATTTTTCTTTGATAAAACATTGTCACAATCAAGACATTTCTTGCATTAGTACTTAGCTAATTAAAAAAAAAACATGAGAATAAGTCACTCAATCACCATTGCAAGAACTTATCACCCTTGATGATGTCTAGGATCCATGATCTTTCATCATCTCCAATCTTAGTGGTTAGATGCAATACTATTGTATAGCTACTAGTAATTATTAAAATAATGCTGAAATATGTAATAAAGTTGAAAGATAAATTATAACATGCTCCAAATATATTTTTGCATGATAAACTGTTTAGAGTTTGATCTATTTATATAAAGTAATGTTTCTTAGAACAAATTTCATCTTTATATGAGTGGAAGAAATGTGTGAAAAACTTAATCTATCATTAATATTAATGATTTATTGATTTCTCCTTTATTCACAAAATTGTATGAAGTGTGTTGCGTGGAGATTACGAAAGATGACGTGTGAGTTAGGAAATCGTGTCATTATTATGAAATCAATTACAAAGGAGAGAGAATTGACTTGATGTAAGTGGGGGTGAATAAATCGATGATGAATAAATCGATGTGAATAAATCGGTACGGAGCAGGGAGGATTGATTTGATTTGAGTGGGAAAATAAATCGAGGCGAGCAATATCCATCCTGCTGCAGAGTCATTAAGACTCTGCAGACTCGATAGCCGTGCAACACACTCGTGCGCTTCCATACCCATGGGCACCCATCCTCCCATCCACTACCTTCTCGCATCCATGCTCCCATCCGCGTCTCTGCTTCCAATTCATCGTCGTTAACCCCCCAAGAGACGTGAGGTACAGTGAGGTGATCGAGGAGACAGTCAGGTGATGTTTAAATTTGTATCTAGCTTATTAACTCCCTACCCGCCCATTTTTGAATTTGAAAAAACTTCCCTTGATTGCCTCACTCAGCGTTTTCCCTTAGATCCCTATTTCGTAATTTAGACATGGAAATGGAAGCTCACGAAGAGGAGGGCCAAGTGGAGCTAGTGCGATCCGTGAATAGGAATCTACCGATAATTTCATGAAGAAACATAAGTTTTCGGTTCGTGCGATTCGAACTTGACCATTGGTGTTTTAGGAAACGAAGAAACCTGCTAAAAAGAAGCCTGTCACATAGAAATCTCCCGCTACAATCGAGTGTAAAATGTGTAGTAGATAGATGGTTGGCTATTATTATGGTAAACGTATGCCTTCTCTCTCTTTTTCTTCCCGTGACTTCACCGCCACTTCGGTATTGTGTAGACAAAGATCTTTCCTCATTCACACAATGTTTTTCTTGACATCGTTTCTGGTTTCTGCAGTGGATGTTTTTCTTGACATCGTTTCTGGTTTCTGCAGTGGATGAGTTTAGTTCGAGACCAAGACCAAGTTTGGATAAGAAGAAACTAGAAGCCAAAAGGTATTAGCCAAAAGGTAGGGAATACCTCAACATTTTTTTCATTCAATATATATGTAAGAATAAGAATTTTTTGTTGGTTGTGTATACTGCATTGAATTGCATTCCAGTGAATTTGTTGAAGCACAAGTCTAGGGTTCGAGTCTGAGGAAACTTGTGTTCGATTTCGATCATATTTTTTTCGATAAGGCATAGGTCCTAGGTTCAATTCTTAAATCCATTGCCATATGAAAGCTCAGTGATGGTGTTGCTCGCTATTCTGTGCTGACCTAAGATAACATGCCTAATTGGATCACAAGCCCCCATGGTCAGTGGATTGTTGTGAGATCTTCCAGAAGTAAATCTCCAACTTAAGATAAACCTCTGTTAAAATCAGGCGTTGGTAATGGCTCCTCCATCCAAGAGCTTATGTTCACAGAAAAAANGGTTTGACATGCAGATGATTTACATAATAACATAATTTATTTTCTTTTAAATACAAGAACAACTCTTTGTGTTTTGAAATCCAATGAGTATAGGTATCATGATTGTTTTCTAAAGGAGTAAGCTAACACTTCTACAAAATGGATCCCAATGGGATGTCTCGAGCACCGAGCTCCCTCCCATAGAACGTCGCGGCAAGCCGACCGGCCGTCAACCCAACTCCCGTCCTTCGTTCTCCCTTCCGGCTTCCTCCTCCGCCTAGCCATAACAAGTCTTTCACTGTAGACATGTGTGTATAGTGTTTTTCAATAAACACCTTTCGGCAGTCTGGATGGTATGGGGTTGGCTTGATGTGCAACTGTACATGCCAATTATGCATGCCCACCATCGCGTCGAACCCATGTATCCATGAAGGATGGATGGATGCTAATTAACCCATGCAGTTTTGATGATGGATGCTAATTAACCCATACAGTTTTGATGGATGTCATCCAAGCGAGTTTAAATTTTGAATTTAAGGCACCATAATTTTGATTTGAATTTGCCCCCCTGTTCTGTGTGATTTCGATTTAAATGGGCTTGAGTCTTGGAAGGAGAGAGATCAAATTCCACCACAGGCGAAGGAGAAACCACGAGGGCACCATGGAAGAAGAAGTTGTTACTGCCATTCTTCGTCTCGATTTGCCCCTATTTAAAGAAGCTTTTAGAAACGCCGTGAAGCCATGGATTGCTTTGGGGTCTCATGGAGATGAACAATTTTGAAACTTTAAGAGTATGCTATTGAATGCTACATGAACTGCCATGTAAGGAGGAGTCTACCTCGAGGATAAAGAGAAAGCGAAGAACAAAGGACAAATGCATGATTGGGCTCGAGTTAGAGTTCTACTACACAGAAATATTAGAGGTATCATCTTCTTAAGGTTTTTGCATCAACCTGTCAACCCTCTGCATCAGGTTTTGTAATGATCTGGTAAAGGTTGGTTCATTGCCAGCAACAGTAGGGCATTTGATTTTGAGGGGGTGTGGGGAATTGAGGAAAATAAAAGGGCTTTTTGGGCTCACAAAACCTTTGGAGGTAGACATCCGAGGGTGTTTTAACATACAAGTAGAGGAGTTGCCGCATTTTGGGAATTTTATGCATTTATTCACCCCAGGGAATACTCACAACCACCAGGAGGAGGTGGAGAAGGATGGCGTCGTTGCATGAGGGTGTTTTACTAAGCCATTTTCTCAGCGTTTAGATTGAGTTGAAGCTTTTGGGTGAAATGTTGCAACTTGCAGTACTGTGTGTTTTCCTTTATAAGGGGTGCATTGTTGATTTAAACTTTTTACTATTGAAGTCTTTGGTTTGTTCTGGACTGTAAATATGAAAGAGGAGCAACCAGTGTGTCAATCGTATATTATCAATTTTAAATAAATAAATTCGAAGCAAAACAAATAATGTTCTATAGCAACGTGAGAATTTATATTAGAGGGGATAGGACAAGTATTTGATTGTTTCCATCACACTATTATCCCTTCTTTTCGAATATAAAATTGTCCCTTCAATTTTGTGTTAATCAATGTTCTCATATTTTCAAGTTTATCGGTCATTGTTCCTTGTTTTATCTGAAATGTTGTCAAACTGGGTTGATAACTAAATTGTATCCGAAATGTTGTCAAACTTGGTTCATAACTAAATTTTAAAGACTCAAGGATTTGTGTTGGATTTTAAGTGTTTAAAATGTTTAATTTTTTTATTAAAATTAATATACATTTAGCATAAAACATAATTAATATCGATTCATCATGGCTATCAAAGAGGTGTATAGTGTGTTTAATTTTATTAGTAATATTATANTGGCATGTATATAAACCAGAACTATCACCCAACATTATATCTTTATATCTCATATAACTTCATAACAAATTCTCCGAGTTACTATTACTTCACAACCCAAATAACCTTTTTATTGTTTTGCTCACCTGTTAATTAGATGATGAAGATATTGTTCACAAGCTAATGCCTGGTACCACCAGTTGACATTGTAAACTCCCATATATGTTTCAATTTAATTACCATCGAATATTTTTTCAGAACATGCTTAAGATTTAAAAAAATTTCATAGTGAGCACTCAATTTAATTACCGTCGAATCTTTTTTCAAAACATGCTTCAGCTTTAAAAACAACAACAATCTAGTTTCTCACTTCTTTGTTTAGGTTTTATTTCTATAGTTTCTTTCATTATGTGCAAGATGAAAAATAATTTTAAGATTAGTCCAGAATCTGCCATACAATGTTACTTCTTTTATAATAAATATAAATCTGTCATGTTGGAGTGTCTAGGAAGTGACTTGACATCGAAAGGGTTTGATGGTTTGACATGCAGATGATTTACATAATAACATAATTTATTTTCTTTTAAATACAAAAACAACTCTTTGTGTTTTGAAATCCAATGAGTATAGGTATCATGATTGTTTTCTAAGGGAGTAAGCTAACACTTCTACAAAATGGAGCCCAATGGGATGTCTCGAGCATCTGGCTCCATCCCGTAGAACGCCACAGCAAGCTGATCGGCTATCAAAGAGGTGTATAATGTGTTTAATTTTATTAGTAATATTATAAAGTGTTATATATATGTGGAAAATTATATTAAAAATATTATAAAATATTGTATAGAGTGGAAAATTAATTAGTAATAATACATGTTTAAATAATATAGTTAAAAATTAAGTTATTTTATAATTTTATAATGAGAATTAAAAATATTAGAGATTGGTATGAAAAGTGATTTGAAGGAGAATTAAATTTTTGTATGAAAAGTAACTTGAACTTTTAAAGGTGTGTTAGAGAATTGTAATTGAGAAAATGCATATCTTTATTTCTTATTCTGATACGTTTAAAAGGCATGACTAGTTTTGAGAAAATGCATATCTTTATTATGTAAACCAGCTGCATGTCAAACCATCAAACCTTCTAGATGACAAGTCACTTCCGAGACACTCCAACATAACAGATTTATATTTATAATAAAAGAAGTACCATTGTATGGCAGATTCTGGACTAATCTTAAAATTATTTTTTATTTAAAAATAATTAAAATATAATATGAAAATGGTAAATAACACTAAATCTATAAAAGTATTTTTTTTTAGAGAACTCTTCATCTGGCACATAGTCAAAGAAAGTTTTTTTTCAGAGAACTCTTCATCTTGCACATAGTCAAAGAAACTAAAGAAATAAAACTTAAACAGAGAAGTGAGAAACCAGTCTTCAAAATCAAATCGTTGTTGTTTTTAAAGCTTAAACCTGTTTTGAAAAAATATTCAATGGTAATTAAATTGAGTGCTTGCTCTGAATTTTTTTTTTAAGCTTAAACCTGTTTTGAAAAAATATTCAATGGTAATTAAATTGAGTGCTTTTTCTATGAAAAATGCAGGGGAGTTTACAATGTCAACCGGTGGTATCAAGCATTAGCTTGCGAACAATATCTTGATCATTTAATTAACAAGTGAACAAAACAATAAAAATGTCATTTCTGCTGTGAAGTAATAGTAACTCGGAGAATTTGTTATCTGACATATCAAGATATGATGTTGGGTGATAGTCCTGGTTTATATACATGCCAAAAAAAAAAAAAGGAAAACTCTAACAGGGATCAAAGTTACATGGCTGATCATGAAATCAAATCATACATGTAGCCGAATAAACTCAATTAGAATTAATTTTGAAACGAATTTACAAGAGTAAGTATCCGCTCTGTAGTTTTTTTACAACTGTTTCTTTATCATACTCATATAAAGGGCCAGCACAGAATAGCGGGTAGCACCATCGCTGAACTTTCCTATGGCAATGGGTTTAATAATCGAACCCAGGACCCATGACTCAACGAAAAAAATATGATGGAAATCAAACACAAGTTTCCTCAGACTCGAACCCTAGACTTGTGCTTCAACAAATCCACTGGAATGCAATTCAATACAATATGCACAACCAAAAACCTTCTTATTCTTACATATATATTGAATGAGAAAAATGTCGAGGTAATCCCTGCTTGTTGGCTGCTAGCTTTTGGCTTTTAGTTTCTTCTTATCCAAACTCGGTCTTGGTCTCGAACTGAACTCAGCGACTGCATAAACCAGAAACAATGTCAAGGAAAACATTGTGTGGAAGAGGAAAGGTCTTTGTCTACACAATTCCAAAGTGGCGGTGAAGTCACTAAAAAAAGAGACAATCCCAAAGTGGCGGTGAAGTCACTAAAAGAAAAAGAGAGAGAAGGAATAGGTTTACCATAATAATAGCCAACCATCTATCTTTCCTGGAGCATCAATGCTCGAGTTCGAATAACACAAACCGAAAACTTCTGTTTCTTCACGAAAATTACGGGTAGATGCCTCTTCACGGATCGCACTAGCTCCACCTGGCCCTCCTCTCCGAGAGCTTCCATTTGCATGCCTAAATTACAAAACAGGGCAAACACTGAGTGGGGAAATCTAGGGCAGTTTTTTCAAATTCAAAAATGGGCGTGTATGAAGTTAATAAGTTAGATTCAAATTTAAACATGATTGTGTCCTCGATCAGCTCACTGTACTTCACGTCTCTTGGAGGGTTAACGACGGTGAAGTGGAAGCTCCAGAATTAGTGATCGACGGAAGTCGGAAAATGAGTTGATGGGAGCATGGACGCGGATGGGAGCATGGATGCCCATGGGTATGGAAGCGCATGAGTGTGTTGCACGGCTATCTAGTCTGCAGAGTTTTAATGACTCTGCAGCACGCTGGATATTGCTTGCCATAAATAGTTGGGACGAATAAATCGATACCTTGCCTTCAATTAGAAAATAAGTGAGTGAACATTTCCCTGTATTGAGTGAAAATAAGTGAGTGAAAATTCTCCATTGTGCTTCGAACTTTATCAGTTGGAAAATGAAAAATGGATAGTTGGAAAGAAATACTATTAATTTGAGTGGGAATGAATTACAAAATAGGTAAAAATTTCTTTCAATAAAGAGAATTTTAATGTATTTTAAAATTGATTAGCTATTTGTATTGAAATGACTCAATGGGTGAAGAAATATATAATTGTGTCAATAAAGAGAACATCATCATATTAATTTAAAGTTGGTAAGTTATTTGTATTAACCATCATAAATTTAAAGTTCGTAAGTTATTTGTATTAACCATCATAAAGATAACATCATCATATTAATTTTTTTTCAATAATTTTTTAAAAATTTGGATTTGGGTTGGTACCAATTCACATGGATGATATTGCTTCAAGAGGTTTTTTAATAAAAAAAGTAAAAGACATGTCCCAAACTTTTACAATATTTGTGTTAATATTGGTGTAAGATTTCAAATCTACTACTCATTCAAATCTATTAAGTAATTAGTTTATTAAGTATTAAGAAGGATGAAAAAGAAATAAAAGCAATTTTTTTTTATTAATTAAAAATTTACAATTTTATTATGTTTCAATTTTTTTCTTAATTTTAATTAAATAAATAAATATGTAAATCTTTAAATGCTTGAAAATATTATTATTATTATTATTTCAAAATTATAAATAGTATTGTTACTATCTCATTCATATTATTATAATAAATTATTTTATGTCACATGATTATACACACCTAAGATTTAAATACCTACATGTTTTAGTAGATATTTTTTTTTTCTGGAGGAGTTGGACCTGACCAAAATAAATTGAATGAAGAAATCTCCAAAAAACTCTCTAAATTATCAATGTTGGCTTTTCTAAATGTTTCATTTAACAACTGCGAGCAATCCCAATAGGGACATTTTTTTTCCAATAGAAAATTCGCACAAAATTATATTAGAGTATACTTTTTCTTCCATAGCAAAAATAATTCTCCAGGATATCACAATTATCCCATCAACTACATCAAATTGATCTTATCAATAAATGATCTAAAACAGACTGTCCACTTTTATCTTTCTATCCCAAAAGTGTCACTACAACATCAAACAGATGGTCCATCATAACATAATGACATTGGCAAAACCTTCAAGTTCTAAAGTCATTACAAAAAACTGATAAAAATCAGCAAATACCCAAGAAGCCTAGAAGAGATTTATGATGGAAATAGGCCCTGTCGTCCCCTTATCCCAAGCGAAGAAAGATAATATTCCTTTTGGAGCCAGAAGCGCTTGTTTGGAGAGATCGTCAACTTCTTTGTTGAATTCCTGGAAAAAGTGTTGGAAGTTGATTCCTAGAAAATATATCGCCGGATCCTTCATTCTGAGCTTCCAACCTTCAATATCATTGGCCTATAACTTTCCTCTGTGATTTAACCAGACAATCACCACTTTTGAATCCCCCAATATCTGAATCTTTTGAATATTCCACTTCTTTGCAAGATATAGAGTCGCCCACACACCCATGAGCTCGGCCTTTGTATTTGAACCTGCCCCATAGTTTAAAAACCACATGTGAACCTTTGAATCTAGATGTTTAATGACACCCCCAACACCACTGTAACACCCTGTTTCCCCCGGTCTGTAGATATAACTATATTGGCCAAGGAACTATGGAAAACCTAAAAGTGTGAATGTTTGATTTAATGGACCTTTGTACAAAAGGTCGATGAATGTAAATTATGTTATTTTAATAGAAAATGGCTATGTGCTACATGACTGTTGAAAGAGGGGATGTGCTAAGAGAAAACCATGAATGCTATGAAAGGTGGTGGAGGGGACCCAAAATGGTTGCGTTAACCTCCACCGAACCAGTACCATGCTGGAATTAATTGCTCAGATCAGAACAACCCTCTGACCCATAAATGAATCCTAAGCTTGGGGGTGGCCATTGATAAATCCATTGGGAGTGACTGAGCCTATGGTTGGGTGGAAACGAGCACCCCTTTCAGCAGTTGCATCATGCTCTATGGTTCTGATAAGTGTTTTCTTGCCTTATGTTTTGAATTGTAAATAATGGATACATGCGAGTATTTACATGTCTATAAAGGATTCTTTCTTTGTATTAAATGATTAAGTTATGAGTATGCATCCGTTCCTTTGAGAACCTATATTTCTGCTTGATTTTCCATACGTCCTAGTTTAATCACTCGAAGACACTTTCCCCAGGATTTTACGTCACCATCCTGGAGTCAGAACACGCCTTTGGGCATAGCTACCATTTTGGTAACCTCACAAGTCACTTTGCCTTTATTTAGAGCTTAAAGCACTGCGAGTTGGGAAGGTGTTCCCTTAAGACCAGTAGTCTAGGAGACTTTGAACTTGCGCCTATTCGCTTAACCAAAAACCTGACTAAGAGCGTGGATTATAGCCCAAGAGTTATATGAAGATCCATGTGACCTGGGTCTAGGAACCTTGGAGCTCGAGGCTCCGAGTTGTTAAATTGCACGATAGTCAAGTTGAATCCCGCAATTGTTGTGAACTGTTGATCTATGAACGAAGATCAAGGGTGGGGAATCACTGCAGAGAGCGAAGGTGAAAATAACAGATGCGCTAGTTCACGGCCCGCAATTCACCCTTGTTGTTGATCTCAACGGGCTAGAAGATCAATGATCCTGGTCAGACTAAAATCAAGCGAGAACCTTCCAAATTGCGAAGGTCGAACTCTCTGGTAAAGAATACACATGTTGGGGCCCTGCAATTTCTATGAACTGTCGATCGTCGTTGACTTTCAATCTGAGTTTGACGTGATCCTTGAAATGCAAGGACTGCGTGGATGGCGAAATCTTCAAGGAGGTCAAGCTCAGAAGAGATAGCTCTCTTAGGAGTGCAGACGAAATCCAAGAGATGGGCCCGTAGGAGGAGAAAAGGTCGAATCCTTCGAGCACTTAGAAAATCTTCTAAGTTGGAGTAAGTCTAAATCTCAAGAAGGATAGCGAGATTCAAGTATCGAAAGGGAATATCCTTTCGTTTGGAAGATGAGCGGACGAGATCCGTTCAGAAGGATCAAAGGTCTCTCACGACCGTTAGATTTGAAGGAGGAGTGCAGGTGTTAGCGCCTCGACTCCTTCAGTCTTTGCAAATTCGACGATCGTAGGATCTATCGGGACCCACCTTGATCGTCGGATATGTGAGTTCGGAGTTTGCGCATTGGGAGAATCGCGCGTTGGTGCGACTAAACCCCAGAAACCCAAAGTTGTGAAGTGACTCTGAGTCGTTGGATTCAGAGGATACGTGGCAGAGATCCACGTGCTTCGAAGGAAGAATCCACAGAGAATTCAGAAGGAAAATACTTGAGGAGCTGGGAGTCGCAGCAATCCTAGTCATCCATTGAGACAGGACACATGGCGGGAGATCAACATTTCGTTGACTCGCAAATCGGGAAATTCAAAGGCATAGTTGTGAGAAATCGCGATTTGATCTAGACCATTAGATCATGGGGAGCCTTAGCTCATTGATCTGAGGTGAGCAAAGTTCAGAAGTTTGGACTTCGAGGAAAGGGAGGTGGACTAATTTCCAACTTCGTGAAGCACAAAGTCCCGAAGTATTTGGGAGTTGCCCCTAGGTCACGGTCGGATGTCATATCATCGAAAGTCAAAGGAAGGAGCTAGAGCTTGCTAGGCTCTTAGCTCGGAGATCAAGAGTTCGGGGAGTAGGGAGAGTCAGGGTTGGCTCACATGCAAATACCCGACATGCGAAGTCGCGAAGCACCTTTTGGATAGGTGTGTAGTCCTAGCCTGAGATTATATGAAGGAAGGGGATAGAATGGAGAGCTAGCGCCTATTACCGAAACCCTCCAAAGGGGCCAGGAAAGAGCCCGCGGGTTTGGAAGAACTTGCAATTTAAAAAAGGGTAACCTAGAGAGAGTTAAGAAAAAGAGAATTTTTTTATGCCCCATCGTGGGTGTGTTACAAATTGGTATCAGAGCATGGTTACAACACTTGGCCTACTTGGGCTCATGCACGAGTCGCATAAAGAGGTATTATTATCTGCATTTACTCCTTGAGGAGAAGGACTGCAGATTGAACCTGTGATTTTGGGAATTCTTGTTGAATTTTAGCAGAAGAATTTCTTTAACCCTTTGTTAAAGTGATAACTACTCTTATAGGAGTAGGGATATGCCAATTAAAATTTATAATAAGACTTGAATGTGGATAGCTGAAGGTGAGATGGGTAAGTCCTATAGAAGTTTAGGAAAGAAGGTTTTCTTGCTAGCTATTATAGTATAAAAGGGAAAGTGACTCTGGTTGGTTATTTCCATAAAGAGAAGGCAACATCCGTATGAGTTATAACTGTGATATTAGTCATGTAAGCGACTGTAATCTCTAACTAAAAAACACTAATGATAAAACTAAGATAGTATGATGAATACTTAGTTGTGTGTGTATGCTTGAGTGCATGGATTTAATGCATTGTGAATCTTCTTGATATGAAGCCTGATATTAATACCAGTTAGGTACGAATGATGTTAAATGTGCAAGTGATGCACATGTATGATGTAAGAGTATAAGTATACTGAAGGCCCAATATGGTTGCCCTGATGAGTGAAATGTGAGACAAGCATAACAATTGCCAAGATTGAATGAATACCATGGATGCATGGTTGACTCCATTCTGAAGGGTCATGAAAGTTCTTTTTTGAATGATAGCTTAAGGGGAATGTACTCTATCTCTCCAGGAAAAGCCAGTACAAATAAATGAAAGAGTAAACGAGAAAGGATGCTTTGTTGTCATGATAAGAAGCAAACGATTATGCCTTTGAGGATCACATGAGAATGATTGTAAACAATCATGAGTTGATTGATCTTAAAAGTAAAGATGCATGTGGGTTGTGAGATATACGTATGACAACTACATACATGCTTAGGATTATGAATATGGTTAAGTACATCATAGATGTAAGTTAACAAAAACCAGAATATGTATGGATACATAATTTGGGTACATGACAAAGATGCATGTTTATATTCCTTAAGGGAATATTTGGTAAACAGCTAAAGCTAAATCATGGTTGAGTCCATCATAGATAGCGATGGACATGAAATAAGGAAGTTGCATGCTGAGGGAATTCCCTGTGGAAGAACTGTGTGAAAACTCTGTCAGGAGGACAGAGTCACAACCCTAATGATTGTTGAAGGTCGGACAATGGGTTGCAAAGCCTGCCTATATAAGAATCTTGGATTGCATTTTTTTAAAATAAAATGCATAGGTGGAAGACTAACAACTGAATGTTAACCACTCTGAGAACCAAATAATAATGTGCAGGATGCACAAGTTCATGACCCACTATGAACAAAAAAAAAACAATCTTGCTACTAAGCATGTTGTTGTATCCAATAGGGTTAGAGTGAGGCCTAACCAAGGCTGCTCAAGGGAAAGAGCAGAGAGATCCCAACCTAGAATAAATTGCAAAAAACCAAGAAGTGGAAAAAGGGGAGAGCCCCTAACTCCTTTCTTGCTGTGTGTTATGTTTCCTCTAGAATGAGAAAGCTAATTTAATAATAAAAGTAAATGTTTTGATACCATAGTGATGATGATCGTATTATTGCAGAAACATTTGAGAACTGTCTGTATTACATTCATGGAAACCCTTGAAGATAATGTGATGAAGTGAAAAAATATATGCTAGGACATTTTGAAGGAGTTTTATGGATTTGGATGTTATGATACATGCATTTTAATTGGTATTACAACTAATGATGCATGTTGTGTATAAAAAGGAATTGGAACTGTTGAGGAAGACAATTACCAATAATGGGCAACCTCAAGCAGAGGATGACCATGGGTAGGCTCCGATCGAAAGATTCTTGACATGACTGTGGAAATCCCGCTAAAGCACTATTGATGAGGTAAAGATAAGAAAGAGAGTGCTAGCAGCCAAGAACATGTATAAAAATGTTCATGCTTATGTGGCTCAAGGTATGAAAATATTTGGGTGAGAATCCCTTCTAAAATATTTTATTGTCTCATGTTATGCACGAAATTTTGAAAGGGCAGTTGTATGCCATGGATACCCAAGTAGGGTATGATTCGGGAAGAAGAACCCGAATGTTGGAGGTGTGAACCCCTGGCAGTGAAGACTAATTGTATGATGCAACAACATTTGAACCAAATGATCTCTATTGACTCAAAAGGTCAAAAACCCTTACTAAGAGATCGTGGAAATCCCTTCGATCAACTACAGATCGAGATAGTGAGGATCACGAAGGAAACTCAGATCAAATCAGGTTAATCAAGAACCTAACAGAGGGAGTGAACACGAGCCGTTCATCGGAAGGAAACTGATCCCAGTCGTCAAATCAATTTCAAGATCCACTTGAGTTAACGGATCAAATGCCAGTCGTTCGATAAGATCGACGACCCGCATTCATTACAAAGATTGAATAGGCACATAAGTTAATGAAGGAGTCTATGCCCATAATTTAAATTCAATATAGATTTGTTTTGAGTTTGGATTCCGATTGTAGATTGGACGACTCGTATTGATTGCGGAGCACGAAGGTAGAGTTAACGGGCATGCTAGTTCACAACCCACAATCAATCAACATCGTTGACCTCGTCGAGGTGGATGATCAATGACCCCGATTAAAAGAGTTGGGCGAGTGCCTTTCAGATTGTAGAGATTGAACTCTCTGATAAAGAGTGAGCACATTGGAGATTCCATAATCCCTGTGAACCGTTGATCTGTGAACGATCAGTGGGTGGACCTGCAAGGAACCCACATGTTAATGCCACGTAAACTCGTATCGTTATTGGGTCTGTGGTTGAATTTGGAAAATCGGGGCTATACTCTCAGTTTAAATTCTCAGTTAGATACTTTTGTGCTGGGATTGTTGTATTTTGAATCGTGTGGTTTAGGATCGATCAAGGGATAAGATCGACGACCTATATTCATTGCGGGGAAGGTATATGCACGCAGGTTAATGTCATGAACCGTACTCGTAATTTAAACTCAATACAATTTTGTCTTGAGTTTGGGATCCGATCATAGATTGGACGACCCGAATCTATTGTGGAGATCGGAAGGAGAATTAAACCGCTAGCTAGTTGAGGTTCCGCAATCTCTTGCATCTGTTAGATATGGGGAAAGACAGATCCTCATCGTCGAATTACAGACAATGGAATTTTCAGTAAGGAAGGAGGACCTTCCAATGTTTTACTTACATTATGTAAGCACAGAAGAAAAACAAATTGGGTGGCCATAAGTGTTGGCACCCTAGTTATTAATGAAGGAAGAATGCTTAAAGGCATTCATGTGAAACTTTTGAGTTTCATGTGTACTGATTTGGGAACATGATCGACCTATAGTAGGAAGCATGGTCCTGTTGTAAGAGTGAATGAAAATGAATAAGCCATATGGTGAAGAGGTTGGTTAAATTCCAATGCACCATGGACAAGAACCTGTCATAAAGTGTGACAAACTTGAAATCAATGCAAGAGTGCATTGGGTATGAATGTGGCCATGAATATTGGCACATTTGTTAAAATCCTTTGAAATGTTGAATTACGTTTTGAAAGGTTTGGTATGTTGAAATGAGGCATAGGCAAGGAATGAGATCCCATTTTTGTGTTTATATAGATGTGATGGACTGTTAGTATGCATGATTTTGAAAAGATAATGTGCATGAAAACTAACAATTTGTTTGGCTGAGGAATGTTGAAATTACAGGAGGAAAGGGGTCTTGGATATGACAGTATTGTAAGACCATAACAAAGACTGATTGCCTACTGAGCCAAACTGCAAGGAATGGTATTTCCCTTTTTGAGAAAGTGAATTTGTTTGTTAGTATGCACAACTCCGAAATTGTTTGTGACGATGTTATAAAGGTGTAATAAAATATATGTGCATGGGAAACTAACAATTTGTTTGGCGGATTGAAGTTGAAAGTGCAAGAAGCAAAGGGGTCTTGGATATGGCAGTGTTGTAAGCCCATAAGGAAGACCAATTACCTGCTAAGCCAAACCTATATGGGAAGGAAAGTCCCATAATTATGAATCTGGTTCCTGTGTGGAACAAATATGAAAACAAAATATGGAATTTGGAAATCTTTGGGTGACAGATTTACAAGAAATTTTTTTAATTTAAAATTTATGATGATGTCTCACAAATTTCTGTATGCCTTTGATGCAGGTGAGAAGAAAATATATGTCCAGAAAGGACAGATGATGAAAAATGGCTACTATTGAGCCATGAGAACCCCGTGGTAAGCCATGATCGCCTATAATATATTGTGTTGAGGTAACACAAGACAAAGGGATGCCTCGGTAGAGCGAGTCTGAGGGACGCCTCGACTGTAAGGCTCAATAAAGTCTCAGGAGTTCTTCCTATGTGATAAAACCTTGACAAGGCAAGATGGATCACCCGAGGGACTGTATAGTAGAGAAGGGAATGCCTGAGCCTGGGCCTGGAGCGTGAGTGACCACAAGGAAGAGGAGACCATGATAGTTCTTGTAAACTATTGGGATCATGCACACGATGGGTAGTTCTTACTTTGCGAGAAAACCTTGGCAAGGAAAGATGGATCACCTGAGGGACTGTATAGCAGAGAAGGGGATGCATGATCTTGGGCATGGAGGGTGAGTGACCACAAGGAAGAGGAGACCTTGATAGTTTTTGTAAACTATTGATGGGGATCATGCACCCAATGGGTATGTCAAGGAAAAACAATGAGCCTAGATAACAAAACAACCATGTGGATACAAATCCACAAACTGCGCAGATAATTATTGTGCTAAGATTATGAAATTTTCCTAGAAATTTTATGCAATGTTTTCGCATAAGACTATGATTAATATGCATTTTGTACAAGAATTATTGAAAGAAAGTGATGAAGAGTAAGGGTCTGAAAAAGGACCTGACCGAGAAAGAAAGATAAAGATTTATGAAACAACTGAATGAGAAAGGCATGACAGGTGTTTTGAGGTAGAACACTGAGGACGGTGTTCCTTTAAGGGGAGGGGAATTGTAACACCCTGTTTCCCCCAGTCTATAAATATAACTATATTGGCCAAGGAACTATGGAAAACCTAAAAGTGTGAATGTTTGATTTAATGGACCTTTGTACAAAAGGTCGATGAATGTAAATTCTTCTATTTTAATAGAAAATGGCTATGTGCTGCATGATTGCTGGAAGAGGGGATGTGCTAAGAGAAAACCATGAATTCTATGAAAGGTGGTGGAGGGGACCCGGAATGGTTGCGTTAACCTCCACCGAACCAGTACCATGCTGGAATTAATTACTTAGATTAGAACAACCCTTTGACCCAGAAATGAATTGCAGTCGGGCTAGTAGGTGGGAAGACCTCCTTAAGAGTTAATGCGGGGATGGGGCAGATTCCCATCTGTAAGGCTTCCAGACCTGACCACGAACTAGGAATTCGAGCCACACACAATATTGCTGAGGAAGGAAAGACAAGGAAGTGTGATGGGCAGAGGGAGACCTATGGAAAATGCAGAGACGAGAGCGAAAACTCTCGAGTCTGAGGAAGGACTGAAAGAGGAACAATGATTTTTGATCACAGAAAAATAGAGATTGTGCCAGTAGAAGGAGAGTAACCTTCGTCCTTATCTATTTTTGTATTGGGAGAAGGAAAGTAACCTTCGTCCCTAACTTCTGTTGAGTTGGAAGTAAGAGATTAAAATTTATGATCATCGAAAAATAGAGATTGAGCCAGGAGAAGGAGAGTAACCTTCATCCTTATCTATTTCTGTATTGGGAGAAGGAGAGTAACCTTCATCCCTAAATTCCATTGAGATGGAAGTAAGAGATTGAATCTCAAAGCATCATGGCCTAAGCTCGGGGGTGGCCAGTGATAAATCCATTGGGAGTGACTGAGCCTATGGTTGGGTGGAAATGAGCACTCCTTTCAGCAATCACATCACACTCTATGGTTCTGATAAGTGTTTTCTTGCCTTATGTTTTGAATTGTAAATAATGGATGCATGCGAGTATTTACATGTCTATAAAGGATTCTTTCTCTGTATTAAATGATTAATTTATGACTATGTGTTCGTTCCTTTGAGAACCTATATCTCTGCTTGATTTTCCATACGCCCTAGTTTAATCACTCGAAGGTGCTTTCCCCAGAAATTTATGTCATTGTCCCAGAGTTGGAACAAGCCTTTGGGCATAGCTATCATTTTGGTAACCTCGCAAGTTACTTTGCCTTGATTCAGAGCTTAAAGCTCTGCGAGTTGGGAATGTGTTCCCTTCAAACCAGTAGTCTAGGAGACTTTGAACTTGCGCCTATTCCCTTAACCAAAAACCCAACTAAGACCGGGGATTACAGCCCAAGAATTATATGAAGATCCACCTGACCTGGGTCTAGGAACCTTGGAGCTCGAGGCTCTGAGATGTCAAATTGCACAATAGTCAAGTTGAATACTGCAATTGATGTGAACCATCGATCTATGAACTAAGATCGAGGGTGGGGAATCACTGTGGAGTGCGAAGGTGAAAATATTGGATGCGCTAGTTCGTGGCCCACAATTCACCCTTGCCGTTGATCTCGATGGGCTAGAAGATCAACAATCTCGATTAGACTAAAATCAAGTGAGCACCTTCCAGATTGTGGAGGTCGAACTCTCTAGTAAAGAATACGCATGTTGGGGCCCCACAACTTCTGTGAAGCGTTGATCATCGTTGACTTTCGAGCTGAGTTTGATGCGATCCCTAAAACGCAAGGAGCATGTGGACGGTGAAATCTTCAACGAGGTCAAGCTCAGAAGAGATAGGAGTGCATATGAAATTCAGGAGATGGGCCTGTAGGAGGAGAAAAGGTCGAATCCTTCGAGCACTTAGAAAATATTCTAAGTTGGAGTAAGTCGGAAGATCAAGAAGGATAGCGAGATTCAAGTATCGAAAGGGAATATCCTTTCGTTTGGAAGATGAACAGACGAGATCCGTTCGGGACGATCAAAGTTCTGTCACGACCGTTAGATTTGAAGGAGGACTACAGGTGTTAATGCCCCGACTCCTTCATTCTTTGCAAATTCGACGACCGTAGCATCTATCGAGACCCACCTTGATCGTCGGATCTGTGATTTTGAAGTTCACGCATAAGGAGAATCACACGTTGGTGCGACTAAACCTGCGAAACCCAAAGTTGCGAAGTGAATCTAAGTCATTGGATTCATAGGATACATGGCAGAGATCCATGTGCTTCAGAGGAAGAACCTACAGAGAAATCAGTAGGCAAATACCCGAGGAGGTGGGAGCCGCATCAATCCTAGCCGTCCATCGAGACAGGATACGTTGCGGGAGATCATCATTTCACTGACTCGCAAATTGGGAAAGTCAAAGGTAGAGTTGTGAGAACTTGCAAGGTTCGAACTCACGAGTTTATCTGGACCGTTAGATCACGGGGAGCCTCAGATCGTTGATTTGAGGTGAGTGAAATTCAGAAGTTTGGACTTTGAGGAAAGGGAGGTGGACTAATTTCCAACTTCGTGAAGCACGAAGTCTCGAAGTATTTGAGAGTTGGCCCTAGGTCACGACCGGAGGTCATATCATCAAAAGTCAAAGGAAGGAGCTAGCACTTGCTAGGCTCTTATCCTGGAGATCGAGAGTTCAGGGAGTCGGGAGAGTCATTATTGGCTCACATGCAAATACCTAACATGCGAAGTCATGAAGCGCCTTTTGGATAGGCATGTGGTCCCAGCTTGAGGTCATATGAAGGAAGGGGCTAGCATTGAGAGCTAGTGCCTGTTACGCAAACCCTCCATAGAAGTGTATCGTTAAAATCAAATAGTGAAAGACCCGCTCCCTGAAGTTATTTAAAAAAGCTGTCCCATTCAGAAGCTAATGTACTAGAAAGTCTCAAGTCTGTGCTATTTAACCACTTCTCTACCAAGGATGTAGGATCATGAGTTTTCGAGGCTTGTGTTAAAACAACAATCCTTTGTTGATTCAAATGAGTGATAAGATCTTCTGAGAGAAAGGCTTTTTCACATAATCCTAGGATCTTGTCTCTACCAATCGAAATGAGTTGACTCATACCCAGGTGTCATCTTAGCCAATGAGTTAATACATGAACAGATTGGATAAGACTAGACCACATTCTAGAAGCTAAGTTATGTATATGATTTTCTAATCGGAACCAATTGACAAAAGTACTATTTGGCAAGTATTTGTCCAGAATAACTCTATGCCAAATACCTTCCTCAGTCAGTACTCTCCGCAGATTATTTGCATTCAAAACCAAGTTGAAAAAACCAAGATTACACAGCCCCCACCCACCAAAATTCTTCAGTCTAGACAAAATATCCCATCTACAAAAGTGATAATGTTGGGAATCATTATGACCGTTCTAGAGGAAATGGAACATCATTTTCCTAATCTTGCAAAGTACCAAGTGCGGAATTGCCTCCATCGACATCTAGTAAACTGGTTGTCCTTCCAACACTATTTTTACTAAGATATATCTACCTCCCAAAGAGAGCCATATATAACACCATGATGTTATCTTCTTTGAAATCTTGTTCACTAACCATTCCCAATATGTTTCCCTATCAGCTCCAGTCTTCAAATAATAACCCAGGTAATGGAAGCCAATGGAAAGGTCACTGAAGTTATAAGGTAGAAAATCCTTGAAGGGTAAAAGTTCGGTATCCGAGAGGCCCTCAAAGTGGACCATTGTCTTTGTAGGATTGATCATAAGACCCGAATCTTTACAAAATAAGTTGATAATAAATATTGTATCCCTCCATTCTTGAATATTTGCCTTTGACATGATTAAAACATCATCCACAAACAATAAGTGGATAATTTTCATCAATCTCGAAACTTTAATACCTGAGAGCAATCCTTCATCAAAACTATTTTTTAATAAGATACTGAGGCCTTCCATAACTAGAATAAAACATAGAAGAGATAATGGGCACCCTTGGTGCAGTACCCTACCACTCTTGAAGAACTCTTTTGCCTCGCTATTGAGTAGAACTGCGAAGGAAGAGGAAGTTATGCATCCCATGATCCACTCTGTCATCTGTATCCCAAAACCCACTTTAATTAAGGTCAATATTAAGTGTTCCCAATCAATACAATCATAAGCCTTCCTTAAGTCCAATTTTAAAATGAGAGATTTAATATTTTTCTTCTTAATGTTGTGTATGCTCTCATGTGCAATGCCGATTGCATCTTGGATCCTCCTGCCCTGTAGGAAGCCCAACTGTTCTGCAAATAGAAACCTTCATAAAATCGGCTGTATACGATTTGCTATGATTTTTGATATCATTTTTTAACAAAGATTACATAATGATATCGGGCGAAAATCTTCAAAGGTTGATGGATTATTTGTCTTCGGAATCAGAGTAAGGAAAGTTGAATTTATGCAACCCAAGATAGAACCCAATATTCTCGATTCCTCCACCATCACCAGAAGGTATTCTCCAACAAGATAAAGAAAGAATGTAAAAAACTTAGCAGTCCAACCATCCGGGCCCAAACTCTTATCCTTCTTGAAAAGAAAAAGAATGGCCTTTAGTTCCTCCAACGTGACTGGGTTATATAACACATCAGATTCCTCAACAATTAGCATCTGTGGAAACATATCAATAATCTTGCATTGTTCAGTCGTATTCTTGATAGTCAGAGCCATATAGAAATTTTGGAAATAATGCACTGCTTCCTTTTTTAAGAGTTCATGGTCGCTGATTTTTTCACGATTCTCACCGATGATCTTCCAAATGTGCTTCTGGTTCCTATTATGAATAGCATAGTTATGGAAAAATTTGGTGTTATTATCCCCACTCTCGAACCAAGTGGACCTGCTCCGAAGTCTCCGTTGTTCTTCAATCCTCGTTAAAATCAAATTTCTTTCAAATTCCAGCTGCCTGAGAATTTTACTATCTTCTAGATTATTTGGATCTCTAACCAATCTCAAAATAGTCTCCTTGATATCCACTTCTAAATTCAGTAAATTACCTTTGTCTCTAGCCAATTTTTCTTTATACCAAATTTTTATTTGTGTTTTTAGGACTTTTAGCTTCCAGAACAATCTAATTTGTCTGCCACCCTCCGATAGGAATACATGATCCTTCTAAATCTTACGCACTTGTGCCACAAAGTCGTCGTCTTTTATCCAATGTGTGTTTAGTTTGAACGGAAAGGCCTTATAAATAGGTAGAATTTCCAACTGTAAGAGGAATGGAGCATGGTATAAGATATAAGGAAACTCAACCCAAGGCCTATACATGCCAACAACTGATAATAAGTCTTATGATACAATACATCTATTGAGTCTCCTGGCCACTGCATCAAGACCAGGACGCCCATTCTTCCAAGTGGGCACTAGTTTTTCCAGTTGTATGTCGATCAACCTTTTTGAAATAAAAAGATCTTTGTAAAAATCATCAAACAATCCTGACACTGTTGATCCTCCCCAGACCTCTGCCATAGAAAAAACAATATTCAATTCGCCAATAATTATCAAATTTTTTATGTCCAAAATACCACTATCTGCAACTGATCTCCATAAGAGTTTCCTATCTGTGCACGGACCATCACTGTTAAGAAGAGCCAAATCCTTCTTTGTTTTGTTACACTTGCATGTTAAAAAAATACCACCAATAGTAAGGAAGGGAACCAGATTAAAAAGACTAGGATCCCAAGAGGCTATCAATCCTACTGAGGTACCCAAGGAGTTTACCGCACATGAAACTCAAGACGGGCGAAACACATGCATAAAATCTTGAGATTTCAGAGCATTTACCAAAGTTTCCCGAAGAAAAATAATTTCAGGGCAGGTCTAATCCACAAGTCGCCAAAATGAGGCTTTTTTTAGGGAGCCTCCAATCCCTCTTATGTTCAGAGAGAGTAATAACATTAATTTGCGCATGCCACGGATTTCATTTCTCTAAGATCCCCACTATCAGTGGAGGAGGGAAGAGTATCACCGGATCGGGAGGATTCCACCATTTTTTTACGAGAGTTGTGTGTCTTTATAGGGGAATGTTCAATTCCCAGTCCTCTTAACTAGGCGAAATATTTTTTGTTCACTTCGGTGAGAATCCGCGAGGTAATTTCCCCCAAGTCAGAATATGGCTCATAGAGTGCCTTACCCAAGAAGGTAGGTATCTTAATAGAAGAGTTTTGGTCCCTTATGTAAGGGATCATTGAATCTAGTACCTCACGGAGAGTAGACTCCTCCTCCTCTGGTTCTCTAAACCCAGGTTCCAAAACTGTATTAGTCAGTTCCGGCTAAGAGGGTGACTGGGAAAGAACTGATGACTGAGAGCTATGAAAAGGTAAGGTAGTCTAAGAGACTTGTGGATCATTCGATGCAGGTAAAACAAAGGTAAGTAACAATAGCTCCCTTGTAGCTAAGGTTAGTGGAGTTGTTCGTTCTCTAGGACACCCAACATCCACAGACATCGGAGCACAAGTCACTGGGTCTCCCTCCAGGGTCCCTTTAGTAGGAGAAGTAGAGGATAAAAGACATCGAGATTTGTCAAGGGCATCCCTCTCCCAAAGCGTTAAAGTAGAAAACATAGTAGGACATAATTTTTTTAACTTACTCGAGAGAGTAGGCATATTCTCCGGCTGACTAACATTATCTGTACCATAGTGAATATCCTCGCTGCCAAAGGAGTCCACCTCTATAACATACTGAGGAGGATCTTTTTGAAGACAGGTATCCTTCGATGATTCATCCACCCCCTTTCTAGTATAGTCACGTTGTAGGTTTCCAGTGCAGCGACATCGACTGCAACAAAATGGTACACCAAGATAGTCTAGCCTTTGTGAAAGATGGCGACCTCTCCATTCAATGCGTAAAACCTCAGGGAGTCCTCCATGAACTTCCATCTCGAATAAAACCCTACCAACTTTTCTGCAATAATTCTCCAGAGTCTGAGTGTCAATCATAATGAACTTTCCTAAATCTTCTCCAATCGCTCGAAGAGCCCCTTCATTCCAAAGGTGCATAGGTAAACCCAACATTAAAACCCATAGGTGATGGAACTGAAAATTTTCAGTTACCAGATTAAAGGCCACCCACCACCTTTTCATCATAAGGTTTCTCCCACCAAGTACCTAGAACTTACTCAACAATAAGTATGCATCATCAGGTGTTCTGCAAATGAAGCCCAACCACCCCTTTGTCAAATAAAGGATCTCAGGAAAATATCCAAGCAAAGGTAACCATTTGGATGCAAACCATGTCTGTACAGGCTCCTTTTGTAAGTAGGAATAGGAAAATCTTCCTACCAAGCCACACAGAGCCAATCTACAAGTTTCTTCCAGCCCAACATTCGCCCCCAACACCATTTTTCGTGCCTTCATGTTGGCCTTCCAGACTTTCCTCCTAACGCCAATCGAGTTCGATGAATAGTGTGAAGGTCACAATTTCTCTAGAGAGACCCCACCCTTAACCGCAGACTATCTACCTTGAAAAGTTTGTAGCCCTTCTACCGGCGAAAAATCGTTCAGTGAAGCAGAGGAAAAGTTTAAATGTAAAGTAGAAGAAACCTCGGGCTGTGTAGTGGTTAAACCCGACTCAGAAGTCAAATTCGTTACATGTGTATCTTGGTCCATAACCTGAATAGTTAGCAGGTGAAGTAAATAACCTATTGCGCCTCCCAATAAATCCACCTTTGCAAAGAGACCCACCTGAGTCCAAGTGGCCTCATCCTCTGCGCTCATCAGAGCCATGACATTTTTATCTATGTCAGCAACAACTTGGCTAATCATATGTACTCCACCTATAAAACACTAAAACAATGGAGTAAACTTGGTTCAGTTTTCTAGAGAAGTAATTAAAATCCTTTCAGCCAGAGTCGGTGCCACTAAGCCTATTCTAAAAGGAGTAAACTCTTACAACCACCGTTAAATCAGCACTAAAAAACGGCCTAGCGCCACTCCAGCTTCTACAGTAAAACTAATAAGTACCACAAACTAAGGTGTGATACCACCAAAGTTGGCTAATAACACCAAGGGCCATAAAACATAGGAGCAGGTTTCCCCAGGAGCCGTGATCACAACAAAGAAAGAGCTAGACAGGAAAAACCACCTGAATTATTATGATGTTTTTCAATTTCAAAAGCTTCCTAAATGAAGCCATAAGACTAATGAGGGAAAGAGACTAAAATTTTTACTTAGGCGAAACAACTATATACTCTTTCAAACAAGCTTGGAAAGATATGCCAAATTTTATATTATTATGTTTGTTAATTTTTTTTATTATTAAAATCACATTAAAAATAAACTATATTTTATATTATAATAAAAAAAATATCAAATATAATAAATAACCTTATAAATTTATTTTTAAGTAGAAAATACATGCAATTAATCATATTCTAGATTATAATAAGTTAATCATATTCTATATTATAATAGAAATGTTAAATTAAAAACTTTATTAAATTATTTTTTAATAAATGCCAATGAAACTTTTGGATGATCGAGTTGATAATGTCTAGATAAGTTTTCCAATTACTTTAGTAAGTGGTGATACTTGCTATAAATAGCTACCAAATATTTTTGAAAAAGCTTATACGTTATATTTATTAATATAGAGATGTATTTTAAAGCATATAAATTTATATAATTAAATATGTATTAGTTTTTTATGTTATTAGAAAATAATGTTATTTAAATAATTAATTATATTTATATTTTAATGTAAATATGTTTACACACGATAAAAGTAATAGAAGCAAATTAAGATGATATGATAAATTATGATTTTTATTGACAATATTATTTAATAAATAAATTATTTTTGAGTTGATTTATTAATTTAAAAATAAAAGTAAATTTTATTATTGTTATATTTATGGTATGATTAAGTTATGTTGTAAAGTTTAAAAGTAAAAGTGTACTGATTTATTTATTTATTTATTTTATATTTAAAATTGAGTTTTTATTTTGAATTGGTTTAAGTTTTCATCAATGCATATTATATTCATAATAAGTGTTAATATTAAAAGTCTTTCAAATATAGAAGTGCATTTCAAGCTTCATTTCTTTCTAAGGATTGAATGATCCACCACTTCATATAGAGGACAAGATCTTGATTTTAAATATTGATTTTCATATAACTTCTAAATCTTTGGAATGCAATAGAGACTTTAGTTTACTCAATAAAATCCATTCTTCCACTCCAAATTGGACCAAAGAAACATACAATTTTATCTATTTTATTGTAAGAACATGTTGATTGTACCTATTATGAGAATTATATGTGTTGGTAGCTATAAGAACTTCAAAATAAATTTGATAATAATCTCCTAGTTTTCAAAGATCTTCATGGGAGGCTAAAAACACAAAGACACTACCTAAAAATTTTAAAATTGCCCCAGTTGCATCGAGACCTATTTCATATTTTCCAGGCACTCTTATAGTGGATTAAGGTTTTTTGAATAACATATCATTTTAGCATGTTGTATGTTGGAGTATGATGCCTTGCAAAATGTGTCCAAACCAACTAATGTATTCTTATGAGACTTGTGATCGTATCTTATGCTAGGAAAAATTGTTTGTAGAATGTGATTATTAATTTGTCGAGTATGTTCTTGGATCATGAATAAATATCCTCTTATCCTGCATAGATCATATTTCATCTATAGAATATATCCAAGGGCATGTGTTGCAATAACATAATGGGTCGGGTACTTGTAGGCAAGCTTGTCTCATTGATCAATATAACCCATTCTCTTCAAATTTGACACAGTTGGTAGTAAGGGAAATTGTTGTACTGACAAAAATGTCCACGCCTTGTAGAAAAAGGTGTAAAATCCAAGCACTTATAATATTTGATGTCCACATATGTTATTTTTATGAATGGGGTATAACTTCCACCATTTTTTTCCACTCTTTTAAAATGTTATACAAGCACAAGATGTATTGTATTCTATTTTTAAATATTGTTCTATGGATAATTTGAAAGCTTATTCACTCCCTTGTTATTCAATATCCAATTAGCTAGATATCTAAACAATGTATATTTCATGAATGAGTATATCCTTCACAATAATTTTGAATTAAATCAAGTAAATAAAACCATGAACAAATAATCACTTCCATGGAGTAACTTTCAAAACCACAAATGCAATACTAGAATTTATCACATTAAACTATCAGAAAACACACATCTTAGGCTAAAATGACTATGAAATATGGTTGTCAATAGAGCACTCACCACCCATCTATAACGATTATACTGAAGTGTCATCAACAAGATGATGCTATAAGATAATAAGAGTAGTTTTTATATGCAATATCCATCAAAATTTCCTTAAGATTATCTATAAAAACACTAAGTCAGTCTACACCATACCATATTATTTGAACATCTAAAATAGATTATATCAAAAAATTATAACAACACACAATGTATTAAAGCACTCATGAAGCATGGAAAAATCTACAAGAATCCTCTTTATTTGTATGTGTCTTTAGAGAGAGAAATGAATTTTGCAAAGATAAAAATCTACATAATGTATGTTATTAAATCATGCTTATAATGTATTTCATTTCAACAACAAATATAATTGGCAAATACATATACATACATACATACATACATACATACATACAT
>SNQJ01S0006678.1:21117-45350 GCA_010110895.2 Picea sitchensis | reverse complement strand
ATAGAAAGAATGGTAGATTTTATTCAATTCTGGTCTATTCAGGAGAGTGAACTTGCACAAAATGCCCCGCGCTCAATAATTAACATACGATTCTGAAACTCACACAAAATAAAATAAAGTCTGTACTATTTCCAATGAAATTTTTCCCACTTCATTTGAATTCTCGATTAAGAAGTTATGACTATTTTACCCAGAACACCTGTTTATTGACTAGCTTCAGTATTGGTTATAAACCCTATATTCCACTGAGTGTATCTCCATAATTATAGCGAATCAAGAGCTTAAATTTTTACCAAAGGTACCTTTATATGTCTTTTCAATACCATAGCGATTTCACCATCTGAATCGTTCTAGAAAAAACGTTATAGCAAAAATGGTAAGATGACCTGAAAATAACATACCTTAGAACACATCACCAAAAGACTTCATCCTCCCTTGAAATCTGGCCTTCTTTTCTTCTTATTACCTATGAAATTCGACTTGTATCAAATGAATGTATAATAATGTTTATTTATACCATTTATGTCACTTCCTTTTAACATTAGGGTAGACTTGACACTTTCTTATTTTGTAATTCTTTTCTTTAATTATCTTTAGGGCCTACATGTACTTCCTTCTTCAATTCACTTTGTCATCTTCAAAAATTCATTTCTCCTCGACCATGAGGATCCATGTGAAATGCCACATACCACTGGAAACAACATGATGTATACTATCCATCCATGGGTGTTGTATCTGCATGTGCATTTTCCTTCATGTCTAAATATCTTCATCAATCTTGCGGTCCAAAACCCATGACTAGGGTTGACATCAATGACAACAACCAAACTTCCAACAAGAACTTCAAATCACTCACATATTTGGTCAATGAGTTTGCTATGTTTTCCAACATGTCTACTTTCTCTAGTGACACCTTGTTACATTCCACCATATCTCTCCTGAAATGGTATTGTACATCAATTTTCTTAGTCTTTGAATGATAAGCAGAGTTCTTTTCCATAAATATTGTGCTTTGACTGTTGCAACTCACCTTCATAGCTTTGTTCTCAAACCCGTTTCCTGAACACAACCTTTGAATCCATACCATTTGTTTGATTCCATGAGTGGCCACCATGTATTCAACTTATGTTGTTTACAAGGCTATGATTGCATGTCACTTAATCATCCAACTTATTGCTCCACCGAACATCTTGAAGACATATCTGTTGGTCAACCTCAGTCAATCTAGATATCCAGCCCAGTTAGCGTCGACAAAGCCATGTACATCTACTTTACCATTTTCACCTCCAGGTCTTCCTTGGTAGTATATAGTATAGTTCTTCGTTCCACACAAATACTCAAATACTCTCTTGACAACTATCCAGTGCTCCTTTCCAGGTGTCGACATGTACCTGCTCGACACTCCCACTGCATGGGCAATGTTTGGTTGAGTGCAAACCATCACATACATTTTACTACCAATAAAAATTGCATAGGGAACATGTCCCATGTACTCTATTTTTTCTTATGTCTTTGGACACTGTTCAACAGTAAGCCTTGCTCCCACAAGAATTGGCACCTTCACCCGTTTGCAATCCTGCATGTTGAACCGTTTCATAACTGTTTCAATATACTTTGTCTGATTCAATCAGATATTTGTAGTGGCTTGATCTCTCTTAATATCCATTCCCAGAATGAAGTTATTTGCATTGAGATCCTTCATGTCGAACTTGGAGGATAGTTGCTTCTTCACCTCCTTTATTGCATCCATGTTGTTTCCAATCAACAACATGACATTGACATACAAAGCTACATATATGAAACACCCACCTTCTTCCTTGGAATATATGTAGTGATCAACTTTGCTTCTCACAAATCCCAAACTAAGGATGTATTTGTCAAACTTCTAGTACCACATCCTTGGCGATTGCTTTAGACCATAAAATGATGTTTTGAGTTTTCACGCCAACTATTTCTTTCCCTTTACTACAAATCCTTTAGGTTGTTTCATGTAGATTTCTTCTTCTATGTCCCCATGTAGGAACATTGTCTTCACATCCATCTGTTATATATCCAAATCGAATGTTGCAGTGAGAGACATTAGTACTCTAATGGAAGTTAGTTTTGCAACAGGGGAAAAAATCTCACTGAAGTTGAATCCTTTGACTTGGGAATAACCTTTCGCCATCAGTTGAGCTTTAAACTTCTTGAATTGTCCTACAACATTCATCTTCTTATTGAATACCCACTTTCTACCAACATGATTTCTTCCACTAGGTAACTTGACTAAATCCCATGTCTCATTCTTGTACAAGGATTCTATCTCTTCGACCATGGCGTCCTTCCAGAGTTTACCCTCTACCGAGTCGACTGCCTCACAGATCAAATTCGACTCATCATCGATGGTAGTTAGCACGAATGCAAAATGAAAGTTGGGTGGACTATACCTCTCAATTGTTTTTCTTATTCTTTCTAGCCTCCTTACCACTAGAGTCAATTTTGCGACCTCTTCTTCAGATTCATTAAAATCATTTGAATCATCTTCTTTGTTCCTCAGTTCAAACCGCACCATATTAGGATTATTCTCGGTCTAAAAATATTCCTCAACCTCAAAATTAAATCCAACTTCTCTGAAGACCACATCTCTATTGTACACTATTCTCCTTGATGCAGGATCCAAGAGCTTATATCCTTTCATTCCTTCTTTATATCCAATGAAAATACATTTGACTTCCTTCTTGTCCATCATGCTCCTCTTTCCTTAGGAACATGAAAAACTACATCACAACCAAATACTTTGAGATGTCTCACCGAAGTATTCTTACCATACCATACCTCATTTGGAGTTGTGTCGACTAGCGCCGATGAAGGAGACATATTCACTAGATATCTTGTAGTGTCAACTACCTCCACCCATAATTCGTGTGTGATCCCAACACCACTAAGCATGCTCCTTGCCTTATCCATCAACATTCTATTCATTCTCTTGGAAACTCCATTTTATTATGGGTTATATGGTGTGGTATTTTGGCGTGATATCCCACACTTCTTACAAAACTGATCAAATTCCTTTCCACATAATTCACCACCATTTTCAGTCATCAACACTTTAATCCTCTTTTCTATTTGGTTTTCCACAAGATATTTAAACTTCTTAAACCTATCAGAAACCTCTGATTTCTTCCTCAGGAAATATATCCATGTCTTCCTAGAGAAATCATATATGAAGGAGACATAATACAGGGATCCACTAAGTGAAGGAACTGTAACTAGGCCAAACACATCACTATGCCCCAGTTCTATAATCCCATTTTCTCTTTTCACTTCAGATGGGAACCTCACTCAACTTTGTTTTCCATATATGCAATGTTCACAAAATTGGACTTCTAAACCAAATTTAGGAAAAACTTCAACCATACCTTTGATTTTCATATCTCGAGGTCCTTTTTCTCTAATGTATCCCATCCTCTCGTGCCATAACCTGGTCAAGTCGATTTCATCATGTCATGTCGGTCTTAACCAAATTAGCTCGAGTCGAGTAAAGTCACAGTCAAGTCGATTTTAGGAGCAATGATTTTGTTTCATCTAGTCGAGTGGACATTCCCTAACATCTTGTACAGGGTACCGATACGAACTCCTTTCATTAAGACCATCGCATCTATGACCATATTGCACGAATCCTTTGGAAAAATAGTATGCACACCTGCATCACTCATCTTGCTGACAGATATCAGGTTTATTTACAAAACCCAAATGTGTAGCACACCTGGAAGGGTTCTTTTCCTCCCATCCTATAGTTTCAGTTGGACTCTTCCCCATCCGACAATTCTGGTTGTCAAGTCATCCCCCAAGAACACATCAACCCCATCATATCATTCATATTCACAGAACCATTCGTTATGTGGTGTCATATGATAGGATGCTTCTGAGTTGATCAACCAAACATCTTGATCCGACTGTGTACTGGTCAACACCATATACACATCACCTCCCTTTTTTGAGGTCGTCTTTGTTTTAGTTGAATTATTCTCGTCGGATCCAACACTGAATTATGTTTCCTTTGACTTATAGTCCTTTTTATAATTCCCAGCTTTACTGCAATTTCAACATCTTTGTGTCAACTGAACTGGGGATTTAGATCTACCCTTTGACTTGAACTTTCTACTGAAGAATTTTCCTTTATCTCTGTCTACCGGTCGACCTCTCACTACTAGAGCATATTTGGTCGATCCTTCCATGTTCTTCCTTCTCATTTATTTTGACAGTAGAGAAGAAACTATGTCCTCTAGTGCTAGTGTGGTTGTATTACTCACAATAGCCACGACTAAGATATCCTAGGAGTTTGGTAAATAACATAATAGGATGATACACTTCTCCTCATCAATGATATTAATATCCATAGACAATAATTGGATTAACACGATATTAAATGCATTTAAATTCTCAGTCACCTAATTTCCATCACTCATCCTCAGAAGATGTAATTTCTTTTTCTGAAACAACATATTTACCCGAGATTTCAACTAGTATAAACTTCCCAGCTTGTCCCACAATTTCTTGGTCGAATCTTCACCTGAGACATTCAGTAGCACCGAATCTTCAAGAAAGAGTTGAATAGTACTTATTTCTCTTCTTTCAAGTTTCTCCCATTCTTCTGTTGACATGCCTATCAGATGGGTACCTATATAGACCGTTGTCCATTGTTCTCTATCTACAAGAACATCTTCCATTTTGAGCTTCCAAAGCTCAAAATTCTAGTTGTTGAATTTTTCTATCTCTATTCTGGAACTGCTCGCCATTCTTTACCACGATCCTTAACACAATTTATGACTTGCGACTCTTATTGTACCTTAGGTTTAGTTCTCATATTCAATATTTTCAAATCAAGATTTGATATACTCGCCAAAGCCTAACATCGCTCTGATAACTCTCTTGTCAGGGCAGACCTAAGCTCTGATACCACATGTCAGGAAATGAAAGACACTTCCACACTAATCCTAGCAGAAGATAAGAATAATTTAATCAATAATTCAAATGACACAAGCAATCACACAGTACACCGAGATTTTAACCTAGAACCCTTAATCAAGAAAAACCAACATTCCTTTGAGTGTTCTTCTCTCTTGTTGTCTTATTCAATTTGATTAAAAGGTTACATGTTTAACCTTAGTCCACACCTAAGACACAATTGACATCATACCCTCTTGCTTATGAAATAACAACCCTGTAGCCAATTCGTCTTATATATGCATGACCAACAACCTAGAATTACACATGCATTAACGTGCATAAGTGCATTACAACATTATTTTGCATTTTTCATTAGCCTTTACAGCCTTACAACATGCCTCTTTATAGGATTTACAATAGGAAAAACCTAAATATTGGCACCCAAAAACGGTTACAGATCCATGCATATCATTGGCTATAAATCCTACAAATCCCAAGATTATGTTACAATTGACTCCAAGTCGGGTTACCAGTCGACTACTAATCGGGCTTCATTCGGTACTCTCTAGCCGGTCATCTCACTCCCACACTTCGACCTCTTTTCAATTGACTTTATGTCGATATCTTCGACTTCAAATTTACCCAGTCAACACCCTTGACCTTTGATTTGTTGTCAATCCACCTCGAACTTGACTGATGTCGATCCACCTTGACCTTCGACCATCAGTCGATCTACCTCAACTAGACTTTTGTTGCAAAGAATATAACAACCCAACAATAATTGTAGTAGCGTTATCAGTAAAATGGTAAAATACACATGATATAATCTACATGGCTAAGTGAAGTCTCCATAGTAGTGATCTAGAGAGATCTATACATTCATTGAAAGAAATCGAAGTAATCTACCACCTAATCCTAGTTAACTGACATGTGAAATCACAAGTTAACTAATTCACAAGTGTAAAAGTGAGAGAAACATATGCAATCACAAGATATGTGCCCTCTTGGCCACATGCATGAGATATGCACACTCATGGTGAGGAAACCGAGGTGAACATGCAATTGTTGGTGATAAAACCAATGTTTCTATGCATGAATACCTCTACTAGTCTAATTGAGGTGTAACTGACACTGAATTGAAGAGGAAATGCACCCTATTTTGTAGGAGGTGCCTTAATTTGTAGGGGAAAATTCTTAAGAGAGAATATTCTCATCTATGGAAGTTCCCTCAACATTGGACTATCAACATTAGGAAAATAATTACCTAGGTGAGTGTGTAATATATCCAACACTCCCTATGAACACTACTAGGGTGTACATGAATGAATGGGTCCTGACAACCAAGGCCATGTTAGGTACCCATTGTACAATTAATCTAAGAATGAGACACTGAAAAAATAGAGGAAAGAGGGAAAACTTCATGGGAAACCCCCCTTCAAAGTACAATGCATCAAAAAATGAATAAGGAACAAATACATTTGCTAAAAAATTGTGTCCTTCACTCCCAGACGATCATGCAAAAGGTGGAAATTATGCTCAGTAAATCTCTTGGTGAAGATGTTTGTAGTTTGTTCAGTGGATGGTCAATATTACAAATCAATGATCATGTCATGTACCATATCTATGATTTAATGTTGATCTAGATGGATGTCGGTGGCTTCCCACCTATTCTGATTGGCTCATTTTTGTAGTTTTCCAGTTTGACAGTGTTTTCCCTAGTTTCTGGGCCCCTGACTTGCATGGTCATTTTGAGGCCCTAAACAACGTTTTTAGGGATCACCACAGTTAAAATGACCTTTGATATAGAGTTGCAAAATGTGTAGTCCTTGGATATACTTTTCCAACAGGATATCGTGTGCCTAAAACAGATATTGTATGCAAAAGTTACGACCATGAGAAGTTGATGTACTAGCTTACCCAAATGACACCCACATGAATTTTGGTGCTTCAACCCCTAGGGTTAGGTTTTTGGATGTCTAGGGTTTTTGACATTCTTGTTTATTGTAAAAAGGCCTTCAAAGACTCATTGTAATCATCTTCTTGTGAATGAGCATAGTCGTCACATATCTTCTCATAGATAAGCCTCCACCATTCTAGCAAGATTGTTTCTGATGCATTTTACATTTTCAACTTATTTCCTTATTGAATAGAAACCAGTGTTATTGTATATCTATTATTTTATATTAAGCATATTTTGATAACAATTTGTATTCATTTTGTTCCACAAATATATTCCAGATCAAATGCATATGGACCTCGATGTGTTTGGTCCACTCTCATTGCACTAGGTCTCTACAAAACTTGAGAGTACTATGATTGTCACACCAAATGATAGTTAGATGGTGGAACTGGAAGCCAAGATCAATGAGGAATTTTTCAAGACAAATTTCTTGAATAGTGATGTTGACTGCTCCTCTATATTTGGCCTTTGCTAATGATAGAGCAATAGTTGGCTACTTTTTTCTCGACCAACAGATGGGACTGGTACCCAAACTAAGCACATACCCAGATGTGGACTTTTTGATCTGTGCTATCACCATCCCAATCAGAATCAGTGAAGCCCATTATATCCAATGCACAACCTATTGTATAGTAGATCCCATAACTGATGGTTCCCTGAACATATTTGAGGATGCGCTTGGTAGCCTTCTAGTGTAGCTCATGTAACTCTTGCATGTACCTGGAAAATGCTCCTATTGCATATGAGAGATATGGCTAGGTGTGGGTGAGATATATCAGGCTCCCCACAAGCTGTTGATACAAGGTACTATCCAACACTGGTGTATCCATGCCATCATCAATATGTACCCTAGAAAGAAAGGGTGTGGCTACCGACTTGCAGTTAGTCATGTGGAATATAACCAAGATATGCTTGACATACTTAGTCTAAGATAGATTGATGCATGAAGCATCTTGATTGATCTCGAGACCAAGAAAATAATGCAGTGGACCCATGTCCATCATAGAGAATTTATTGTGCATAATTTCTTTGACTGCATCAATTGTTGAGGACAAATTTCCTATGATCAGGAGGTCATCAACATAGAGAACTAGGATCATCAATAAATTTGATGTTATCATCACATCGAAATTTACATCTTATTTGCATCTAACAAATTGCTGAGGATGCAAGTAGGCATCCATATTCGCGTACCATGCTCTAGGTGTTTGCTTGAGTCCATAGAGTGAATTTTTTAGTTGGCATACTAAGGATGAGTTATGTATGAATCCTTGGGGTTTTTCCATGTAAATATCCTTTGAGATATCTCTATGAAAAAAATAATTCTTCATTTCCATCCGGTGAACTTCCCACCCCTTGGTTGTTGCAATGGCAAGGGACACTTAGATGGAGTCCATATTTGCTACTAGAGAAAAGGTCTCATCATAGTCTATCCCATGGATCTACTGAAAACCTTTGACAACCAATATTTCCTTATATCTTCTCACTTGTTTGTTTTGTTCCTTCTTGATCCTATAGAACCATGTGCATATGACAATATTCATGTCTATAGGAAGCGAAACTTGATCCCAAGTCTAGTTCTCGAGGAGAGAGTCATAATCCTCTTGCATAGTGGCTTCCTAGAAGGGATTCCCTACAAACTTTGCATATGTATGTTGGTCTGAATCTAGAACCATATAGGAATTCATGGGAATCACTAGTTTGGTAGATGTGAGTGCATGAGGAGGACCCACAAATTGAGACCTTGTCCTCCTCTAATCTGTTGGATCCTCGACAAGGTCTCCTGCTACTTATAGGGTGGTTTGTGCCCACTTGGGAATCTATGGTGGCTCATCATATGCATTCTCATCATATTCCAAATCATATTTGGAGCTTAGATCTAAACCATGATCTGAGTGAATGGACTCATCATCACCAATGTGTGGTGCAGGAAATGGTACAGAGGTCTCTACATGTGTCTTTGACGGTGCATGTAAGCGAGCTTCCTCAAACTGAACACTATGATCGATGATTAGAATGTTAATAGAGGGATCAAGTAACCTATAACCCTTCACATCATCTAGATATCCCATGAATATGCATGCAATACTCTGCAGATCTAATGATTTCCTCTTTTTAGAGGGTACGTGGGCCCATGTGCGTGATCCAAATTTTTGAAAGTGGGTGAATTCCATTTTGTTTCCACTCCATGCCTCAGAGGAGGTTTGGTCCTTGAAATATCTATGAGGATATATTTTCTAAGTGTGGTTAGCACAATCAAGTTCCTTAGCCCAAATCTTGGGTGTATAGGTATTGCATTCAACATGAAAATGTCCATCTCCTTGAGGGATCTATTCTTCCACTCGACAACTCCATTATGTAAGGTACTTTGTATTGCAGTTGTATACCTGCCTCTGAAAAAAGATGCTATATTGGTTCACATGTCCCCCCACATTATCTCTGTGGAGGATTTTGATCCTTCTCCTAGACTAAGTCTCTGCTTGAGCTTTGAAGTCTTTGAGATGCTCAAAAACCTCTGACTTTTTCCTGAAAAAATACAACCAAGTGTATCATGATAAATCATCAATAAATGTAAGCAGATACCTTGCTTTGTTGATGGATGGATTAGGAGAGGAGGCCCTCTAGGCCTTCCTTTTCTCAAACTTCTTTTAAGGATGTTTACTGCTATGGGGAAATTCCCCCTAAACTGGGTCTAAGGAATAGGCAAAGTGATAAATCCCTTAAAATACTAACTTATATTTAATCTACCCCAAAACCATCTAGACTAAGTGATAAGAGAAAGAGAGAAGAGAAGGTTAATGAGTGCACCTTAAACCCTTATGGTTGATGTAGACCTCTTTCGCTTGTTGTTGCCTCCTAGATCACATATCTCCTCCCAAAGATGATCTGCAAGGGGTTAAGAATACAATGCAACAACATATACAATCTCTAGTGATCATTTTAAAATCCTAAGTATAGATATAAATTCTCAAATTAACAAGAACATATACATATAGGGTTTTGGGACAAGGATAATCTCTTTTATTCAAATTCAAGATAAAAGGTTACAACCTTTGTTTGCGAACACCGCTCTATGAACCAAGTCCGGGCTCCTATGTTGTTGCTCCAAGTGTATCAATCCCAAACAAGGTTCTCACAACCAACATACCATCAAGGGAAGAGGTAAGGGTTGCATAGGGAGAATGGATGGAGGGGAAAGTTGAGGCTAAAAATCAAAGCAAGATGCAAATCTTGGGCAATGAGAGGGAAAGGATTTTGGCAGAGTTTTCTTATTCTCTTGTTCATATATCTAAATGACTCCCCAATACCTCTTTTTATATGATAAAAATACGTTTATTCGGTTTGGGGATGGGCTACAAGGGGTAAAATGGTTAAGAAACCCTCCATAGCCCATAAACTCCACTGAAATACGTGCAATTTTATATTTTTTCAACTTTTGGATGCAAACGCGGGCTAACTAGAATGAAGCAAGAATATGTACATAGGGTAAATAGCATGCAACAAGCATATGTACATGGGATAACTAGCATGCAAATCACATGTGTACGCAGGCTATTAGTGTAGCAGGGCACGTACACTATCCCAAATATGTTTTTTTATAAGGAAACCTCATCAGTATGTTTGGAAAATTATGCAAATGGATGGGCCAATTTCTTGGATGCATAGATGTGGAATTTTTATACTATAACATATGCCCCCTAATGTGTGAGGTCAGAAGAGCAATTGATGGTCGGAATACATTACAATATCTTTATACGATGGGAAGGCACGAAGTTGAGTGAGTCTGAGACGAGTGTTTGTGAGCATGTCATCTACAAAATAATGATAATCTCTCTGAGGAGGGAATACCCATGCTTGAGTTCAACTAATCATGGATACCAATCAAGTACACTGTAGATCCATGTCATAAAAATAATCATGACTACAATAAAAATATGAATGTCTATAAAATGTAGCTGTGAAAAATACACAATGGATATACATCTCAAAATCATCTGAAGATATACAAGTACAATGTGATATGCATCCTCATGAAGCATCAATGCCTGTGGCTAGAGATGATAACTTCATATCTTGAGCAACAACTTCAAGATCTTAAAAACTTAGGTAGGAGTACAATAGGAGTGTAAGACTCACTACTACGAGGTCTTTGACATGCCGTCGGGAAAAGACTAGAGGACCTCAATTATCAGGCTCAAAACTTCATTGATTATGAATCCGAACTTGACTAGATTCTTGGGATGGCCAACTCATGAAAGTCAAGAGATCAACGACATAATGGTTGACTCAGGTTGGATAAAACTTCCCTTGGAAAAAATCACAACAAAATGATGAGACTTAGGCAACATATTATTGACATAAGTCTATGACACAGGAGGTACCACAAACTGTCCATATGTTTGGAAGAGTAACCAAATGGAGGAGGACACAACTCTATGTAACGAGAATAGATTCCTAAGGTCATACTAGATCCCAATGCTTTTGAAACAAACAAAAGGATGTGCTTTGTCCAAGGGCAACTATCTTGTTTCCGATAACAGAGAATGTATATCTTGTCCCCTCTTTTTGGAATGTTTGATTTTTTTTGTCTTTTTCAAATTTTTAACGAGCTTCAAACAAAATAAAAGAATGCTATGTTACAAAGGAGGAACGAGTGTCACAGGCAAGCAAAATAGTTCCAAGTGCATGGAACATAATGATTCTCAGTGCAAGGAGACATGTGTAGGATAAGGATAGTCAAGAAAATTCTTCCATGGGTGAAGGTGTCAGATCGCAAGGGCAACAAGTTCTACAAGGCTTGCATCTAAGGAATGCTTTAAAGGTTCAATAATACCAACATGAAGCCGAAATTAGGCCAAAGACGCAAGGATGAGACATGTGATGTGATTATAGTATGACACAACAAGACTCCTTCCATGTGAAGTTTTATGATCCCAAATAAGGTAAGCTCAGTGGTTTTTCACATTTAGAGAGTCTGAAAAACACTAAAAGAATACTCTAGAGTGTTCCTTTTTCATAATTTGTCCAGTCGATTCAAAAAAGGGTTAAAATTATATTGAAAGGATGTCTCTTCAAAAACCATTTTAATGAGTGTGACAGAGATAAGATCACTCGACTATCTTTTCAATTTTAAGGAGTCTGAAAAGAGATTAACTATGGACTCACAACCTTTTTCAAAATTTAGTATTCTTAGCCTGAAAAAGTATAAAACATAACTTAGGAGAACTCTCCCAATGCGACATGTCTCCCGAGGCATACCTTTTTCCTAGATAATCTATTGACCGGAAAAAGGGTTAAACTTATGCCAAATAGATATTCCTTCTAGATCAATGAATGAGTGTGAAAGGAACAAGGTCACTCGACGATATTTTCATATTTAGGGAGTTTGAAAAGAGCTTAACTATGGACTCTGAGGAGGTTACTTTTTCGTAGATAATCTCTAAGGCTTGAAAAAGAGATGAACCCAAACCATGGAGAATGGCCCTTTTTCGAAAATTTAGTCCCTCGGGCTCGAAAAAGGGTTAAACTTACGCCTAAGAATACTCTCCTAGCGAACTGAAGCTCCTAGGACATACCTTTATTCGTAAATTAACCATCTGGACTGAAAAAGGGGTAAACTACCGCCTAATAGATTTGCCTTCAAATTTTTGTTTTACAAGCGTGAAGGGCAACAAGATCGCTAAACAATATTTTCAATTTTAGAGAGTTTGAAAAGGGCTTAAAGAAGACTCCAAGGGGGCTTATTTTCTTAAGTAATCCGAACGATATTGAAAATAATAAATAAATTCTCATTAGTTTTTTCTTTCAAAGTTTAAGCAAGCTTGAAAGACAACAAACCATGCTCTTAGGGAGTCCCTTGGGTAAAGGCCATAAAAAGATGAAGAAGAATGAGGCTTCAACACAAATTCATGGCGAGACTAAAAGGACTACCAAGCTTATGGAAAACTCACTGCATGGATGACAAAATGCAACAAAGGATCTACTTAGGGCATCCATGTAGAGGAAGGCTCTACCACCTAATTACGACACTTCTAAAGAAACATAGAAGGTTCTGTGTCGCACTTCGGTGGGATCGATCCTATGGAAAAGCAGAAAAAGTCAACAAAATGCAAGATGCAAGGTGATGAGAGCCTAAACTACATTTAAGTGTCAAAAAAAAACTTCACCATGGGATGATGTGAGTGTATCCCATCTCATAAAAATGCCAAACCAAAAGAAAAAGTTCATAAGAATGACCCAAAGATCTCTAAAAAATAAACTCAAACAACCACCAAACCAAGAATAGGGAAAAAAGGGACCAAATTGGGGCAAAAAGAGCCAAAATAGTCTATAAATGGGGGTAGACAACTCATTTTAACCATTGAAAATTGGAAAATAACCAAAAAGCCAAAAAAACCTCTTCTTTAAAATGAGGATTCAAGGAGCTTTGGTGGACAAAAGATCTTCAAACCTAAACCAAGTAAGTAGAAATGACCTCTCTCATCATTTAAATTCATCAATTGTTGTTTATTTAATTGTTTAGAGGGTGCATGCCCTAGTAAAAAGGTCGAGTCTTGATGTACATGAACTGTCCACGCTCAACATGTGTATATACACTGGAAAAGTAAAACTTAGCACATGTATATGTGTGATTGTCTTAAAGACATCCCACGTACATCTCTTTAAGATTTAAAAAAAATGAAATAAGGGACTAACCTCAAAAAACGTTTTATGCAATAGGATGCATGTTCACTAGCGAGAGAGAGAACATGAGGAGTTGGATATCTTGGTTGAGGAGGACCCAAGGGCCATTGCCATACTCAAGCAGTGTGGTTTGTGGAAATTATTTCAGTGTCCATTCATGAGAGCACAACCCAGGTTACTGGATCATTTGATAGAGTATTGGCACCCAAACGCAGAGGCCTCCATGCTAGAGGGATATTCATTGACTCTGACTACTGAGGATATATACTTTTTGACTAGCCTCTCTAGGAGGAGGGAATTGGTTAATTTGAGGACCTTTCCTCCAGGACCGCACAACCTAGAAGATTATATTGGCATGTATTGTGAGGATGTCACTAAGAAAGTAGTATCTCAGGTGTCAATTCATAAGATCACAAGCCTCAACCTTCGGATAGTACTTTACATGATTGGGTAGATCACAGGGTCCACAACAATTCATTAGGATTCATGTGCATAGATGCATTGTGCGCTCAATGTCTACATGCCACCATTTTTTACTAGAGCACCACAATGCTCACATGTATGAAAAAACAAATGAACAATTGTTGAAGAATAACAAACAATAACTTTGGGTTTGGGACCGTGCTGTGGACTTTCATTTTCGAGAGAGTGCCAAGCCTTATCTTGCGAGAGACATTACGAGGCCATATTGCCTCCTTTCTATCATTATGTAGGTTGGAATCTTTGTTGCCTCGATAGGGTGCAGGGAGAGTGTAGGAAGCCTTCGATGACAAATTATTTGACTGGTGGGCCCGTCAAATTCTTGTGATCGAAGACTACCCATACACATGGATCAGTTTCTTGAGGGATCCTGATATGTCTATTCCCTCTAACAAGGAGCACAGAGAGATAAGTACACATTAATTTATATTTTAGAGTTATTTTATTTTTAATTTTTAAATATTATCCTTTTTATGGTAAAGTCAAAGTACTAACTCGATAATTTGTTATATACAGACGTGGCACCAGTACGACCAATCGACTTCCCCAGCACCAGGTGTCGTCCTCGAGAGGATTCTGGACCAACCACAGTAGGAGGACTAGTAGTCACTGGAGGGCCACTAGCCGAAGAGGCTGAGAGAGTATTGTGATGAGTGGAGAGGAACCTAACAACTCTCACTCATCCAGTGTTGATGGCAGAGATTGAGGACTTACCCCCGACCATGCAGCTGCATGTTGTAGGGGTACCCGGGACTTGGTTTTAGTTGTTTCGGTGTCTTGCAAATGCAGTAGTTCATTATACTAGGGCCAACAGGCGTACGCCATAGCTAGCACTGGACCACATATGTGTTGAGGGCACTCTTTTTGTACTCTCTTATGTAGTGAGGGCTTGAGCCCAACAATGTATATCGGCTCTATTTGAGGCTTTATGGCCCACTTTTGTACTTACGACATTATTTTTTGGACACATTATTATATATATACATATTTTTTCCTTATGCATAAAACATTTTGTAAAAATGTATTTACATATGAGTGTATGTGTGTGCTTTTACTTTTCTGTGTGAGAAATATGCGACTCTAATGCATGATTATCCAATGTATCATTTAGTTGATTATATCTCCTAGGAACATGAATATACGTAATATAATCAAAACAACGTTCTAAGAGACATACCCCAAGGAATCGTCGGTGAAGGGTGGGATTGTAGACATAGTATATTCCATTTAACTGAGACATGACCAGTTGAGCATCTAGATAAACCCAGAGGTGAGAAATACCATGTGACAAGGCATCACGTAGTAATTCTATTATGGCACTGTACTCGACAACATTATTGGTTGCTTCGCCCAGAAAAATACCTCCATAAGTCATCAACTAACCAAGGGGAGTGAATATCACCCAAGATTCGGAAGCAAGCCTCTGAGTGTGTCAGTTAGCACTGTCTACAAGCCCAACATAGACCTCAGACTCACTTGTCATCTGCCATAGTGAAAAGAAACATAATAAACTACATGTCCATAGGAAAAAAATACAATAAAGCTATACATTATATATAAGAAGTCATGCTCAGGTGATATACCTAAGCGTAATAATTCTTATGGTAGGTTCCATTTCTAGGCTCCAATAAAGCATTACCCTTGAAATAAACCAGTTAACGTGCACCCTTTTCTAAAAATTTCTTAACAACGAACAATCTGAACAACATGATTTTGAATTTGCCTGCCCCCAAGGGATCTTTATCTTGGTCATAGACCATGACAAGATCACCTTCGGAGAAAATTTTAGGGTGAACGAACCGATCATAATGACACGTGAAACATTGTTTTTGAGCCTCGTTGGCCAAGAATGCATCTCAACGTTGCTCATCGAGCTGCTCGATATAGAAGACGATCTTCAATTGGAGTATTGTCGGGTAGTAGTTCCATTGCCAACATAAGAGAGGGATTTTGGCACTCTATGGGAAAGAATGCCTCCAGCCCGTAAACGAGTTGGGAAGGAGAAAAATGGTACCAGTCTTTACTGAGGTTCGATAAGCCCAAAGTGTGGAGTACAACATCAAATGCCAATTCAACTTGGCTGAGTTGATCATCCGTTGGAGGATAGTCTTGAGAGACTTATTAATAACCTCCACTTGACCATTCTCCTGTGGATAGCAGGGTGACGAATGTTATTTATTAAACCCTGTTTTTAATGTTAACTCAGACATCATCTTATTATGGAAGTGATTTCCATGGTCTATGAAAATTTCCTTCATAATACCGAACTTGGCTACAATCTGGTTAAAAAAAAAATGTGCAGTTGTTTCTCCATCATTGCTAAATGTTGGCATGGCCTCGACCCACTTAGTGAAGTATTCTACCACCACAATGATATAACGATGCCCCATAGTTGAAGTTGGGTGGCATGTAGTGAAATCAATCCCCGAGTTGGTGAAGGGACCAACAACAATAACTGGAAACATGGGAGTAGGGTGTGCCCGCATCTTCCGAGAGAATATCTGGCATGGGTGACACTTCTTGACTGCTTCAACACAATATTTGATCAACGAGGGCCAAAAGTATCCAGCGTAAATAATTTTTTGGTTTGTTTCCAACCTAGACAAGTGACCAACACATGCTCTAGTGTGACAGTCATTCAACACAAGCTCTGCTTCTTTGTGAATGAGACAACTACGAAGAATGTAATCAACTCCTCAACGATATAAAGTATCATCGATGATAAGATAGTTTCGTGCTTGATGGAATATTCGTCCACGCTCATCACTAGAAGAAGAGGAAGGGCACTTCAAAGTCTAAATATACACAAGTATATCTCTATACCAAGGGTCCGAAGATGCAATAAGGAAAATATCCCCATTGATGAGTGACTCTTCGGGAAAATCATTACCACTTTCGACCAGAAGTTCTAAAATTAGTTTAGCAAAGACCAAGGACTTTTTAGATTTCATCGAAACAAAATCCAATTCAAATTCTTATAGGATGACTATCCATCCACTGGTTTTCCCACCAATGACCCGTCGTGTCAACACATATTGAAAATGGTTCACGACAGCTACAACAATGGTCTTGCAAAGTAAGATGTAGTGATGGAAACATTGGACAGCATGGACAACTTCCAAAGCAAGTTTCTAAACATGGGTGTAGTTGAGTTCCGGTCCTACCAAGCCTCGACTAAGATAGTAGATAACATGCTCTTTGAGCGCATCATCCTCTTGGACCAATACCATGCCAATAGTAGACTCTGCGACAACTAAATACAACAAAAAATTATTTCCATAATCCAGAGCACTGAGTAGAGGGGTAGACGTCAGAGCACATTTCAACGCTTCGAAAGAGAACTAATTCGCTTCATCCAAACAAAATGGGACCCCTTTATTTAAGAGACGCATAAACGCTTTAGTAATATCGTCATAGTTAGCAAAAAAATGCTGAAGAAATTTATCTTTCCCCTGTATACTTTGAAGTTGTGGGATTGTGCATAGGGGAGGCAATTTAACTATTGCCTCAACCTTCATAGGATCGACCATGATCCATTTAGTTGACATGATAAAACTTGACAAGTGACCCGATGTTACGCAAAAACTACACTTATTCGGATTAATGAGAATCTGGTAGTAGAGACACCTCTCAAAGATAAGTCGTAAGTGGGCGGGATGATAAGATCTCTTACAAGAATGTGATGCCAAATCATTAAGATACGCCTCGACTATGTGTTTGAGGTCATGGAAGTAAATTGTCGTGGCCCACTAAAAAGTGGCTCTAGCATTGTTAAGGTCAAACGGTATTTTCTTGTATGCGAATGTACTCCAAGGACATGTAAATGCCATTTTATGTTGATCCTTGGGTTTGATCTGAATCTGGTTGTACCCGGAAAAATCATCCATAAAATAAAAAACCTCACAACCCGCACATTCATTGACATTATGGTCAATGAATGAGGTTGGAAAATTATCTTTCAGGCAAGTTTTTTTCAGATCACGAAATTCCATACACACACGGATCATACCTTGATTTTTGTTGACAAGAACATGGTTCAACACCCATTCCATCAATTGCACTAGATAGATGAAACCAACCTTAATGAGTTTCTCTACCTCAGGCTTGATCGTCGCTGCCTTGCGAGGATTGACTGGGTGAAACTTCTTTCGAGTAGGCTTAGCATCGGGGTAATTTGTAATCTTGTGTTCAACTATACGTGGGTAAATGCCGGAAATATCCTCATAAGACCATGCAAAAATGGCGTGAAACTCTTTGAATAATTCATTATAGATCTAAATCTCCTCAGAGGAAAAATCTGCTCCGCCGAAGATGTTTTCCATGACGCTAGGGGTTCTAGAGATGTCAATAAGAATTGTTTCAGTTATACTTACCATGTTTTCCTTGCCATAGATTTTGTGCATGGCCAAAGGGTTAACAAGACAAGTGACATCTCCATTCACGGTCATAGTGAATTATCTTTCCTCTACTCTCCTCATCTCGGGTAAAAAATAAGGTTTGTGGTGAAGATCCTCCCAAGGTCTATCCGGCCTAGTCATTGCCTCCAAAATCACCTCATCAGAGGGAAAGACTAAGTCCAAAGGATTGTAAGTGGTAAGAGGGTCTTGATCCCAAATAGGCTATAGAACATGATCTAGCTCCTGTGGGGGAGCTCGATCAGGGTTGGCCGAGGCTTCCTGGATAATATTGTATGCAACCTCAACAACGGATAAGGGCATAGCCATTCCAGGGTTCCCTACCCCTTCCATTGAAGTCGATGGGGAAGGTAACATCCACGGGTCATTAAATTAACTCATTTTAAAAGAAGTGTCTTAAAATATTACAGCCTTCGGCTGGTCAGGGACAGCCAAAATAATCTTGACATCATTAGCAGGCGACGGATAATCAAATGTATGCATTAGAGATGGAAACAATCAGACACCTAAGTTTACAGTACCTGGCTATGGGTTGTCCATCATCAAGACTGTGGATGACCCCGATGAAGGCTTAGGACAGGAGAAGGAAAAATAATCAATGATTATGATCTGGCCTTTGTGAGGAAAACATAAGACCCAAAAAATGGTGGATACAACCACTGTCATAGTGTAGGTCCAACTCCTCCCTAACAAAATATTGTAGTCGAGAGGTGCATCGACTACTTGTACCTCGACACACGTGATTTTTCCCTTCAACTGTACGAGGAAGGAGGGAATTATGCCATGTGGTCTAAAATATCAGTCTTCAAACGCGATTAGCAACGTGGGCGACGAAGACAACTTAGGTTGGCTAATGGCCTTCCAACATACCAATGACATCACGCAAGTTGAGGCACCCTCATCAACTATCGTATGGAAAATGTTACGTGTCAACGATTTCATGGCATACACCACTACTATCTGAAAAGCGATGTGGTGAGGCAAACGAGGTTTATAATATGTAGGGTCAAAAAAAATCATTCCTGAGTTAGTAGTCTCGGCCGCTCCCAAGGTAGACAACAATGCTTTCCTCTGTGAGGGGAAACTCTGGAGGACTTCCAAAGTAGAAATTGCACAAAGATTTTGTGCCAGATCCTCCACGATGGAGTAATTATGAGGAACCCTTGTGATTAGGTTGTGAGAAGACTTCGTAAACGCACCCTTAGGGACGTGAGTCATAGTTTCTCCCACAGTCTTCTCAATTTGAAGAGGAGGCAGTGGGTTGGATGCCTCTTTTCCCTTCTCAACAGATTCTGACATTCTTTAATTATGAGCGTTGGTCTATAGATTAGCATCTGATCTCATCATATAAACGTGTGCGACTCTGTTATTATCATTAGGCACAAGAGCTCAATGATTTCCCCAAGGTGCATTCGTGGATAAGTAAGCTTGAGCCATATTTTTCCCTTATGGAAAAGGGTTGGTTAACATAAGAGGTTTTTTTTGTGTCAATAGCTTTTGGGATTTCTCAAGCCGAGGGAATTGGTGAGTCAAGTGATTGTTTGTGCAAATCTTACACAAAAACTTCACCTTCCTCTTTTCATTTTTACCCTCACCAACATTATTCACATACTTCTTATCCCCTTTATCCTTCTTGTTTTTAGATTTCCTCTTTCCCTCAGATTGTTGGTTACCCTTGGGATTCGTCAATTGCACACTGTGTACATTCAACCTTTGGGTTACGGGGGCAGCTCAACCAGGAGTTTGACTAGCCATAGTCTATTGAATTGATAACTGCTGTAACTGGTTAGTCAACTGATATGTGGGAATACTTTGTGTTGATCCTGCTATGCCTTCTACGTGAGGCCCATAATTCTATTTGGTCTTGTTGAAAGTTGACCGTGGTGCATTCAGAAGGATCTCATACAACATACTGGATTGAGATTAAATCAAATCTAGTTGTTGGGATCTCATGATAGCCTCTTCTTTGGAAAATACTTGGATGTCACGCCATCTTTGGATACACAAGGCACCAAGGAATTTAGGAACCACTCGAGAAAAAAATGCGGGAGGGACCTTCACTAAAAATGCTCTTTCATTGATGCTATTCTTGGATGTGATTCGAGATATGGATGGATTTTGTTTGCTCGAAGTTGGCCAAAAAATCAGTGTCGGCATCGTATCTTACTGGTAACTTTAAATGGTTTAAGAAAACCATATCCAGGTCGTTAAAGTAAGTGTACTTCAAGCTATCGAGCTCGATATACCATTTCGCTACACCCCCTATAATAGTGCTTTGAAACAAATTCCACTCAACATAGTCATCCTTTAACGATTTGGATGAGCACCATAAATGAAATGTCGTAACATGATCACCTGGATCTTCGCCAAGATTTCCTTCAAACTTAGGGATGTCTAAGGGAAACTTAGTCGGCATGGGGGGCCAATGTGGATCATGACAGATCGGGTCAGTCATTCAATAGCCTTGACAAGTCTGGAAAATGAAAAGTTGCCAAGAAAGGTAGTCTAGGTTGTTGTGGATTCAAAGGAAAAGAGGGGCCTAGATTTTGGCTGGCACTAGGTTTCCAGGAAATTTTTTCCTGCTGGCCAGGGTTTGGGTAGAAACCATGGTGGCCCTGGCTAATAAAAGGAGTTTACACTTGATTCTACATCATCGACAGATTCCCATAGTCGGATGACATACCTTGTGTGAGGATTTATCCCTGCACAGTAATCCAAGGACCTTGGTTGGGGATGCCCCCAGTCGACCCTCCTAGCATAGGTACTGAACCCTGCTCGGGGTTCCACTAAGTGTGGGAAGGGTTTCCCCCGATCAACATCCCTTTTGAAGGAAATGAGCCCTTCCATGGATTTCCAAGACCTTATGAGGAGTAAACTCCTGTCATTACTTCTTGTGAAGGAATGAAGCCTTGCATAGGGTTTGGTTGACCAAAGACGGGGTTTCCCCCTGACAAGAAAGAAGATGATGAGAAAGCATTATTTCTGAATGCACCAAACAAAGAAAAGGGCATAGACCCTACTGAAGTTATATAGGATTGATGCCCATGAATCTCCCCCCTGAAAAAGATAGAACTGGTGTTAATCTCGATTAGCTGTTGGAAAGAACCTACGAGCGAAGGGGACAGAGGAGGGATATGACCCCCACCGTAAGGGATAACGTTAAATGGGGTAGTGGTTTCCACGAAATATCCTTGTAATGTAGCATTATAACTCCCGCCCCCCAGACCAATAGTCTGTAGAGTAGAGTAGGTTAAGGTTAAACTAGAGTCGAAACCTGACATCCCATACAAAAAGGGAGTGCCAGACATGTTCTGGATATAGGGAACATTGGTCATAGTCGTTGAGGGGACTGTGCCATTTCCCGAAGTTGTGGGTGTTTGGATAGCCATAGTCCTGATAGGTGGAGGTGGGGGAGGAGGCATGACACCCCATCCCATGGAAACCGAGATAGGAGTATGAGGACTCCAAAAAGAGGTAGCATTAGTTTCTTCCATCGCCGCTCATCTAATAAAATGACGTTCATGAGAAGTCACCTTAGGAGGGACTATATGAATAAGAAGTGGTGCTGATAAATCAGTGATCGAAGGGTTTGCGGGCCTAAATCCTTTAGCTTCAAGGTTAGAAATGATGGACTCCTTAGGTGCTGGAAAGTCTTCTCTAGGAGCCAAATTGGGTTTAGTTTCCTATGCCTCGGTCACTTCAAATGAACCCTCTTGATCTAGCTTGTGCCTCGGTGGTGGCAGAGGTGGATCCAAAGTAACCAACGGTAGGCCCTGAAGCCTAAGTGAATGGCGGAGTTGTTGATATTCCACCTTTTGAAATGATCAACTGACACTCTAAGGTTAAGCTAGCGCAAAACATAGAGCACACACTAAAAATTTCCTAACAGAAAATAAAGCAACCAACTGACTAGCGAGAAGAAAAATTACGCCAATCGACACCAGAGAAACTTATCGATGCAAGTGTAACTCGAACATGGAAACAACCTCCGGGCATACTCTGCAAAGTGCGATCTGATGTTTGCCCTAGGTACCGTGGTATACCCCCACAGTCACCCATGTAAGTCCCTAAAAACATGCAACTAGGCTTCCAGCTCGTAGTCAATGACCGGGTGGGTAGAGTCGACAGTTGGACTAATTGTAATGAGTAGGATAACAAAGTCTGAATCCTTTCAAGGGTAGCGAAGGAAAATGGTGCGGAAGACAACTGAGGATCTCGAACGGATTTGAGGTCCACGAGGCTCCATATTCAAATGTGATCAATGAAAATTCCAAGAATGACCCTCAATATATGATCCCCACTACGTTTGGTCCGACTTTGGAGGGTTTATCTCCTCTACCTTTCCTCACGTGACCTCGTGTTTAGCCCCTATGTTAGAGTGGGGTCCTGACTGAATCTTACGAAACTGGGCGTTCACACTCCCTATCATAGAATCTTATGTTTGTTTAAGTGGCCTTGAAGATTTTCCTCTCCACACCTGTTTCAAGGTCCTAAATCCTAGACTACTTGGTGAACCCTACAAAAAAAGTCTAGTTGATTTTAGTGTTAATCATTGATTTTAAGCGGCTTGATTTACTCAAAACAGTAAAGACATGCAACTTATGGTGTTTTCAACAGATGAAAGAGAAGAAATAAAAGATTTAAAATATCATGTAGAAAGTAAACGACATTCTACAACTGAAAAATGGATTTTAATCTTTGTAAGAGCAAACTTTTCAAAATATAGTCCAAGATCCTAAAATGAAAACAATTTACTAGAATGCGCTTTTTGTTTCACAATGCAAATGAAAACTACTAAACTTTCAAGGAAATAGCATAGAAGGAACTTTGGAAATGAAACTCTTTTCTTTTGTAATAAACACTACCAAACAAAAATGCATAACTAAAAGAAACTACAATTTTATTTTTATTTTTGAATGCTTAGAAAAGAAAATCACAAGTAAATAATATTTTTTTCATTTTTCAAAGCACAAACAAGGTAAAGAGAAAATAAACCCAAGACTAACACAAAACCTAAGCTACTGCTTGAATGCATGGATTCACTGGAATCCACATGAGGATCTAACGCTTATAATTTCATCTTAAACCTTAAAAGAAAACAAAAGAAATAAAGAAACAACAAGGGTTCTTTGCAAATTGCAAGATAAACTGAGCCTTTAACCCAACCAAACACAAACAACAGAAACCATGAAGAGTTCAAGAAGGCCTAAGAAGCAAAGAGCTTATTTCCAGAAAAGAAAACATCTTTTTTAAAAACCCTTCTAAAACACAGAGACACGTGATGTGCATGAGCATCCTGCGTATGTACGCAGGTTGTATACTATGCATAATGCATATGTACACATGTTATACAGAGGATAGGGCTCTTACACCTTTGCAAGTTTTCAAAAAGGAAAAATGTTTGGACAGACAACTAGGGAAGGGATGCTGGTAGGCACATGGAAGGTGACCAGAGACCCAAAAAGACTCAGAAAACTTAGAAAACTAAAAAAGAAACTAAAAAAATCAAATCAAACCAAATTATCCCACTAAGACCCTAGAGAGACTCCCCAGTGGAGTCGTCAATTCTGCTACGGGGAAATTCCCCCTAAACTAGGTCTAAAGAATAAGCAGAGTGATAGCTCTCTTAAAAGATTGAATTATCTTTAATCTACCCCAAAACCATCTAGACCAAGTGATAAGAGAAAGAGAGAAGATAAGGTTAATGAGTGCACCTTAAACCCTTACGGTTGATGTAGACATCTTCCACTTGTTGTTGCCTCCTA
>SNQJ01S0006677.1:302544-330476 GCA_010110895.2 Picea sitchensis | reverse complement strand
GAATACCCGTATCTTTTTGAAGATTTTGAAAATCTTGTTGATGCAGTGTAAAGAGTTGCACTGAGGATAGTGAAAAAATAAGGGGAGGGGATTGTAATATCCCAAAGGACAAGCCCCAGTTGTATTTATAAATTGTAAACATGTTTTGTAGGCTGGTGAGCCAAGTGTTGATAAGCTAGTGGGATTATGTGTTTATTAGGCCAGAGATCCTCAGTGTTAAAGGCCAAGAGATTGATTTTGTATATGTAACTATGCAGATCATTAATAAAATATAAACATCGCTGCGTGTAGACTGACCACGAAGAAAGAGTGATGGGGGAATAAGCTTCCACAAGGTGGGTAAGGGAAAGGGGGATGAAAGGTTGGAAAGAGGGGCTAAGCTTAGGGGCTTAAGTTCTTGAGAATAATAATTTATTATTATTCCAAAGATGTGTAAAAGACATGTTCTTATCCTAAGTCCTAGGAAAGGCAATGCGTGCAAAAGGAAATGCATGTAGATTCAGGAAGACAAGTGTCGACCTTGGCACATGCAGTTAAAGCTGTAGAAGTCAGCCATGTTTAGGGTTCTCTCTGGTATTCTGTCATCCTCCGTCTGAGTTCGCTAGGATCTGGGGCATTTGAACCATTTTCCTCTATGTCTGCATCTGCATACCTTCATGTACCTATGGAATCAGTAATCCGTGACTCTAACTGCGCTGGAGTTCGCTTGCTATTCCCGATTCCTATGAATTGCATCTGGCCTCTGCGTTTTGACCTCGACATACCCATGCATACCCGAGCAATCACCCAACGGGAGGGAAAAATGACCTGTGTGTCATGTGAACCCAGGTTTATCCACAGAGAAAATACAAGTTCGTGCCTTGATCATTTTGGTTGTTGTCCTGGGTATTACCTGATCCGTGTTGCGTCTTAGTGGGACTGTTTCCATTTTTGGATGTCCATGCCCAAATTTCCCTATAGCTTTTGTCACCGGTAAGTTAACCGAATGTTGTTGATGTGCTATTATCCTTAGCTTGGGGGAATTGAGTAATAACTGGCTGAAGAAGTGGGTTGTCAGGCCCGTGGTGGAAGAGGCAGTTGCCATACCTGTGAGCAGCTCTCTCCAGGTGAGAGAGTTTGTTGTGAAGTGGTTTTCTCCCAGAGAGAGTTGAACACCAGCTATGGAGCTCTGATAATTCATGATCCGACATGTTGCCGAGACCCTGAGAGGGAGGTGAAGCAATCGATAGACTGTGTGACAATGAAGGTGTATACTCCTGGGTTTAATAGGCATGTGGGGAATGAGATTCCATGAGTAGTGGGCGTAAGAAGGCTCCTGCAGAGAATCCTTCCAGTTTAACAGTGCAGATTTCCTGTAACCTCAGCCTAGTCTAGGATTCCCTTGGCTTGGGTGGAGCTTAGTCCTAGATCGGGGGTGAACCACTGCTGAGCGTGATGAGCATCGTGGTCTAAGGATGGGAGGTTTGTGGAAGGTCTTCACGTAGTTGGTGGTGTTACTCCTATTGAAAAGATAAGTATCATTATTGTGCTTAATTTATATGTTATGCATGTTTGTAATACTTGAATGTTATCATGTATTTCGTTGCATATATGAATTACTGTCTATTAACTTTGAATCTATATGGTAGTAGTAACTTTTTGTTATATGTTTTATTTCAATTAAAATTCATGTTAGATATATCTATGTATGTATGTATTTCCACGTGGTAGCATTGCCCAGCTTATTGGTGGTCGAGGATGTTACAAATTGGTATCAGAGCCAAGGTTTCAATGTTGAGCCATGATGGGCTGAATAAGTGGTCTTTGGACCAGCTATTTTGAGTGGAAATCGTGTCTAGAGGGACTAATTTCGGAGCTTAGAACCTTCCTAAGTGCCAAGAAGTTACCTTGGTCGTGTTACGAAGATCAGGAGGAGAAACGATATCATAAAACCACAACAGAAGTGGTATTGGGCCACAGAGTAATGTGGGTCGTAGGATCTGTTCGAAAGGAAGGGAAACCCTTTTTCGACCATCAGATCCAGAGAAGGTGCAAGAGGGTTATCCTGGAAGCCTATCGGAGTTCAACAATCGGGAGAAGTGGGGTGCGTTGGGGTACAAAATTTCGAAGTCTCGGAAGAGATATACACCGTAGATTTGAGGGGAGAAGCTTGACCGTGAGATCTTGGAGAATCCGCGCATGGGTTATTCGTGAGAATCATTCGGAGTTCGTAGATAGAAAGATTTAAAGTGAAGAGAAGTGAAAACCTCTGAAGCAAGAAATCACGAAGTGGATCATGACTATTGGTTGTGGGAGAGATAAGGACTGTTGATTATACAGGGAGAGTCTGGAACTGCGGTAATTGGGAGAAGGGGAATGTGTTGATGCACAAACTGCCAAAGCCTGAAGTTTCAAAGTGAAAGGGTGGACGTGGTGGGGCCGGATGATGTCGCCTGGGGTGACATGGACCTTCTTATGCATACCACGTGTCATCACCTTAGTTGTTGATAGTTGTACTATGTGGGCCTGGAGAATAGAGAAGCCGAAAGTTTGGAAGTCCCAAAGATTCAATGATAGGAGTTCCACAGTGAGTGTCATTCGTTGGATGCTGGGTAGACATGGACCGTTGATCCACCCTACTTCGCGAGTTTGTTAATTTGGAACTCCGAGAGTCTGTTGTGATGTATTATGAAGACTTAGGAACCCGAAGTCCTGATTAAGCGCCTATCGATCTAGCACTTGGTCACAGCCTGTGGTCAGAGGGGTTGGAGCTAAGAGAAAAGGGATGAGGCCTGAAATTGTTACAGAGCCGATCAGAGCTCAAAAAATTCATGAAATCTGAACGTTTCTTAAAACAGATTCGGTTTATGAATTCTGTGGGATTTGTTAAGGAATGATGGGATGAAAAATTCTGGTTGATTGCACGTTGTGTTTGCAGAGTTCAACGTGTGTCAAGACCGAAGCGAATTGACACTGAGTGCAAAGGATCAGAAGAGTCACAGACTGCTTCTAGTTCAGAGAATGAAGTAAAAGGGATGGACGTCCACCTGAGAGTTGAAGGATCGAACTCCAATGGACATGGATAAGAGATGGATAAGGAAGGGCATATGATGAAAATCATTGACTGATTGCAGAAAGATGCCTAGGCTCACCGAGCAGATAAAAAAATCTCGTGAAAGCCAAGGATTGATAGGGAGAATTCAACTTAAAGTTGATGAAGAGTTTGGAGAGAATAGAAAATAAGTTGGATAAGGAGAGTGATTCAATCAAAACAAGGATTCATGGACCCCCTGAGAAGAAAAGAAGATCGAGAAGCGTTAGCAGGCATCATCGCCACTCCCCGAAACATTCCAATAAGGAGGCACGCAGTAGTTCAAGCCCATCTCCTACTAGAAAACATAGGATATCTGGAGTGGATGAACTAAAAGGAGAAATGAACAAGATTAAACCTCCTAAATTTGATGGAGAACACAAGAAGGAGGAAGATACCGAAACATGGTTGTTTGGCATGAGGAAATATTTCCAACTGTAGAATTATTCCTCTCATGCAGAAGGAAGAATTGCAATGTATCAACTGAAATGAAAAGAATCCATGTGGTGGGATCAACTGGTGCAGGTACAACACATTAAAGAGAAGGATATTACCTGGAAAGAATTCAAGAGGTATTTTGAAAATAAATACTTGACTAAAAGATATTATGACCGAAAGATGAAAGAGTTCTTTGAACTCATGCTGGGCAGCATGACCATTGATGAATACAAAGGAAGGTTCTTGGAGTTGTTGAAATATGTTCCCTTCATCAAGGATGAGACTATCAAGATGCAAAGGTATCTGAGTGGACTGCCACCTTCCATCGGTGACAAGATTCAGTATGATGACACAAAAACTATGGAAGAAACAATAAGAAGAGAGAAATGCTTATGTGATTAACAAAGAGGAAATACCACTTTTCAGAAGGCTTGGGATGACCAGAAGAAGTTCAAGAAGGAACAGAGGCAAAAGGGAAGAAAACCTCCATTTTTCAGACACAATCCTCAAGGGAAGCCATCATTTAAAGATCCGAGAATGACTAACGTAGGGGGACAAAGGCCGAGGCAGACACCCATTCAGTGTTGGGGCTATCAGAGAAACCACAAGTACAAATATTGTCCCCACAAAAATGGCAAAGTGAGAGTTTTCCATAATGTTCAGCAAGATGAAATAGTGGAGGACATGGGCAGTAGAATACCAAGAATCTACGCAGCCCTGGACAACAAGCAAGAAGAATATCAGTCGCACATGATTGAAGTGGAAGGTATGATCAACAACCATGCCTTTACTATTTTAATTGATTCAGGGGCTAGTCATAGTTATATAGACCCTAGGGTGGTGGAAAGTTTGCAATTGTTGAAAAGAAAACATGGAAAATCTTGGTTAGTTTAGCTGGCTATAGGAACCAAGAGAAATGTTATGGAGTTTGTTAAGTTCTTTCTAGTGGACATGAATGGACTGAACACAAGGGTTGAATTCAACATTCTACCTTTAGGTTCCCGTGACTGTTTAATTGGGATGGATTGGTTGGAATAGCACCATGCCATCCTAGACTTTCATAAAAAGGAATTCACTTGCTTGGATGAGGAAGGGAATCAGAGGACAGTCCAAGGAATTCCCAGAGCAGTTTCTATCAGAGAAATCTCAACAATGCAGCTGAAGAAGTGCTACAGGAAAGGCTGTTAGTTATTTGCAGTGCATGTGGAGGAAACACCTAAGGACAAGGTGTCAAATATTGAAGATCATGCGATACTAAAAGAGTTTGAAGATGTATTCCATGAGGTACCTGGACTACCCCCGAAGATATATATTGACTTCTTTGTAAACTTAATGCCTGGAGCAGCTTCAGTGTAAAAAACTCCTTACATAATGAGTATGCCAGAGATGAAAGTACTGCAATTGCATCATGAAGAGCTTCTGAAGAAGGGGTATATACACCCAAGTGTGTCATCTTGGGGAGCCCTGGTCCTGTTCATGAAGAAGAAGGATGGGACGTTGAGATTGTGCATCGATTTCATAAATTTAAACAAAGTGATTGTTAAGAGCAAGTATCCTCTTCTGCGGATCGACGATCTATTTGACCAGTTGAAGGATGCTAAGATATTTTCAAAAATAGATCTTAGATTAGGATATCACCAGTTAAGAATAAAGGATGAAGAAATCAATAAGACCACCTTCAAAACAAGGTATGGTCACTATGAATTCACAGTGGTGCCATTTGGGTTGTCAAATGCACCAATTGTTTTTAGGTGTTTAATGAATGGTGTATTCAGGGACTATCTAGACAAGTTTGTCATAGAAGTTTTGGATGACATCCTGGTGTATTCCAAGTCGGAGGAAGAGCATGAACATCATTTGATGATGGTGTTGCGGGTGTTAAGAGAGCACCGACTTTATGCCAAATTGAGCAAGTGCTCATTCTATCAAAAGAACATCCATTATTTGGGGCATATAATTTCAAAAGATGGGATAACTGTGGATCCTGAGAAGATAGAAGACATTAGAGAATGGACACTGCCGAATAATGTAATAGAAGTCAAATCCTTTATGGGTCTAGTCGACTATTACAGAAGGTTCATTGTAGGGTTCTCAAAGATAACTCACCCTATCACTTCCTTGCAAAGGAAGGAGAAGAAATTTCAATGGACAAAAGAGTGTGAGAGAAGCTTCCGACAATTGAATCACTTTTTAACCAGTGCTCCAATCTCGAGGATTGTAGATTCAAATGAGGATTTTGTGGTTTGCATAGATGCATGCAAAGAAGGACTGGGAGGAGTCCTCAGCCAGAATGGATTTGTAATATGTTATGAGCCCAGGAAATTAAAAGAGCATGAAAAGAACTATGCCACTCATGATTTGGAGTTGGCAGTTATCATTCACTCTCTGAAGAAATGGAGGCATTACCTCATGGGAAAGAGGTTCTAACTGAGAACATACCACAATGGTCTAAAGTATTTGTTTGATCAACCTACCTTGAATGCTAGGCAGAGTAGGTGGTTGGAGTTTCCTTGTGAATATGACTTTGATATCAAGCATATCAGAGGAAAAAAGAACAAAGTGGTTGATGCGCTCAACAGGAGAGTGCACGAATTGCATGCTACAACCATTAGTATGTACCAAACTGATATTAAAAGAAGAATTTAGGAAGCTACAAATGCAGATTTGCAGTACATGGATTTGGTAGCAAAGATACAACAAGGTAAAAGGCCACAGAAAGTGGAGAATTATAAATTGGAAACTAACGTAACACTGATGTACAGGAACAAAATTTATGTACCTAATGTCCAAGACTTGAAACTTATGATTTTGACTGAAATGCATAATGTGCCTTATGCACGACACCCTGGATATCAGAAAAATGTGGTAGCAGTCAAGAGCCATTACTTTGGCCATGTATGGAGAAGGAAATTGGAGAATACATCACCAGATGTATGGAATGACAGAAGGTCAAAGCTGAGCATAGGCACCCAATAAGGTTGCTACAACCTTTACCCATTCCTGAGTGGAAGTGGGAAGTGGTGACAATGGATTTCATCACAGGATTTCCTAGAACAGACAAACAACATGATTCAATCATGGTGGTGGTGGACAAGCCTAGAAAATTTTCCCATTTTATTCCACTAAATACTACTCACAAGGAAACTAACGTTGCTGATAATTTATGAGGGAAATAACACGATTGCACGGTATTCCCAAGATAATTGTGTCTAACAGGGACCTGGAATTTACCTCAAAGTTCTGGAAGGGGTTGTTCAAAGGATTTAGAACAAATATGAACTTCAACACAACCTATCATCCTGAGTCTGATGGCCAGACATAGAGGGTGAACCAAGTGGTATAAGATATGCTAAGGATGTATGTCATGGACAAACCATATAAATGGGAAGACTACCTACACTTGGTAGAATTCACCTACAATGTGTATCAAGCATCGTTGAAGATGAGCCCATTTGAGGCACTTTATGGTAGAAAGTGAAATACTCCAGTAAGCTGGGATAATCTAGCTAATAGAGAAGTGGTTGGTCCGGAGTTGCTCAAGGAAATGGAAGAGCAAATGCTAAAAATTAAGCAGAATTTAAAGGCTACCCAAGATAGGCGGAAGAGTTATGAGGATAAGAATAGAACCCACCAAGAGTTTAAAGTGGATGATCATGTTTTCTTGAGATTAAAAGCCAACAGAAGTTCCCCGAGACTGGGAAACTGTTCAAAGTTGGCAGCCACATTTTGTGGACCATTTGAAATCCTAGAAAGGATTGGACATGTTTCATATATGATTGCATTGCCTGCATCCATGACTATACATAATGTGTTTCATATTTCGTTTCTTAAGAAATATATACCTGATGCTAAACTTGTAATTGATTGGAATGTGATTCAGGTGGAGCAAGAAGGTGTCTTGCAAGTGCATCATATGCACATATTGGACCGGAAGAGAAAATAACTCCGGAATCGAGCCATAGGTCTTGTAAAGGTCTAGTGGACCTGGTACGGTCCCGGACGCGAAATGGGGACATGAGGATGCTATGCGGGCATAATACCCATATATTTTTGAAGATTTTGGAAATCTTGTTGATGTTGTGTAAAGAGTTGCACTAAGGACAATGCAAAAATAAGGGGAGGGGATTGTAATATCCCCAAGGATGAGCCCCAATTGTATTTATAAATTGTAAAAATGTTTTGTAGGCTGGTGAGCCGAGTGGTGATAATCTGGTGGGCTTATGTGTTTATTAGGCCGGAGAGCCTAAGTGTTAAAGGCCAAGAGCCTGATTTTGTATATGTAACTATGCAGATCATTAATAAAATATAAACATCATTGCGTGTAGACTGACCATGAAGAAAGAGTGATGGGGGACTAAGCTTCCACAAGGTGGGTAAGGAAAAGGGGGATGAAAGGTTGGAAAGAGGGGCTAAGCTTAGGGGCTTAAGTCCTTGAGAATAATAATTTATCCTAAGTCCTGGGAAAGGCAACATGTGCAAATGGAAACACATGCAGCTCCAGGAAGACAAGTTTCGACCTGGGCGCATGCAATTAAAGCTGCAAAAGTCAGCCATGTTGGGGGTTCACTCCGGTATTCAGTCGTCCTCCGCCTGAGTTTGCTGGGATCTAGGGCATCTGAGGTGTTTGCCTCTATGTCTGTATCTGCATACCCTCACGCACCTCTGGATTCAGTAATCAGTGAGTCTAACTGCACTGAAGTTCGCTTGCTATTCCCGATTCCTGTGAATTCTGTATGGCCTCTGCATTTTGACCTCAACATACCCACACATACCCAAGCAATCACCCAATGGGAGGGAAAATCGACCTGCGTGTCCCGTGAACCCATGTTTATCCACACTGCAAATCCAATTTCGTGCCTTAACTGTTTGGTTTATTGTCTCGTGTATTACTTGAGCCGTGTTGCGTCTTAGTGGGACTGTTGCTGTTTTTGGATGTCCATGCCCAAATTTCCCTGTAGCTATTGTCGCCAGTGAGTTAACCGAATGTTGTTGATGTGCTATTATCCTTACCCTACGATAATTGAGCAGTAACTGACTGAAGAAGTGGGTTGTCAGGCCAATGGTGGAAGAGGCTGTTGTCAAACATGTGAGTAGCTCTCTCTAGGTGAGAGAGTTTGCTGGGAAGTGGTTTTCTCCTAGAGAGAGTCCAACACCATCTATAGAGCTCTGAGAATTCCTGATCTGGCATGTTGCCAAGACCCTGAGAGGGAGGTGAAGCAGTCGATGGACTGTGTGACAATGAAGGTGTATACTCCCGTGTGGAACATGCATGTGGGAAATGAGAGTCCGTGAGTAATGGGCATAAGAAGTCTCCTGGAGAGAATCCTTCCGGTTTCACTGTGAAGGTTTCCTGTAACCTTAGCCTAGTCTAGGATTCCCTTCCCTTGGGTGGAGCTTAGTCCCAGCTCGGGGGTGACCCACTGTTGAGCGTGATGAGCAACATGGTCTAAGGCTGTGAGGTTTGTGAAAGGTCTGCACGTATTTGGTGGTGTTACTCCAGTTGAAAAGATAAGTAGCATTACTGTGCTTAATTTATATTTTATGCATGCTTGTAATACTTGAATGTTATCATGTATTCCGTTGCGTATATGAATTACTGTCTATTACCTTTGAATCTGTATGGTAGCAGTAACTTTGTGTTATATGTTTTCTTTCAATTAAAATGCATGTTAGATATATTTATGTATGTATGTATTTTTGCATGGTAGTATTTCCCGGCTTGTTGGTGGTCGGGGATGTTACAAATTTTTTGTGTAAAAATGATTTTGGTTATTAATTTTTGAGATGTGTTACTTCATGTTTGAATTTTCTAGTCCATTTAAAGAAAATATAATTAAGGGATTCAATGCTTGTAACTATTGAGAGTTTAATTTGTAAAAGGGGTTATAAGTGTTTAAAGAATAAGTTTAGTTGTAGGCCTCATGTACATCATTTTCAATAAAAATACCATTATTTTCTTCTGTATCCTAGATCCGCCCAAAATTGAATAAGGGGATCTTAAGAACACCTTTCATTTTGTGAGATGGTGAAATATTTCTTGAATGTTTTCATAGTGTTTTGTGTCTAGTTTTGACACTACACTTATAATTTATTGTACAATTATACACACATGAAATCCACAACAAGTTAATGTAAGCACACAAATTAATGCCAGTGAAGCACATACATTGAAGCACGAGTAATCAAGAAGAAACGAAGATATCAAATTGGAAATCACATCAACATTGGACACATCAAGCTCATAATCAAGGTGTCAAAGCATCATCAAATTTGAAGATAAGTTCAACTTTGAAATAAGCATTAATTTTAAACTTGCAAATAGTATTTTTTGTGAGTAATCAAGATCAGCTATAACTTACAACATTTTTTTGTAAGTGTCATTTTTTTTGGGTGCATTCTCGGTTGAACCCGACACCCTCTATTTTTTGAGCCCAAATTCCACTTGTTGTCCCTGTCAATCAATCATTGTAATACTTTGGGATGTATTTTCAGTGGTAATCGACATATTCAACTTCCTGGAAGCAAGTTCAAGAAAACAATTCAAGTGAGTGAGTTGCAAGTGAGGCTTCTTTTGTCAAGTCAAATTGTAATCAATATCTACCTACACAAGAAGACCTCATTTAGTGTTTTGAAATGGCTCGAAATCTATAATTACTAAAGTTTTTGAACACTCTAATAAACATCATTGAAGGCAACACAATAATATTGAACACATAAAATCTTCAATCAATTCTAACTTGTTTTCAAGTGAGGGAAGATAAAGTTAGAATCCTTCAATCTCAATCCCAAGTATTGAATGACGAGTTGATAGATCTCAAAAATCAACAGTCAGTGAAGTGTTCTGAACTAGTTTTTGTTCAAAACAACCTCTATATTATGATGATGATGATGATGATGATGATGATGATGATGATGATGATGATAATGATGATTATGATTATGATTTTGATCAATAGTCAGTGAAGGAGCACCTCAACAAGACAACTGCAGATGAAGACGAAGATGAAGCTATTGTTGAACCTACATTTCAAAATTTTTCTTTTGACTTCAATGAAGAAAATATTTCAATGATGCAACAACATGCAGTAAATCAAATTTCACATATTTCAAAGCAACATGTTGAGAATACTCTTTCCAATTCCATCATCAGAACTTGGGAAGAAATAAGATACAACAAGAATAGAACATGACTTGGAAATGACAAGGAAGTTGCCTTTCATATTCCTGATTATTCCAAACCAATCAAGTTCCAAAGTGTTGGATTCCTTCAAGAAGTTTCAACTTCACCTGTTCAAGTCCAACATCAAAATGATAAGTTGCAACATTGTAATCGAATTGGTCACATGGATAATCAATGTTTTGATCTCCATCCTTTCCAGCATTATGGAAAGCATAAACATTCTTCAGACAAATGTTCAAGACTGAAGAAACCTACAATATTGAAGATTCACTATCAATGGATTGATCATCGGAAGTGGTCATCAATAACAAAGTGATTATATAAGTCTTACCGTAGAATTCAATCTTGAGTAAAGACCAATCTTGCACCACATAGCCTTTTTGTACCTCACATAAGTGGTCCCCTTATGGCATAGCTTTCGAGCATGGCCCTCAAGGGATGAGATAACATGTGGTTTTTTCTGCATGCCCACTTCATGTTGTAGACAAATGGAATAAGTATGATACTCTCTTAATCCTAGAAGAGGGAGTAAAATGATGTAACTCTTCTGCACCTTAAGGGGGGAGTTCAAAAATAAAATGATGATGGTTCGTGAAACCACTTGTGGTATCTCCTTTCAACTGAAAAAGGGGGGAATTAATGATGGAATTGTAGATGGTTGTCAGACTGAAAGTTTCAACATCAAATATGCCAGATGGGCATAAATTTTTTCAAATGGGCAACTGCAGTTTGTAAATGACAGACTTTGGCAGAATTATGATTCAATGACTTGCAATTGAATCATACACATGATACATTGGGACATTGTTGGACACCTAAAAGTGTCAAAATTGGTTAGTGGTCATCCAAAAACCATCAGATACATGGTATCAATTGGTTAGTGATTATCCCAAACCACACATTTAGAGAGCACTTTAGTGATACACTGATAATATAGTGGTGATACTACATGTTCACCAATTATCAGAAGATATTAGATTCTTCTAGCTCAAATACTTGGCAAAAAGATCGAATTGTCAAGGAATCACAAAATGTTTAGATATTGCAGTTTTTCACTTCCATATCTCATCTCTCTTCCAGTTCATTTCAGATGAACCATTCATCATGCAGATTGATGATTTTTCAGGAAGTTCTTCATTGAGGCTCAACTCAGGGGTTTCGGTATAAATACTTGGAAATGATACTACTTTATGCTTCATTGTTGGTATTATTGATCGAATTTGTGATTGAGGGGGAGAATGTTAGCCTATGGCTTACCTTACCAATCATTAAGTCTATTTTTCACCTATATTTGTATTATTCATTAAGGATATTAGTAATATATCCTCAAGTGATGACTAATGAGTTACTTAAGATTTCCTAGCCTAATCATCATGCATGATTTTAGGATCCAGAGAAAATATCTCTATGAGGTGGCATCAACCATTGTACTGTAAATATGTCCCATTGGTGTAAATACATTAGAGTTGGATAATGATCCTTTTCTGCCATTTTTCTTTTCATGTCTATATTTTATCAGTGATATTGACCTTTAATACCTCATTTTCGATCTTAATGTGATTGTCAAGGTGTTCCAACTCCTTCAGTTCCTCTTTCAATCTCCTAATTTTTCCAACTCATTTTTCCTTCATAGATGTAGATGTTGGATATGCCATTGCCTCTTTATCAACCTCAATGGATATGTGTATCTCATAATTAGTCATAGGATGATCAAATTCTTTTTCAACCTCATCAAAACCATAATTTGGAAACTCATTCCTATTTTATGAACTAGGAGGAAGACTAAGGATCAACTTGGACCTGGGGTTTTTGCTCGAATCCGTCCTTTTTTGACTGCTTCATTGTTACTTATCAGATTCTTCAAGTTTAATAACTTTTTTTTTATGAACTTGGCTACTGTCATTTTTCTCTGTGGTTAAGCTATTTCTCATGTTTCTACTCTTCCCTTAGATTCTCAAGATTTTAAATTTTTAACCCTAATTTCCTCTTTTGGCTTCAAGCCATTGGTATCAAGTTCATGGTTCAAAAGACCGACCTCTTTTTCTATCTTTGTCTTTCATTTTTCTTCTTCTTTGTTGCTTTAGGATTTGGCTCCTCATTCTTCTATGTCTCTGGCTCTGCATTCTCATTTTCCTCTATTTTTGGCTCTACTTTTTCCAATTCAGGAATCTCAGGCTCTGATTCCAATATTTTCAACTTGAAACTTCCAACTATGCTTTAGAAACACTTCTTTTGGCACCCCATGTTTCGATACTTTAACTTCTTGCTATGCAGGTGCCTCTACAAAATTATTTCTTACCAAGAATTGCACCCAATTGTTATTTTTCTCCTGCAATATGGCCTCGACTAATATTTTAACTAACCCAAAATGAAATAGACTCCTCTCCAAACTCTTAGTGCTATGTTGGATGATTAATGCCATATTTTTTAGACTTTTCAGTAAGTAAAACGACATATCTAATTCACGACATTTGATAAAATGGATGAGTAATTGAAGATGATAATAAAAATAAAGCCCATACTTTCCTTCACAGGTCACATATTTTTGAAGTATAAACAAAATATCTCTCCATTTATTTTTAAATGCTAAAGTGGGCATACCTTTATTCCAATTTGTTGCTTGCGCTAGATCCTTGACAAATTCTTTCCAAATATACCACTTTATATTTAGGTTCTTAAATCATCTCTCTCCTCCCTGAGGAAACCATGTAGCTTGTGCAAGGCTTCAGACAACTGCAACTGGAGGTTTCTAATTTGAGCCTACATTCCATGAAATGTCTCAACAAATGTTTTTGTCACTTGCTTATCGTACCCCTGAAAATTCTAAAGGAAAGGAATCCATCTGATCTTTTGAAATCATCTTAGACATTTCAAGTAAGAATAAAGGATTTCAATATCGACTGGTTCATGCCTTACCACAAGTCCCATATTCAATTTGTAGAGTTGGAGAGAATTTGGCCTCGAATAATACTCTTGTCAAAGGGAAGAAGGAAAATGGGAGTGAAGATATGGCGAATTGTGAATGAAAGTAAAAAACTTGGGAGATGTTTTAGCTATGATGAGGTTTGTAATTCAAATCATGAAAATGGTCATGCTACATTTCAAGGCATCATTCAAAGTTATGGAGGCACTCATGCATGATTGAGTTGCATACTTTTGAATTATCTGTCTTATCAACACCTTGAATAATGGACGTCAAAATTTGATTTCGACATGCATATATACAATCATAGTTTTGAGTGTTAATATATATGTGAGCATTCAAATAACTTAAGATATGGTTTTAGAGGTAAGAAGTAACATAGGATAGGGAAATGTGGTAGAAAGATATGATAAATTATTGGGAAAACATAATAAATTTATAATTTGTCCAATCCTTCGCACATTTCACAATGCCAAATGAAAAAATACTTTAAAAACTTATTACCTTATGATTTTACCTATAGCCAGAAAAAATGATCACCTTTAAAGATGGAGCTGCCAGATCATGTTTGAATTGAAATGTCAATTTTGTTGTTGAAGCTAACTTATTCTTTTGTTGCACATCTATGGGAAAGTTTCTAGAATTGATGAAGATTATCGAAATATCGATGAAGAATGTTGAGGAAGATCTGAAGATGAAGAATCTAATGTTGATGTCGCTGAAGAAAGATGATGATGATATGAAGAATGATGATGTTGATGAAGAGTCTAATGAATATCTGAATGATGATGAATTTGAATATGATTGATGGATATTTGAAGATGTTTCCTACTAATGAATACTTCATAATTGAATTTCATGACAATTTTCATGAAATTCATAAATTGTACTAATTTTGTGTTGCATGCTAGTTTAAAAATAAGTTAATGAATAACAATTGCTTGAAAAATTGGTACAAGTGACTTTCAATAGCTACTAAAATTTACTGTAACTACAAAAAAGTCTATAACTATATGATTCATAATTGATCTCTTAAAGACTATGGTTGAGTTTATGCATGAGTTGATTTACCATTTAGGAATTAAGAGAAGAAGAAGATTTTAATGAAAGAATGTTGTAGACATCATAAAGAATGAAGAATAAAAAATAAACATTTAGAATAGAAAACCATAACACCGAGATTGTTAATGGAGTTCGACAAAGTTGCCTACGTCTTTGGGCCTTTGTCTTAGTGGGGGAGGATTTATTATTAATATTCAATGCTTCAAAAATAAATTATAAGTGCATCAAATGGATTACAAACTGGTCTTATTGTGTGCTTCTCGACCTCAAGAATCCAACACAACTGATGACACTGAAAAAGGCTGAGCGTAGCTCCCGGAAATGCCCTCCAAAGTTCGTTTCCTCAATGGCTTCCCTGCATAAAAATGGCTTAAGCTTCCAAAATCTTCAAAATTATGCTGTTTATGAAATTCCTTGGACTTTCAAAAACCTCTATTTTATATATATTCTGAGTTGGGGGTCACCCCCCAACTTCCTCCCAAGATCTGGCCTCAAAAATTGCTCCAAATCCCCCAAAAATTAGGCTAAAATCATTAATATCAGGCTAAAATAAGCATAAAATCCAATAACTATTGGTAAACTCACACTTTTAGAAAATAATGGTGCGCCAAATCGTTTTCCTTGGGCTCTTGGTCATATGGGATGGCCCATGTGGCCACACACTAACATTGGTGCCCTAGTCCTTCGCCCAACTCCTTTGGAGCTCTGCACCTGGTCGTATGGTCCTAGTCCATAGGCCCAGGTTGGTCGGGCTAGCCTCCTGCTGACCAGGCTCTAACCCCCAAAATCCTCCAACCACCAACTTAAAATAGATATGCACCATATGGTTAAACAAGTCACACACGTGCCCTTTTGGTTAGCGCATAGTCTTAGTCTGTTGGTCGCCCAGGAGGTTAGGCATTCGAGCCCGACAAAGGTGCAACAAATTTTTTGACCAACCAACATTGGCCTTATCTATCATGCCACATGGCACCCTATTATTGTGCCATGTGTCACTTCTAGATTGGCCCCGTACGCAGAGTCACTTGCTTAGTCACATGTACAGTGATCCTACACAGTTGTCCACCTACCACGTGTCATGCCTGGAGCATGCCACGCCATTGCCACTTGCCAATCTGTACAACCATGTGTCTGCCACACGTCAACCATAATGACACGTGTCAGAATTTCACTGGACCATGTCTTCATACGTACTGCCACGTCAACGTCCGTACAATCCACATGTCAAATCGGTATCGTGCCAACTCATCCTGAAAATGCCAAAAATGCCTAACACGTGTCACCACCTAGTGTTATCATGTCATCATGTTGACGTCATCTGCCATGTCATGTTGATGTACTGCTGATGTCAACAGTACGACCTTTGACTATAGATTTTTTTTTCCTGTTTGGGAAAAAGTTCAGATAGCGATAACGTTCACATACGGTGTCCATTTTAGGAAAAAAAACACATTGTAGGAATCAACATGATGATCCCTACACGATGGCACTAGTTTTGTCTAATTTTGAGAACTTTGAAATTTTGGCCTTCCTGGATCCATTTTGGATCATTCCCCCCCACTAAGACCTTTTGGTCCTCCAAAAGGTATTAACCAGACATCAAGTGTAGGATAGGCCTCCCTAGTTATCCTTTATCTTTAAACTTTGTCCCGTGCACCTGTCGCATTATAATCAATTGCATAACAACCATGACAACTGAAAGCATATTGTTATCCATTTGAACTCGTTCACATCTTACTGAATCGACTACCATCCATGTAGAAAACATTAGCAACGATAACATCAAAAATATGACTGTAAATAAACCAATATGTTTGATGGGCTGCCACGAAATTAACTTATCTTGAAGCAAATTAGTATGATTGAACTCCCATCCTACCACCATCTCATGTTCATGCTTAATATCAACTGCTTTACTTGGCACAATTATAGGTGTATTTCTTACATAATTTTCCTTGTTTAAGTATTTCATTGTTAGAAGAGATTGATTTTCTCTTATATGATGAGCATGTACAACATATTCAGTTCCCTTTTTAAACAAGTGATATTGATTATGTTCCCTGTAGAATATTGATTTGCAATCATATAAATAAGGGCTTCCTAAGACCATTCCACATGTTTCTAGTGGAACCACATCACATATTACTTCATCCATATACTTAGATGTAATTTCAAACTTTATGATACATTTCTTTGTTATGGGTAATTTATGATATTTGTTTATCCAATTTAGTGAATAGGGTTTGTGATGCATCTTAGTGTTTAATCCCAATTTCTTAACCACTTCTTCTGAAATTAATTTAGATTGAGATACAATATCTATCATTGTATCGATCTTAGTATGTTTCATTATGACCCTTATATGAAACAATTTACTTCTTGAATCAAAACCATCACCAATTTTACCTGTCAAACCAACTACTGTAATCTTAGACTCATCACCTGAATTTGATCCCAAGTCTGTTGGTCATGTTTTTGTTGCAACTTTTTGCCTCCCTTCCCTCTCTTTGAACCACTTTGGTTTCTTCTCTAGGTGCAATTGCCAACAATTCTCATCATTGTGCCCTTCTTTCTTGCAATGCTTGCAAGAGATCTTCTCTTCCTTCACTGTCGCTGAATTTGATTTCTGCCCATTCCCTTTTCCTTTACCATCCTTCTTTGAAGATGATTTCCCTGATACACTAACTCTAGTTTTCCCTACTTCAATATATGTTTCTTGAACAAAAACCTCATCAATATTAGTAGGTCCAAACATAAATACAGTATTACGAATATAAGCAGAAAATCCTCCTATATACTTCATAAGAGTTTCTTGTGTAGTCAATGGAACATCTAACATCAAATCCATCTTACGGAATTCTTCTGTATATTCCTGCACCGACTGTCCTTTTCTTAACTTTAGACTTTTCAATTCAATTAAATCCTTTTCCTTATATCCCAATGGATAGAACTGTTTTCTAAGTGCGGAAATAAAATCATGCCATGATGGAAAAATCTTACCAACTTGCTGAGTCCCATGTTGCATCTTACTTTTCCACTAGATGAGAGTTGTACCTTCAAGACGAAGCGATGCCAATATGATTTCGGTTGCCTCGTATTTGATTTGTTTCACATTACAATATACCTCCATCTGTCTAACCCAGTTACCAAGTTTCTTAGCATTAACCTCGCTATAATACACAGGAAAAACAAATTTTACATCAAGTTTCAGTAATGGCATATCAAGCTTATGTTTATGAGAATGTTTTCTTGCAGTAGAATTTGAACTTGTACTTGAAGAAGAAGAAGATGGAGATGAAGGAGGATATTTTGTTGGGTCATCTCCTTCTTCACTTTTGGCTTGCTTTGAAGATTCCCCTTGAACCGACCTCTTCCATTCCAAGTAATCATCATACAACACTTTTACCATCTCCGACATGGCAAAGAAAGTCTTTTGAAACTCTCTTTCATTTTGAGAAATTCCTTCTTCTGATGTCATCTTCTCACTTTGAGATGTCCTCTTTCTTGATCCAATCTTTGGGTCTCCTTCTACAAGATCTCCTTCACCATGACTTAGATTTTCCTTGGTAATCATGAAAACTCAAACAACCAACTGTCAACATGCTCTGATACCACTGAATCCGTAATTTATCTTTTAAAGACTATGGTTGAGTTTATGCATGAGTTGATTTACCATTTAGGAATTAAGAGAAGAAGAATATTTTAATGAAATAATGTTGCAGCCATCATAAAGACTGAAGAACAAAAAATAGACATTTAGAACAACAAACCATAATGCCAAGATTGTTAACGAAGTTCAATAAAGTTGCATATGTCTTTGGGCCTTTGTCTCGGTGGGGGAGGCTTTATTATTAATATTGAATTCTTAAAAGATACATCAAAATTAAATCAAATGGATTACAAATTGGTATGGTTGTGTTATGCTCGACCTCAAGAATCCAACACAATTGACGAAACTAAAAAAGGTTGAGCATAGCTCCCGAAAATGGCCTCCAAAGTTTACTTCCTCGATGTCTTCCCTGCATAAAAATGTCTTAAGATTCCTAAATATTCAACATTCTATTGTTTCTGAACTTCCTTGGATTATCAAAAACCTCTCGTTTATATAGATTATGAGTTGGGGGTCACCTCCCAACTTCCTCCCAAGATCTAGCCTAAAAAAGGGCTCCAAATCCCCCAAAAATCAAGCTAAAATCATTAATACCAGGATAAAATCAACATAAAATCCAATCACTATAGGTAAAAACCCACTTTCATAAAATATTGGTGTTCCAAACCCTTTTCCTCAGGCTCCTAGTCATATGGGATTGCCCATGTGGCCACGCGCTAACATTGGTACCCTAGTCCTCCACTTGGCTCCTTTGGAACTCTGCACCTGGTCGTATGGTCTTGGTCCATAGGCCCAGGTTGGTCGGGCTATCCCCCCGCCAACCGGGATCTAATCCCCAAAATACGCCAAACACCAACTTAAAATAGATATGTGCCATATGGTTAAACAAGTCACACACATGCCCTATTGGTTAGTGCATAATCGTTAGTCCGTTGGTCGCCTAGGAGGTCAGGCGTTCGAGCCCAACGAAGGTGAAACAAATTTTTTGACCAACCAACATTGGCCTTATCAAGGGTGCCATGTGGCACCCTATGATTGGTCCACATGTCGCCTCTGGATTGGCCCCATATGCACAATCACCTGCTCAGTCACCCGTACAATCAACCTGCACAATGAGCCGCCTACCATGTGTCAATCCTGGAGCGTGCGACATCACTTCCACCTGTCAATCCGTACAACTACGTGTCTACCATGCATAAACCGTAATTCCACGTGTCATACTTTCACTGGGCGATGTCATCATACAGACTGCCATGTCAGCGTCCGTACAATTCACGTGTCAAATCTGTACCGTGCCAACTCAGCCTGAAAATGACAAAAAATCCTGACATGTATCACCCCCTGGTGTTGCCACATCATCATGTTGATTTCATCTATCACGTCATGTTGACATCACCAGTACAACCTCTGACTGTTGACCTTGATTTTTTTTTCCTATTTGGGAAAAGTTTAGATGGCTTCGCAACTGCATCACGATGTCATTTTGGAAAAAAAGAAAAAGAAAAACAAAAAAAAACAAAAAAAAAAAACATACGGGAATCAACCCACACGGCGATCCCCTCTGATGAGTCTGGAATCAACACGACGATCCCTACGCGATGGCGTTGGTTTCGTATGATTTTGATAACTTTGAAATTTTGGCCTTCCTAGACCCATTTTGGATCACTATAGAAACTAGCTTGTTGTATAGAAAACTTTTATTAGTGAAATCTAAATTTGAACTATAATGTCCGATATGAAGGAAATCTAGCATGTTGCGGTAGTAAAACTTTGAAGTTACGAACAAAAATTAAAACTTGAACAATTTGAAACTGCTACTGAATTTATTTCTTAGAAAAACCATGAAAAGTTCGAGAAATTATAAAATCCTCTAAACTTTTTGGATCTAGAAAGGAAGAATCTATCTGACTAAGTGCTGCAAAAAATCACTTTCTACTATATGAAAATAAGTCTATTGCTAAGAAATCAAAAGTTGGAATACTAAAAATGTTGAACTTGAGATCTCTGGAAAAATCTTGTGATTATTTGAAGAACTTGAATTCTATTTGCCAGATCACTGGTTTTCAAATAGAATTCTTACACAGTTGTGCCAGTAAATTGGTTTTCATAGACTCTTTATTTTTCTTTAATTTTATTTTTGTTTCTCTTTTTATTTTCCTTCTACTTTTTTAAGAACAGAAAAATAACGATAAATCTGAGATAAGAGTAGGGGAAGGATTTCCCTCACTCATTATCTTCATCTTTGGTTGTTGAAATAGATTATGGACAAATTATTCTTTATTTGAAGGCTTCAAATATAATCTTAGTATATACCTATTTACTAGAAAATAAATGCCCTCCTCATCAATAGTTTTCATTTTAATTGATCCATTATTAAAAACACTATCTATCTCATATGGTCCTAACCAGTGAGTACTGAGCTTTCTTTTAAAATTTTAAATCTAGAATCAAATAAGAGAGCCTAGTCACCTGGTTTAAATTTCTTCTTTCTAATGATTTTTTCATGCAATTTCATTCTTTGTTTTTGGATGATAGTGGTATGATGAATTGCGCCCTGTCGAATATTTTCCAATTCATTGAGTTGTGTTATCCTTTGTTGTTGATCTTCAGAGAGATCCATTCCTAGCTTGGATCCTATCCTGAAAGTCTTTATTTGGAATTCAATAGGCAACAAAACTTGTTTACCATGCACAAGATCATATGGTTTATTCCTAGTTGTATTCCTCCATGTAGTTCGGTTTACCCAAAGTGCCTCGGGAAGCCTATCTGCCCAATTTTGATGGTGTAGCTGAATAGTTTTGGTTAATATGGCTTCAAGAAATTTGTTTGTGGATTCCACCTATCCATTGTCTTGTGGATGGTATGGGGAAGATTTCTAATTCTTGATCTTGTATTGCTCTATGATGGTCTAGACAAGTTTTGATGTGAGCTGAGAACCTTGATCTGTTACAATTTCTCTTGGGACACCAAAATGAGTAAATATATCCTCAAATAAAAAATCATCAAAATCTTTTTCAGTAGCATGCAAAAGACGTTTATCTTCTACCCATTTAGTAACATAATCAATACATATCAAAATATACCTCTTTTTTATATACATTGGAAAGATGGGTCCCACAAAATCTAGAGCCCATTTTTCAAATGGCTCTATGAGTATCTAGGGTTGTAGAGGCATTTTGTTTGCTTGCACTAGTCCGATCACCCACTAACAACTGTCACAATTTATGGTTTACTTCTTTGCATGATTTGGATTGGATCATTGTATTATTTTTCATCTATCTCAATGATTCCAGAGTGGAAAAAATTGAAGGAATCAACTTGCAAGGTCATTTTAGTGATAGGTCCTAGTTTGGAAAATTGGGGTCAAGAACCTTCGAGAGCCATTTTGAGGAATTAAATGAATTTTTTTTTGGTTCTGGTGTTCAAAAATTGTTCCCATTCCCTTGACGATGTTCTACACTCTGATACCTTTCCAATGGTGCTGACCATGCGTCAATCAAAGTTCACATGAAAACGTTATGCCTCCCACAATTTGACCTATATTTGTATTGACCACTATGGTACGAGAGGATGCCACATCATCCCCCATTACTCATGCATATGGGGTTATCCATGTGATGAATTTCAAGAATATCCTAGAAGGTTCAAAACCCTACCACAATTGAGGGTTGAGGAAGTAAAAAAATAACCCTAGATGACTATCAGGCTATGTTAAATACCGAGCCACTAGAAGGAGAAGGGGTTCCATTATGTGTTATTGTATTTTGTTTCATAGCAGAGTAGGACAACTGGTAGAGGGAAACTGGAGAGAATAATAGAAGGGGTCTAATGTTCTGTAGCAGCCTAATTGGCCATAGGTCTTAGGTAACTCTATAGAGAGTGCCTTCTCCTTTGTACTTTCATTATTTCCACACCATGGAAAAGAGAGTAGAGAAACCTTACCTTCTAGTTGGTTTTCTCCCGTAAGGATTTCCCAGAGCAAATATTTGTGTTATCTTGTGGATGGTGTGTGATTATATTTTAGTGTTATCTATTTTCCGCATTTTATCCATTTCATGCATAAGCAGAAAATCAGTGATTAAATATTCTGGAATCTAAAGGAATTTAACATTCATAGTGTAGATTTCAGTTTTATTCATCAGCTCTATTGTGACAAACTATTCCAGTGGAATATCCGCGGAAATTTACAGATCATGGCATCTCTAAAAAGAGTAGGCCAATAATACCCTTGATGAATGACTTTGTATGTGTTTTTTTATCAACAAAATGGCCACCACATGATTCAAAGTGGCATGCCTTCAATATGTCAAACACTTCATCCTCTCGTACACATCTCTGAATGATTAAATCAGGTCTAGTACAAAAATTTTCTCCACCAACCCATTAGCATGTGGAACTGAGGAGATGTTGAGGTATCTTTCCTGGAGCTAAATAGTTAGAAATATTTGCAAACCAAGGAGATTTAGTAGATATTGCAAAAATATCCTGATCGGAAAAATTGTCATTAATAGGAACTAATTCACCTTCAATATGAATCCTGTAAAGAAAGTCTACAACTACATTTTCTTTCCTAGGTCTATCTAGTACAATGATATTAAATTATTGTAATAGAAGAAGCCACCTGGTAATCCTGCCATTAGTAATTGGTTTTTTCATTAAGTATCTAATGGCTAAATGATCATTGTGGATGAAGATCTCATAACTTGTAATATAATGCCTAAATTTATTGATGGTATAATTCAATTTAGGGGGTGTCATGTTTTTACTCACAAAATAAAAGGCATAAGATACTTGATTTTCCTTTTTTCCTAGCACTACTCCTAAAGGTGTGTTTGAGGAATCTATAGATATATGAAATGGGAGGGACAAATTTCCCCCCCTTGAAACAAGAGCTACTTAAATTTTCTCTTTCAAATATTCGAAAGCAGTTTGGCAAGGAATATTCCAGAAAAACTCATTATCTTTAGTGAGAAGTTTAAATAATGGAAATGCATTTTTCATGAAATTTTCAATAAATTGTCTATAGTAACCAACATGTCCTAAGAAACTCTTGACATCTTTTTGGGTCTTTGGAACTGGAAGCTTGGAAATGACTTATACTATTGTTGTATCCACTTGTATTCTTGTAGATGAAACATAATGGCCCAAAATAACTCCTCTAGTTTGTAATATAAAACATTTCTCATTTGATTAATTTTTTTTTCTTCTGAATTTTCTAATGCTTTCTCAAGAGTATTTCCATAGACATTTAAATCATCCATATATACTTCTACGCAACCAAGAATCATGTCATAAAAGATACATAGTACATCACATTGAAAATTAGCAGGTGCATTACATAACCCAAAAGGTAGTACTCTGTAAGAATATGTCCCCCATGGGCATGTAAATGTTGTTTTATCCCGATCCTATGGAGTTATATGAATTTGTTTATAACCACTAAACCCATCTAGAAAGGAAACATATTTTTTACATGCAAATGTATCTAAAACCTTCTCTATAAATGGTAGGGGAAAATGATCTTTCAAAGTTTATTTATTCAATTCCCTACAATCTATGCAAACATGTCATTTTCCATTTTTATTAAGAACCAATGCTAATGGATATACCCATTGATTGTCATGAATTGGATGTATGAAATTAACATTAACTGGTTTTTGCAGTTCATCTTTTACAATTTCCTTCAAGAGTGGGTTGATACGTATTTGGGGATGATTGATAGGATTGGAATTATCCTCTATATAAATATGATGAGTACATGTATTAGGGTGAATTACATGCATATCAATATATTCCCATGCTAATGCACCAAAATGGTTTGTAGTTTTTTTATTAATTGCTCTTTTTGAAATTCTTCAAGTTTAGAATTGAAATTTAAGGTTTTTCCTTGATAAATTTCAACAGTTGTGCTACTTGATTCTAATATTGAATTAGCAGAAGAAATTGAACCTGGAATTGTTGATAAAGTGTCCATAATACAATGTTCTTGAAAATCTTTGTCCAATATATAATTATGATAAAAAGTATGCTTCCCCCCATGATATTGAGAAAAATCAGAATTATTGATAAAATTAATGATTTGTTTTTCCTTGATATCATTTTTCAGATTCATAACTTGGTAAATAGTTAAAATAGGTTGTACTGCTTCTTCATCATCATTTATATCTTGAAAGCATTGTGTAAATTCTGATTCAATTAAATCTTTAGTAGGTGGATACAAATTGAATTTCTTAATTGAATCCCCATGTGCAATTCTCATGTCCCATGAACTACAACCAATAAAAGCATTAGTTGTGGCTAACCAAGGTATTCCTAATATTAATGGGTGTCCACCCTAGTTAGATTTCAGCTAAAATCTACATGGTACTCCCAAGAGTCTAAGGAGACTATTATATCCCCTAATATATTTTCTGGTTTTATTGTTGATCTCTCAACTAATTATAAAACTATGGGTGTATTATAGATAATAGACAATTTAAATTCATCCATGGTACCTTTTGTCATCACATTTATTGTTGCTCCTAAATATATTAATGTATTTTCAATTGCAACATTATTGATATGGATTTTTACAATGGTTCTACTGGGATCAACATATTTTTTGCATATAAATTTTACCCAATAGAAGGTTTGTCAATTTACCAATAGCGTGCATTGTTTGTGGGTCTTTATTTTTCCTTCATGATTTATTTATACACAACTCCCTTACTGTCTTATCATACATTGGAATGTCTTTGATTTCTTGCAATAATGGAATTCTGATACAAATATTATTTAACTCATCTAATAAATCATATCGAGTTTGTTTTATTTTCTTTTCTAATGCCAACCTTTCTAGGAAAGGTGGAGTACTAGATCATTGTGCTTTATTCATTATAGTTGAAGAAGTTTGATTTATTGCATTAGGAATATCATTATTGTTTGTTTTATTAGGAATTTCCTCCTATATTGGTTCTTCAATAATAATAGGAGCATCCTAATGAAGTACTTTTATTGATATAACATTAACTTCATTTAGATCAATAGGAGTAATCATATAAGTGGGAAAATTAAGTAGCTTAGCGTTATAAGAGGGTTGATATACTTTATTATTGGGGTTATAAATGGGTTTTGGAGGTAGTTGGGTAGGTATTGGATGATGATTTGATGGTAATTGGAACTTTTGATGTTGTGAAATTTGTAGTTGTGGTGGTTGATTAGGGTATGGTTGTTGGAATTGTGAGGGATATCGGCTTTGTGAAGGGTATTGGGTTTATTTTTGGTGCATATGATAAGGAGGATTACACATGGTCCCATAGGCAAGTCCTCGCCAACCTTGTTTCCATGGTTTGGTTTGGACTTGATATGGTATTCATGCTTTCCATGACATAGGAATGGTCCAATTCTATTGGGGGTATTGTTGATTTGAAAAAAAGAATTGAATTATTGATAGGGATCCTAAGATATACCTGAAGTCCTTGGTTGCCAAGGCCTTTTTGGTGCAACAAAGCACAATTTTTCTATAGCTTCTTGWTTCCCTTGGTAGGTTGCTTTGAGTTCCGATAGAGATGGGAATTTTTTTTATAGCATGATTGTCTACACATATACCACAAAGTYCAATGTTATCTAAAAGACATTCTTTTAAACGATGTATTCTTCTAYATTTTGGAAAATAAATAGTTAATGTTGCATTCTCTACCTCTTTTTTTTGCTTAATTTTTAATGTGTCTGATTGAGAACCAAGAGTACTAAGAATAWATGTTTTAAAATCGTCTAATAAATTACCAATCTTTGCTATACTTACCCCACCGGTGGCTGATTTTTAACTCTAGAGATAACATCCTTAGGCCTCTTACCATACTTGGACTTCCCTCGATATATGTGCTTACATAGGTCACGGATTTTTGGATAGGTTAGGTGAGAAATATCTCATTTAACCATCAAATTTAGCACATCAATCCATTCATCTCTAATCCCATGAAGTAAAATGACTTTAAGAGTGTCCAAATATAAATGATTATGCCTTTCTCTTTTAATAGTATAATGAAATATGTCCCCGAGGTGTAGGAAATTCAGTGAAGGAGTGTGTTATTAAGGCACTCTGTGATGTTAAAGTCGTCGGTTCGAAACATGCGGGGAAACAAAGTATAGCCATGTTAAGGGTTGGTGTGGCTCAGGACGAGTGTGATCCCTGAGTGATTTTGACAGCTTAGATGCCCCTGATTCACGGTTTCTCAGCCACAGGCTAGTCTCACATATCACGAACAAACTAGCAATAAAAAAAAAGTAGTATAATGAAACATTTCTAAGTAATCCTCAAGGCTCTCCTCTTTGTTTTGTGTCATTTTAAACATTTCCTCTCTCATTCCTTGGTTTGTGCAATAATCATGATATTTTACAAGGAACATTTTTTCATCTCATCCCATGTTTTTACAGTATTAGTTCCCAAACCCATAAACCAACGTAAAACAACATCCTTAAGGGTGGCTAGAAACAACTTCAATTTTTGAGCGTTAGAAGAATAATCATAACTGTGATAAAACACATCAAATTTGAAAAGAATTTTTTTTGGGTCTTCAATTATCATACCATGAAAGTGGGAAATGCTAAAGGTGGCATGTTATTCATTTGGACTACAACTATTGAATCCAAAATTGGGAATCCAAATTAATCCTCATCAATTGATGTTCATATACCCTTTGGACTTGTCATTCTTAACTTTCTTCCTCTCCACCTCCAGGTCCTGTTTCTTCTTCTCGGTCACCAAATATTCTAGACATGTTTTATTTTCTGAAACGTACAAATTCCTTTGATGAGGTAGAGAATTATGTTTCCTCAAGAAGATTTTCTAGAAATACAATTTCAGAATGACCACTGAGTAATTCTTCCTCTTGAATATTGTATGGAAGTATGACAACTTCTTGTGATATTGATGGAACTTTTTCTAATTTGGAACTGCCTTTTCCAACATTTTCTTTTCCTTTTTCTTATGTAGTCGTGATCCTTCTTGATCACCCCCTTCTTGTAAATTTACCTACAGATGGGTTAGTGGATGGTGTGGCTCTTATAGTACCACATGATGGAATGCGTGAATTGGTGGTTGGTGTACTTCTACCGCTAGTGAATCTAACTCTAGTATCTCTACGTCTATTCATGCAATGTACTTAACATGATTTAAATGGTTGAAGAGAGACTCACTATATATATACTTATAATGAATGCTCAAGTTCTTACCTCTTATCTTCTTGTCTCTCTTCCCATGCATTCATTTTTATATGCATTTAAAATGAAAAGAAAAAACTTATTCCTTTTTTCGCTATAGAAATTTTGATACACTTAATGTATTCCTACGATTCTCCTGATCTAACAATTAAACACCACTGTTAAATACATAATCACTTCTACTATTATTCTTGTGGAAAATTAAACCACGATCACAAAGTGAAATATCCAAAACACATAACACAAAAGTTTAACCGGGAAAGCGTAAAGCTAAAAACCCCACTATAATATATTATGTATATCATGAATCATGAAACAATCTCATACAAAACTCTAATCCAAGAGCTCTTAGTACAATACAATCATTTCACACTGTCATACACAAATCAACAAATACATGTGCCAATTTCCGTGTCTAGACAACTTGCCTCCTCTTCACAATCTCTGC
>SNQJ01S0006677.1:271902-302534 GCA_010110895.2 Picea sitchensis | reverse complement strand
TTCACCATCTCGCTGCCATATTTCCAATCCAAGGAAATAATGAAGAAGGCCCAAATCCTTCATCTCAAACTCCTTTGCAAGGTCATCCTTGCATGAGTGTATCAGCTGCTCATCACTAGTCAGTATTAAATCATCAACATAAATCACAATGATTAAAAGCTTACCCTCCACCACAATTTGGTATAGGTTTGCATCTAATTCACTTTTGGTGAAGCCCAATCCAGTGAAATAGTTGTCTATCTGAGTGTACCAAGCACGAGATGCTTGCTTCAACCCATACAATGCTCTCTTGAGTCTACACACATGTGACTCTTTGTCAAAGGTCTCAAAACCTTCTGGTTGTTCAATGTACACTTCTTCCTCAATGATCCCGTTGAGGAACACAGTTTTTACATCCATCTGATGAATGCGCTAGCCCATCTGCGCTGAGAGTGCAAGGATGGATCTTGTGGAAGAGTACCTTGCGACAGGTGCAGAAACATAGTTTCTGTTCAGCTACAGAAAAAAACATAGTAATTGTAAATGATAAAGGAAAAGATCTAATAAAATCATTGGTACAATTCTAATCACTTGATACCATCAACCTACTAGATCATTAACTATAAAAAAATCAAAATATTTCAATCATTGAATTAATGGGAGTTCTTGTAACTGAAATAACAGTCTTTTATTTGATTAATAACTTTTGTATGTTAGTCTCCCTATGTATTGTAAACATAAATAAATAAATTCCAGAAATGAAATAACAGGAAATGTAAACCACACAAGTAACAAATAAACCAATACCAACAGAAAGAAAACTAAGAAACACACTCCTCCTCATGGGCCCCTCCTAGCTCGGTGAACGTTGTTGGAAGAAAAATTATAAAAATGAACTTATAACACTAAAGCATATGACACATACAATTCAAAAGTAATAATAACTTCTTTATATTAACTTTATACCAACAATATGGAATTACAATAGTTCAATATAATTTCATTTATATCTCTGAAGGTTCTCATAACCGATGCTTATACATTACAAGTGAGATCGTATAGATCCAAATCTCACAGATTCTCTAAACTATTTCACTCATGAAATAACACATGCACATATACAATATCAGATATAGGAAACTTGTGGGTGTATGCAATGTGTTTTATCTACCCACGTAGGGATAAATTCATGACATGTTGCATGAATTTATCTCATGTGATATCATGTTGATTTGATGTGGATCTAACTTGTGTAATTTTCCATTTGTTCATGTGTTGACCACAACTTGATTCACCTCCCGCGTTGACCTAGAGGACCTTGACCTAGGATGATAGGTGGATGCACATTTGGTGTTGATTTGGCATCTTCTCCAAGTCATGATCTCAACCTAGAGTGTGCAAAACCATGTGGACCAATGATTCTTCTACATATACAATTTAGCGGCTACAAAAATATATTTAAGTTTCTACAAAATCTATGATTTTGTAGTGACTTATTAAAAGCAGTAACTAGTTAAACCAGATTGCATAAATAAGAATAAAAATATTCTTAGAATGGAAAATTTACCTTAGGTATTCTTCAATATACAAGTTCTGTACCTAAGAAGGTTAATCATGGAAAAAATGGTAAAATAATCAGTGTAAGTTTCTTCATAAGTATAGGTTTTGGAGGGAAATCTATGAAAGGAAAGTGAAAAAAAGAGTATGATTTTAGGACCCCACATGCATCATTACCAAGAAAACTAAAATCACTTTTTTTATGAGGACAATGTGAGGAACTTATTTGGTATTTTTAGGTATTGTGATTTTGACTATATTGAATTATCATTGTAGAGGATTTTGATAACAATGATTTTTTTTTAAAATAAAAATGGGTAATTTTGTATTACAAAGGGGATGTGTCCTATCTGATTACCAATGTAATACAGATACAAAGAGGGAATGGCCTTAAGAAAGGTAGATATGCCTAAAACTAGAAGGGATGAGAATTTTGAAAACTTCCCAAACACCTATATGCCCAAATCTCGTATAACTTCTTGATCAACATGAACAAATCTGAATGAACTCAAAACATAATAAAATGTAGAAGCAATACATTGCTAAGATCTACTCATTATTTTCTTTTCTATAGAAGCATACTTTTTTCTATTTTACCACTTTCATCCATGCCTCCTTTGAATCCAAGTCAGGTTTGGTGGATTCCTTCAGTTCCACTTTGTTCTATTCTAATGCATCAAGTGGAGGATCTATATCTTTCTAAACTACAAGGTTTAGGACTAGTTTTGTTTTGAGCTACTTCAATTTCCTTCACTTGATTCATGCAACTTGTCTTTAATTTTGGACTAGGATAGGACTCTGGAGAGAGATTTAGTCATCATATCAAAAGTGTTTCAAGGTTTCACTCATAATCCCAAGCTTACCTATAACCATGGTCTAGAGTGATAAAATCTTTGTCTTCATATAGATCAAATTCAACTATGAAAACCCCTTAACACAAGGGTAAATGGAGGCATCCTCAACAATTTTTGGTTTCCAAGAGCTCAAAATTGACTTGTGCATATTTTTCAGGTGAGGCCAAAGGCCATTAAGTTGATACACAAGTCAATTTTATCTATAGAAATATGCTTGAAATTTTGCATCAAAAACAATTATGAGAGACAAGGCCTAAGCCTCATGAACCAGGGTACGAGGTAGCAAAGGAGAGTTAAAAATACTATCAATATTGACTACATCAATGAAGGAAAACTTGGATAAACTAAGGGAACTAGAGATTCTAAGAAAACCAATAGGATCTATAGAGGAAGTTTCCTTACCAGAGAGATGATTTGCGTCAACCTTGTTGGAGAGAAGAGCCACATTGATTGCATTGATTGTAGAATAAGGAGGGATGGGATGAAGAGAGACCCCATAGACATGAGGAACCACACAAACTATTGAAGAAGGAAGGTTGGACCGAAGACAAACCCCATATATAATATGTTCTATATCAGGTGAAGGACTTGAGAAGATAGGTAGGAGAAAAGCCCCCAAGGCTGAACCAAAAGGAGGAGAACCATGGGAGGATAAGAGACCATATCATAGGGAGGAACCGTAGGTGAGGAACATGAAACTGGATCTAGTCTCTCAAAGAGAATCAAGGAAACCACTAACACTTGATAACAATGAAATTATTAAACAATAAAAAAATTTAGAATAAAAATATTGAAAAATAACAATTTTTAATAAAAACATAAAATTCTTATATCATTACAAACTGTATTCAAAATAAATCTATTGGTAATAAATATGACATATCATATTAAAAAAATATCATATCATGTTAAATGTCTAATTCACTTTATTTATTTATTATCAATGGAAAAAATAAATATAAATTTGAAAATATCAATAAATTTCCCATAAAAATTGTTCTTTCTACAATCTTATTTATTTATTCTGTTTTATACAGCCATATAATTGTATAAACACATTTACAAAGAGATATTCGTCTTCGTCATCATACTCCCAAACTCCTCCATATCAATCCTTCCATCAGAATTTCTGTCATATTTTGTGATCATCATTTTACAACTCTCCAAATCTTCTCCCTCCTTCAGTCCCAAGCTGAGCAGGACCTCTTGAAGTTCACACGGGCTGATGAATCCATCCCCATTCTTATCAAAAACACTGAACGCTGTCACCAACTCTTCCTTCATAGATACTTTCTCCTCCGTCTCATCATGCTCATAAGCTTCTTCCCAGATATTCCGAAAGAAGCCGCAGAAATCATTGAAGCTCATATGCCCCGGAGAACCCATCGCGATTTTCATATTATCATCAGAGATGTATGGCATTCCAAACTTTTCCAGTAACCCTTGTACGTCCTCTGCACTGACGACGCCATCGCCATTGCTGTCCAACGCATTGAACAGCCGAGCGAGGTCCCCTGTATGGGCGATAACCGGGCATCTTCCATTTACACAATCACTGCTCGTCTCGTCACTCATAGATGCAGATAACGGGTAGTCTCCAGCGGCCATTATCTCCGAGTCTTTGGAATCGCTCACGCCACAAAATCTGGTTTTCATCATCCGAGAAATCCAAACAGAAACATAAAAGTTATAAATCTTCTGCACCCAACTCAGCGCCATGGGCACAACAACGGTCCAGTACATAAACAGGACACAAACATTAGAAACCGCGCAATTTCTGATGAGATCACGCACCATCTTTGCTATATGGGATGGCTGAATTATATCTCAACAATAATTACTGCAATTGAGAGCACTGACTGCGTATAAAAAGACTAGGTATTGCTTGAGCGTCACGGAGCCTGCAATTCCTGTGACGAAGAAGCTTTTGTTTTGTTGGAGTAAGTTGCCATGAAGCTCAGCGGAAACAACCCTTAAATCAATATTCTCGCTTTTCTGTTTGTTTTATCACGCATGCAATATTGGAAGGGATGTAAGAAGGTTCCTGGAAGGTCCTCGGCCGAGTTTTCCTTATCAATATGTCAGTTTCCATTTGGAATTGCACTGATCAGGGGATTTCTTTTCAATTTCGACGGACTTCGTGGTGGGTACGCGAGAATTTCTTTTCAATTTCGATGGGTTTGGGAGCAGGTAAGTAAGAATTTAATAACAAAAATGGGAGAGGTTATCAATAACAAAAGTGAAAGGACAGGTTGAAGGACTACTGGTTCCTTTTTTTAATTGATATGTCATCTGCATATTTTGTGCTTTGTCAAACTGCAGTTTAACTTTGTTTTTGGCTCTGGCACTAAGACGCTGTAGTTTGCAACTTACATAGTAACTAGGTTGAGAAATTAATAAATTACTTTATTTGTGAGAAATTAATAAAATTAGCATCAACCATGATGGAAAATGACATACTAGATGATGTATAGAGATGAGTTTAATACAATAATTACATTATAATATAATATTTATTTATTTATTTTATTTTCTTACTACTAGATTTTGTTATATGGGAGAGAATGATACTCCATAAGAGAAAATGCATAACAATGACCATTATTGAGGATAAAATTCATAACACTAACCATTATTGAGTTTAAAGAAACCTACCTTTAATGGTGAGGGATCAGTATAATACAATAGTTATATAATGACATTTTTTTTTCTAAAATATTTTAATGATGGTGAGGGATGTGTATAAAATAATAATTGGTTTTCCAAAATATTTTAAAAGTTTTATAAAAAATATCAATATTCTCATTTTTAATGATGGTGAGGGATGAGTATAAAATAATAATTATATAATAATAATTTTTTATTTTTTTTTAAATATTTTAAAAATTTTATTCAAGAAAAATATTCAATATTCTTACTTTTAAATATGAGAGATTAATATAAAATAATAATTAAATAATAATAATATTTTTTTTTTAAATATTTTAAAAGTTTTATTCAACAAAATGATCTAATTTATGATGGGTGATATTGATATGATATTTAGATTGTATATTAGAATTCTTAGTATTTAAAATATTTGGTCTTAATATTAGAATTCTTAGAATTTTAATATTTGGTCTTAATATTAGAATTCTTAATATTAGAATATTTGGTTTTAATATTAGAATTCTTAGAATTCTAATATTTGGTATATTAGAATTCTTATTAGAATTCTTAGATTGTATATTAGAATTCTTAGTATTTGGTCTTAAGGGCCTAGTAAATCCATGACAGTTTTCCATGGAGAATTTGTAATTTGAAAGTTGATGATGGAAGAACACATTTGATCTTAAAGAATTGAAGTGATGGTAGATGTTGCTCACACCAACAAAATGCAGATCTATAATCTTTGGGATGTGCAATGAAAACAAAGAGAGACAATACATTGTACTGATGTGATTCAAGCTTTGTTGCACAATGTACAATTATGTACGGACTTTACAGCCTATCAAAAATTGGGTAAGGCAAATTTTGCAAATTGTTTTCATTGAATTATTTCACCATTACTAGGACTAAGTTGAGTCATATATTTTGGCACAAAATCATTGTTGTCTATGAGACTATTCTTCCTCCTCTTGCCCGATGTTTTAGCTGAGCCTCTTGCTGGTCCTCTTCCAGAATTCTGAAACAAAGTTGTGATCTTTTTTTTTAAGTCAATCATGCCCAACAAAGTTATATCTATATGTATAATATTGTATGTCGTCATTTTATGGACCATTTCGTGACTGAATATTATAAAAAAAAAACCCTACCTACTCTCAGATCTTCACTCCTCTAAGACTGTGATCAATTTGAAACTCTAACATGGAACTGTTGAGTGCACACACTTGGAGTTTTTTGAAAGATCCCCTCAACTATATCTAGCAGATCTTGGGTGAGATCAACAAACGATTTGCATACCTATTCAACAATTTACCTGTGATTCGCTTACAACAACGATAAAACCTCACGCCCTTAGCAATTTGAATACAATATTTCCCATATCAATTCGACCTCAACATGGACTAAATGGATCTGTTGAACGATCACTCAACATATACTTAGATCTTCTCCAGATCATTGCATTACATTTGACTACATCTAGGTATTTGCATAGATTTATAGCTACCTGCACACATAACATTTAGAAATCCACGTGAGGTGCAGAGAAACCAAGATCCTTTTATTTTTTGTTCATATAAAGAGTTTTCCATGTGAATCGATCCCACATCTATTTGTTTGTTATTAGTATACCTTAGTTTTGGTCTTTAAAAATATATCCACATGCAAGACGTCAAGATCCATTCGTGATATGAGCGAAAGTTTCATCATTGTTCGTGTAATCCAAAGGAATATATGGAATCAATTTTTTTTTGCGATTGGTGGCTTGATCCAACAAAGAAAACCCAGACTTTAGCAGAAGAATAGGCTCGGTTGGAAAGTTTGATTTCATAGTCACTGTCATAAATTACCTTTTCAAAGCTTTAATCCATGGAGATAGAGGTGCACAATTGAGAAGATACACTTCCATGAGTCATGATCCCAGATCACGTTCCAATCACAATTTATTGTATGTTGAAGACAAAGAAGAATCCAATTCAGTGGGTCTAGAGGTATGAAAAATGTTTGTTGAAGGTTTGCAGGTGTACACTGAATGGCTTTGGTGAAAGGTATAGATAAACATCATATAATTGGTCTTTCCAAGCAAAATTATGAATAGATCGGATCTGCACCAACAATATGGTACATTCTAGTACAATGATGGTTCTCTCAATTCTCCAATGAAATGATCTATTTTTGCAGCCTTAATGTTTCATTCTATTTGCATTAAATACATAGATTGAAATGGGATCTTGAGGGCGATTGAAGCCAAACGCGGATGAGTAGATCCCAACGATTGAATTTTTTTTTTTTATGCAGTTCAAGTTTCTCAACGGATCAGAACATACACGTGTTGCCAATTAATAAGAAATTGTTTCCCAAATTCGATGCCCTGGATCCAATTTATTACATTCATTGTTTAATTATGCAAAGACGGATAAATTTCTCGCGAGCTTGAAGTGGCCTAGATCGAAAGAAGAATAAATTTCAATTAAGAGGTGTAATTTTTCCTTCGTTCAGCAACCCATCAGTCCATGCATAGTTGGAGAAAAGAGAACGAGTATCACGTCGTGAACAAATCGAACTGCATTTTTTTTTGGATCTTCCATATGCAACGATAACTAACAAAGATAGCTTGTAAAGAACTTCGATTTTAGATTTTTAGACAAACCCTAGTCTAAAAATCAACGAATTGCACAAAGAGCCTACCCTCAACAAAGCTCAATGAGTTCCTAAATGATATTATGATTTCAATTATATGTTCTTTGATCTGCTCCATGAATTCCTCATCGATCTTCTCAACAATCTACTGCACAGATTTTCTTGAATTTTCCTCAAAAGATGCTCAACTATGATAGGCGTGTGATCATCCTCAATCGCAGGGATTTTGTAGCACCACCATCTCCAACATTTCCTTGATCGATTTCCACTTGATCTCTTATGAGAGTTAGAGCAAGGGACATGCTATTCTAAGCACGCAATTCAAGAACAACTATCCAACATAGGATCCTCAACAAATATTGAGAGGCCTATGATAAGCTGGTGGGCTTATGTGTTTATTAGGCTGGAGAGCCTAAATGTTAAAGGCCAAGAGCCTGATTTTGTATATGTAACTATGCAAATCATTAATAAAATATAAATATCGTTGCGTGCAGACCGACCACGAAGAAAGAGTGATGGGTGACTAAGCTTCCACAAGATGGGTAAGGCGAAGGGGGCTGAATGGTTGGAAAGAGGGGCTAAGCTTAGGGGCTTAAGTCCAAGGAAACGCATGCAGCTCCAAGAAGACAAGTGTCGACCTGGGCACATGCAGTTAAAGTTGCAGAAGTCAGTCATGTTGGGGGTTCACTCCGGTATTCTGTCATCCTCCTCCTGAGTTCGTTGGGATCTGGGGCGTCTGAACCGTTTGCCTCTGCGTCTGCATCTGCATACCCTCACACACCTCTGGAATCAGTAATTCGTGAGTCTAATTGAGTTGGAGTTCACTTGCTATTCTCGATTCCTATGAATTTCGTTTGGCCTCCGCGTTTTGACCTCGACATACCCACGCATACCTGAGCAATCACCCAACGGGAGGGAAAAATGACCTCTATGTCCCGTGAACCCAGGTTTATCCACACTATAAATCTGAGTTCGTGCCTTAACCATTTGAGTTGTTGTCCTGTGTATTACCTGAGTCATGTTGCGTCTTACTGGGACTGTTGTCGTTTTTGGATGTCCATGCCCAAATTTCCCTATAGCTGTTGTCGCCAGTGAGTTAACCGAATGTTGTTGATGTGCTATTATCCTTACCTTGCGGAAATTAAGCAGTACCTGGCTGAAAAAGCGGGTTGTCAGGACCGTGGTGGAAGAGGTAGTTGTCAAACCTATCAACAACTCTCTCCAGTGAGAGAGTTTGCTAGTAAGTGGTTTTCTCTCAGAGAGAGTCCAACACCGGCTATGGAGCTCTGAGAATTCCTGATCTGGCATGTTGCTGACACCCTGAGAGGGAGTTGAAGCAGTCGATGGAATGTGTGACAGTGAAGGTGTATACTCCCAGGTGGAATAGGAATGTGGGGAATGAGAGTCTGTGAGTAGTGGGAGTAAGAAGGCTCATGGAGAGAATCCTTCTGGTTGCATTATGCAATTTTCTTGTAAGATCGGCCTAGTCTAGGATTCCCTTGCCTTGGGTGGAACTTAGTCCCATCTCGGGGGTGACCCACTGTTGAGTGTGATGAGCAGTGTGGTCTAAGGATAGGAGGTTCGTGGAAGGTCTGCACATAGTTGGTGGTGTTACTCCAGTAGAAAAGATAAGTATCATTCTTGTGCTTAATTTATATGTTATGCATGTTTGTTATACTAGAATGTTATCATGTATTCCGTTGTGTATATGAATTATTGTCTATTACCTTACAATCTGTATGGTAGCAGTAACTTTGTGTTATATGTTTTATTTTGATTAAAATGCATGTTAGATATATCTATGTATGTATGTATTTCCGCGTGGTAGCATTGCTCGTCCTGTTGGTGGCTGGGGATGTTACAAATTGGTATCAGAGCCAAGGTTTCAACGCTGAGCCTGGATGGGCTGGACAAGTGGTCTTTGGACCCAAGGTTTCAAGTGGAAATCGTGTTTGGAGGGACTAATTTCGGACCTCAGAACCTTCCCGAGTGCCAAGAAGTTACCTTGGCCGTGTTACAAAGCTCAGGAGGAGTATCGATATCGTAAAACCATGACAGAAGTGGTATTGGGCCATAGAGTAATGTGGGTTGTAGGATCTATTCAGAAGGAAGGGAAACCCTTTTTCGACCGTTAGATCTGAAGAAGGTGCAGGAGGGTTATCTTGGAATCCTATCAGAGTTCGTAAATCGGGAGAAGCGGGGTGCGTTGAGGCACAAACTTCCAAATTCCGAAGCTCTGAAGTCCAGGAAGATATCTACACCGTAGATCTGTGGGGAGAAGCTTGACCATTAGATCTTGGAGAAGTCGAGAATGGGTTATTCGCGAGAATCCTTCGAAGTTCGCATATCGAAAGATTTAAATTGAAGAGAAGTGAAAACCTCCGAAGTAAGAAATCACAAAGTGGATCTCGATCGTTGATTGCGGGAGAGATAAGGACCGTCGATTATACAGGGAGAGTCCAAAACTGTGACAATCAGGAGAAGGGGAATGTGTTGATGCACAAACTTCTGAATCCCGAAGTTTCTAAGTGAAAGGGTAGACGTGGTGGGGTCGTATGACGTCGCCTAGGGTGATGTGGACCTTCCTATGCATACCACGTGCCATCGCCTTATTTGGTGACAAATGTACTATGTGGGCCGAGAGGATAGAGAAGCCGGAAGTTCGAAAGTCGCGATATTGGAAGGAAGGAAGCATGAAAGCTTCCAGAACCCGAAGTTCTGAAGCTCCGATGTCCGGAAATTCAATGACAGAAGTTCCACATTGAGTGTCAGTCGTTGGATGCTGGGTAGACGTGGACCATTGATCCACCCTACTTTGTGAGTTCGTTAATTCAAAACTCTGAGAGTCTGTTGTGATGTATTATGAAGACTTCAGAACTTGAAGTCCTGATTAAGCGCCTATCGATCTAGCGCATGGTCACAACCCATGGTCGCAGGGGTTGGGGCTAAGAGAAAAGGGCTGAGGCCTGAAATTGTTACAGAGCTGAGCAAAGCTCAGAAAATTCATGAAATATGAATGTTTCTTAAAACAGATTTGGTTTATGAATTCTGTGGGATTTGTTAAGGAATGATGGCCTGACATATTCTGGTTGATTGGACGTTGTGTTTGCAGAGTTCAATGAGTGTTAGGACCAAAGCGAATTGACACTAAGTGTGGAGGAATGGAAGAGGCATAGACTGCTTCTAGTTTAGAGAATTAAGTAAAAGGGATGGACGCCCACTTGAGAGTTGAAGTATCGAACTCCAATGGACACAAAGAAGAGATGGATAAGGAAGGGCATATGATGAAAATCATTGAACGATTGCAAAAAGATGCCCATGCTCACCAAGAAGATAAAAGAAATCTCTTGAAAGCCAATGATCGACATGGATAATTCAACTTAAAGTTGATGAAGAGTTTGGAGAGAATAGAAAATAAGTTGGATAAGGAGAGTGATTCAAGTAAAATAGGGAGTCGTGGACCCCCTAAGAAGAAAAGAAGATCGAGAAGCATTAGTAGGCATCATCGTCACTCCCCGAAACATTCCAATAAGGAGGCACGCAATAGTTCAAGCCCATATCTTACCAGAAAACATAGGAGATCTGGAGTTGATGAACTAAAGGGAGAAATGAACAAGATTAAACCTCCTACGTTTGATGGAGAACACAAGAAGGAGGAAGATGCTAAAACGTGGTTGCTTGGCATGAGGAAATATTTCCAACTGCAGAATTATTCCTCTCATGCAGAAGGAAGAATTACAATGTATCAACTGAAAGGAAAAGCATCCATGTGGTGGGATCAACTAGTGCAGGTGCAACACATTAAAGAGATGGATATTACCTGGAAATAATTCAAGAGGTATTTCGAAAAGAAATACTTGACTAAAATATATTATGACCAAAAGATGAAAGATTTCTTTGAACTCAAGCTGGGCAGCATGACCATTGATGAATACGAACGGAGGTTCTTGGAGTTGTTGAAATGAGTTCCCTTCATCAAGGATGAGACTGTCAAGATTCAAAGGTATCTGAGTGGACTGCCACCTTCCATCGGTAACAAGATTCAGTATGATGACCCAAAAAATATGGAAGAAATGATAAGAAGAGAAAACTGCTTATGTGAGAAGCAAAGAGGAGATCCTGCTTTTATGAAGGCTTGGGATGACCAAAAGAAGTTCAAGAAGGAGCAGAGACAGAAGGGAAACAAACCTTTATTTTTTAGAAATAGTCCTCAAGGGAAGCCATCGTTTAGAGAGCCGAGAACGACTGACGTAGGGGGACAAAGGCCGAGGCAGACACCCATTCAGTGTTGGGGATGTCAGGGAAACCACAAGTACAAAGATTGTCCCCACAAAAATGGCAAAGTGAGAGTTGTCCATAATGTTTAGCAAGCTGAAAAAATGGAGGACATGGGCAGTAGAATACCAAGAATCTATGTAGCCCTGGACAACAAGCAAGCAGAATATCAGTCGCACATGATTGAAGTGGAAGGTATGATCAACAACCATGCCTTTACTATTTTAATTGATTCAAGGGATAGTCATAGTTATATAGACCCTAGGGTGGTGGAAAGTTTTCAATTGTCGAGAAGCAAACATGGAAAATCTTGGTTAGTGCAGTTGGCTACAATAACCAAGAGAAAGGTTACGGAGTTGGTTAAGTCTTGTCCAGTGGACATGAATGGACTAAACACAAGGGCTAAATTGAACATTCTTCCTTTAGGTTCCTATGAATATCTAATTGGGATGGATTGGTTGGACCAACACTATGCCATCCTAGACTGTCGTAACAAGGCATTCACTTCCTAGATGAGGAAGGGCATCAGAGGATAGTCCAAGGAATTCCAAGAGCAGTTGTTGTCAGAGAAATATCTACAATGCAGCTGAAGAAGTGCTACAGGAAAGGCTGTCAGTTATTTGCAGCCCATGTGGAGGAAACACCTAAGGATAAGGTGTCAAATATTGAAGATCATGCGATACTAAAATATTTTGAAGATGTATTCGAGGAGGTACCCAGTCTACCCTCGAAGAGAGATATTGACTTCTCTGTAAACTTAATGCTTGGAGCAACTCCAATGTCAAAAACTCCTCTACAGAATGAGTACGCCAAAGCTGAAAGAACTGCAATTGCAACTTCAAGAGCTTCTGAAGAAGGGGTATATACGCCCAAGTGTGTCACCTTGGGGAGCCCCAGTCCTATTCGAGAAGAATAAGGATGGAACGTTGATATTGTGCATCGATTTCAGACAGTTAAACAAAGTGAGTGTTAAGAACAAGTATCCTTTACCGCGGATCGATGATCTCTTTGACCAGTTGAAGGATGCTAAGATATTTTCGAAAATAGATCTTAGATCAGGATATCACTAGGTAAGAATAAAGGATGAAGACATCAGTAAGATTCCCTCAGAACAAGGTATGGTCACTATGAATTCATAGTGGTGCCATTTGGGTTGTCAAATGCACCTGATGTTTTTATGTGTTTAATGAATGGTGTATTTAGGGACTATTTGAACAAGTTTGTCATAGTCTTTTTGGATGACATCCTGGTGTATTCCAAGTCGGAGGAAGAGCATGAACATCATCTGATGATGGTGTTGTGTTGCGGGTGTTAAGAGAGCACCAAATTTATGCCAAATTGAGCAAGTGCTCATTTGATCAAAAGCAGATCCATTATTTGGGGCATATAATTTCAAAAGATGGGATAGCTGTGGATATTGAGAAGATAGAAGCCATTAGAGAATGGACATCGCCGAAGAATGTAACATAATTCAGATACCCTGTATGGGCGATAACCGGGCATCTTCCATTTACACAATCACTGCTCGTCTCGTCACTCATAGATGCAGATAACGGGTAGTCTCCAGCTGCCATTATCTCCGAGTCTTTGGAATCGCTCACGCCACAAAATCTGGTTTTCATCATCAGAGAAATCCAAACAGAAACATAAAAGTTATAAATCTTCTGCACCCAACTCAGCGCCATGGGCACAACAACGCTCCAGTACATAAACAGGACACAAACATTAGAAACCGCGCAATTTCTGATGAGATCACGCACCATCTTTGCTATATGGGATGGCTGAATTATATCTCAACAATAATTACTGCAATTGAGAGCACTGACTGGGTATAAAAAGACTAGGTATTGCTTGGGCGTCACGGAGCCTGCAATTCCTGTGACGAAGCTTTTGTTTTGCTGGAGTAAGTTGCCATGAAACTCAGCGGAAACAACCCTTAAATCAATATTCTCGCTTTTCTGTTTGTTTTTATCACGCATGCAATATTTGAATAAATATTGGAAGGGATGTAAGAAGGTTCCTGGAAGGTCCTCGGCCGAGTTTTCCTTATCAATATGTCAGTTTCCATTTGGAATTGCACTGATCAGGGGATTTCTTTTCAATTTCGACGGACTTCGTGGAGGGTACGCGAGAATTTCTTTTCAATTTCGATGGGTTTGGGAGCAGGTAAGTAAGAATTTAATAACAAAAATGGGAGAGGTTATCAATAACAAAAGTGAAAGGACAGGTTGAAGGACTACTGGTTCCTTTTTTTAATTGATATGTCATCTGTATATTTTGTGCTTTGTCAAACTGCAGTTTAACTTTGTTTTTGGCTCTGGCACTAAGACGCTGTAGTTTGCAACTTACAGAGTAACTAGGTTGAGAAATTAATAAATTACTTTATTTGTGAGAAATTAATAAAATTAGTAACAACCATGATGGAAAATGGCATACTAGATGATGTATAGAGATGAGTTTAATACAATAAGAGATGAGTTTAATACAATAATTACATTATAATATAATACTTATTTATTTATTTTATTTTCTTACTACTAGATTTTGTTATATGGGAGAGAATGGTACTCCATAAGATAAAATGCATAACAATGACCATTATTGAGGATAAAATTCATAACACTAACCATTATTGAGTTTAAAGAAACTTACCTTTAATGAGGGATCGGTATAATACAATAGTTATATAATGACATTTTTTTTTCTAAAATATTTTAATGATGGTGAGGGATGTGTATAAAATAATAATTGGTTTTCCAAAATATTTTAAAAGTTTTATAAAAAAAATATCAATATTCTTATTTTTAATGATGGTGAGGAATGAGTATAAAATAATAATTATATAATAATATATATTTTATTTTTTTTCAAAATATTTTAAAAAATTTATTCAAGAAAAATGATTCAATATTCTTACTTTTAAATATGAGAAATTAATATAAAATAATAATTAAATAATAATAATATTTTTTATTCAAAATATTTTAAAAGTTTTATTCAACAAAATGATCCAATTTATGATGGGTGATATTGATATGATATTTAGATTGTATATTATAGTTTTTAGTATTTAAAATAGCACAACTATACCATTAAAAGAAATTAAAAAACAATAAAGGAGAAGGGTTGGCACACTTGTATAACTAAAAGGATGGTTGCACCTACAAACCTAAAATTTCTTAAAATTTGGAGAAAAAATTTCCAATAAATATGTATTTGAAAATTATAATTATTATTATTATTATTATTATTTTCTTCGGTAATTTTGAACTTTTTTGGTTTGGTCAAGGATTGTTTTGGCTGAGATGCTATGATCTAGGGGCATCTAAGTCGTTAAAGTTATCTGGGGATCACACTTGTCCTGGATTGCACCAACCCTTAACATGGTTGGATTTGAGGTATCCCCACGAGTTTCTAGGTGACTTTCACTTACAGAGTGCCTTAATAGTGCACTCCCGACTTTCACTTATGGAGTGTCGTCAAAGTCACCTGGGGATCGCACCCGGCCTGAACTGTACCAACCCTTAACATGGCTGGATTTGAGGTGTCTTGGGGGGGTTCTAGGTGACTTTCACTTACAAAGTACCTTAACAACGCATTCCCGACTTTCACTTATGGAGTGCCTTAACAACGTTGAATGAAAGTCCTTAACAACGCATTCCCGACTTTCACTTATGGAGTGCCTTAACAACGTTGAATTTCACTTACGGAGTGCCTTAACAACGCACTCCCGACTTTCACTTACGAAGTGCCTTAACAACGTTGAATTTCACTTACAAAGTGCCTTAACAATGCACTCTCGACTTTCACTTACGAAGTGCCTTAACAAGGCTGACTTTCACTTACATAGTGTCTTTGACTTTCACTTACGTTCGACCACATGAAAAACTCCTCGCTTTTCATCATTGGATCCAACTCCTATGTTCGACCACTACCTCAAGGTGCCCCATGGATCTAAGTTAGGCCCTCACGGGAATTGAACCTTACCCAACAGTGAAAAACTCCTCGCTTTTCACCATTGAATCCAACCCTTTTGGACTATTTTTCTTCAACTATTCATATCATTAATACAAATTATACATCGTTGCGTGTAGACCGACCACGAAGAAAGAGTGATGGGGGATGGAGCTCCACTAGGTAGGGAAAGGGATGGGACTGAGAGGCAAGGAAGGAGGGGCTAAGCTAGAGGGATTAACCCAAGGAAATATTATAGTATATTCCTGAAAAATGAAAATATTAAAGTGGGGAAAAATAAATTCAGTTATCTTGAGTTCCTGGGAAAAGGGAAACAAATACTAAATGGAGTGCATGTAGCTCCAGGAAGACAAGTGTCGACCTGGGCACATGCAATTAAAGATGGAGAGTCATCTTGTTGGGGGGGGCTCTCTTCCTATTCTTCCATCCTTCGCCTAACTCACTTGGTCTCCATCGTCGACCTCTGCATCTTCACGCACCTCTAAAATCAGTGACTGGGGAAGCCGAGCTGAATTTTCCTATGAAGAAAAACATATTTACACTTTCCAAAACTGTGTTGTGCCTTGCCGAATTGTGGTTGCTGCCATTCCATGAGCTATATTGAACCATTGTTGTTGTCCTCACCTTGCTAGAACCGAGTTGAAGCTAGTTGAAGAAGTGGGTTGTTAGGCCTATGGTTGAAGAAGCGGGTTGTCATGCCCATGGTTGAAGAGGCAGATTGTCAGGCCTGTGAGAAACTCTCTTCAGGTGAGAGAGTTTGCTGGGAAGTGATTTTCTCCTAGAGAGAGTCCAGCACCAGCTACAGAGCTCTGAGAATTCTTGATCCAGCCTGTTGCCGAAGCCCTGAAAGGGAAGTGGAGTAGCCAATGGACTGTGGAACAATGAAAGTACATATTCTCGGGGTGGATTAGGCATGTGGGGAATGAGAGTCTATGAGTAGTGGGTGTAAGTAGGCTCTTGGAGAGAATCCTTCCAGTTGCGTTGTGCAGTCTCCTGTAACCTCAACCTAGTCTAGGATTCCCTTACCCTGGGTGGAGCTAAGTCCAAGCTCGAGGGTGACCCACTGTTGAGCGTGATGAGCAGTGTGGTCTAAGGATGGGAGGTTTGTGGAAGGTTTGCATGCAGTTGGTGGAACTCAATTAAAAGATAAGTATCCATTCCCTATTCATTCACATGCTCCGTATTTATATATGTTGTTACATCTATGGTTTTTTCTGAATTACTGCATGTATGCTTTTACTGTTATTTATGCATCAGTCTGTGTATTAGCAGAATATGTTGTTTGCCTATGGTTTTATTTATAGGAAAATGATCATTGTCATTTCTACGAGACAACATGGCCTGGCCTGGGTGGCCGAGGGTGTTAAAACAAATTGGTATCAGAGTTAAGAGAGATGTCCTGTAGTGACGTTGCCTGGCCTGTTGGTGGTTGGGGACATTGCAAATTGGTATCAGAGCTAGTTGGTAAATGATAAGTTTTTTGGGTAGCGTTGTCTGGCAGAGGTGGATGGTTGGGGACGCTACAAATTGGTATCAGAGCCAAGGTTCAAGCACTGAGTCTGGATGGGCTGGATAAGTGGTCATTAGAACCAAGGTTTCAGAGAGAAATTGTGCCAAGAGGTTATGTTGGTTGTGTTATGAAGCTCAGGGGGATGAGCGGTATGTAATACCACACCATTGGATTAGGAAAAAGGAGCATGAGAGTTAAACTCCAAGTCCTTTGGACTTTGTGTCTTCGACGAAGTTATGGATTATAGAGTGGAAGAGGCCAAAGGCCCGAAGTCCGAAGTCCCCAAAGAGGATCTACACCGTAGATCTGGAGAGAAGAGATCGACAGTTGGATCAAGCCAAGTGAAAAGGGGAAAACACAGTGTTGAAGGGTGAAAGCCCCCAAAGCTTTGAAGTCCAGAGTTAATCTGTACCATCCTTCAAGAGAGACGCGTGTCAGCAGATTGATTGTTTGGGATTTGGACGTTCAGGAGAATGAGTGTGTGTTGAGGAGAGAACTCTCGAATCTTGAAGTTTTGAAGCCCCGAAGAGCCAAAGTAGTGATTCATGATGATGTCACCTGGAGGTGACGTGGATTGCTCCTATACCTGCCACCTGCCCTCACCTGGAATGCTGACAACTGTACTATGTGGGCCTTGAGGTTGCATAACATAGTTAAAGGTTAGTGGGCCCACACTGATGTTGATCACTATACATCAATATCGATGGACAAGAGGCATTGTGGGGACCCAAATTGCACGTGAGTTAATTTTCCAGGGCGGTCCCGCAATCCAAATCATGGTTTTACTAGGGGGTTACGTGTCAGCATCAGAAGAATTGCAAGATGAAAGGTGGGTTACTCCAAACTTCGGATGCATGCTCCCGCAATTTGAAAGGCGTTAAGTGATGTGACTATTCAGTATCTTAGTTCAAGTACGGCAATCGTGGATCCCAATGGATGCATGGTGCTAGTTCTGAAGTCCGAAGACTTGACACTCTAGAAGAATGGTTCATAAGGGAACGAAAGGAAGAAATTTCGAAAGTTTTATAACGTCGAGGTGACGAGGCGTAATGACATCACCAAAGGTGACATGGAAGTGTTTTGAGATTAATAGTTCGAGGTGTTGGGGGTGTGCGGATGTGAAATCCTCCGAAGTTCCAAAGCTCCGAAGTCCCGAAGCTCAGATGCATGAGGTTCCATAGTGAGTGTCAGTCGTTGGATGTTGGGTAGTCATGGACTGTTGATCTATCCTACTTCGCGAGTTTGTCAATCCGGAACTCTGGGAGATTTTTTTTGATGTGCTCTGAAAACTTCCGAAGTCGAAGGCCCGAAGTCCCAAATAAGCACCTATCGACCTAGCACTTGGCCATAACCCGTGGTCGCATGGGTTGGGGGCTAAGAGAAAGGGGCTAGTTCCTGAAAATTATTGTAGAACAGAGCAGAGCTTAGAAATAAAAGATATGCGGGGATTCTTGATTGATCGAGAACCACATAATGAAATCTGAAAGTTTTCTTTGAATCGAATTGGTTTACGAATATTGTGGAATTTGTTAAGGACTGATGGCCTGACAAATTTCAGTTGACTGCACATTATGTTTGCAGAGATAATGATTGTCAGAACCAAACTGAATTGTTCCACGGTGCAACGAAATGGAGGAGGAACTGAATGATTTCAGTTCAGAGAATGAATCTAAAGGAATGGATGTCCATTTGGGAGTTGAAGGATCAAACTCCAATGGGCATGTAGAAGAGATAGATAAGGAGGGAAATATGATGAAAATCATTGAAAGATTGCATAAATATGTCCAGACTCATCGAGAAGATAACAAAAAGCTCATGAAAGCCAGGGAACAACAGGGAGAATTCAACATAAAGTTAATACAGAGCCTGGAAAGGATAGAAAAGAAATTGGATAAGGAAAGTGACTCCAGTAAATCATGAAGTCACGAGTCTCCTGAGGAAAAGAGGAAATCAAGGAGTGTTGGAAGACACCATCATCACTCCCAAGGGAACTCTAAGAGGATGGCACACAGTAGTTCAAGCCCATCTCCTACCAGAAATCATAAGAGATCTAGAGTGGATGAAATGAAGGGAGAAATGAACAAGATTAAACCTCCTATGTTTGCTGGAGAGAACAAGAAGGAGGAAGATGCTGAGAAATGGCTTCTTGGCATGAAGAAATATTTCCAACTGCATAATTACTCTTCTCATGCAGAAAGAAGAATTGCAATGTATCAACTGAAAGGAAAGGCATCCATGTGGTGGGATCAAATTCTACAGGTGCAACACATTAAAGAGAGAAATGTTACTTGGAAGGAATTCAAGAATTATTTTGAAAATAAATACTTAACTAAGAGATACTATGACAGAAAGATGAAAGAGTTCTTTGAACTCAAGCTGGGTAGCATGACCATTGATGAATATGAGAGAAGGTTTCTGGAATTGCTGAAGTATGTCCCTTTCATCAAAGATGAGACTGCCAAAATTCAAAGGTATCTGAGTGGAATGCCACCCTCCATCAGTGACAAGATCTAGTATGATGATCCTTAAACTATGGAATAAACTATAAGGAGAGAAAAATTCTTACATGAGCAACAAAGAGAAAAGCCCATGTCCTGGAAGGCTTGGGATGACAAGAATAAGTTGAAGAAAGAGAAGAGGAAGAAGAGAAACAAACCTCCCTTTTTCAAAAACAATCCTCAAGGAAAACCATATTTTAGAGAGCAGAGAATGGCTGAGGTAGGGGGACAAAGGCCAAGGTAGATGCCCATTCAATGTTGGGGTTGTCAGGGAGACCACAAGTATAGATATTGTCCACACAAAAATAGCAAAACGAGACTTGTCCACAATGTTTAGCAAGGAGAAACATTAGAGGACATGTGAAGTAGAATACCAAGGATCTATGAAGCCTTGGACAACAAGCAAGTTGAGTTTCAATCACACATGATTGAAGTTGAAGGTATGATCAATAACCATGCCTTTACTATTTTAATTGATTCAGGGGCTAGTCATATTTATATAGATCCCAAGATGGTGTAAAGTTTTCATTTTCCAAGAAACAAGCATGGAAAATATTGGTTAGTGCAGTTGGCTACATGAGCGAAAAGAAAATTTACTGAAGTGGTTATGTCCTATCCAATGGGCATGGATGGACTAAATACCAAGGCAGATTTGAACATCTTACCTTTAGGTTTCTATGACTATCTAGTTGGGATGGATTGGTTGGATCAACACCATGCCATCTTAGACTGTCGTAATAAGGAATTCACTTTCCTGGATGAGGAAGGAAACCCAAGGAAAGTGCAGGGAATCCCAAGGGCAGTGACTATCATAGAAATATAAAAAACGCAGCTGAAAAAGTGATACAGGAAGGGCTGTCAAATATTTGATTTACCTCAAAGTTCTAGAAAGGGTTAATCAAGTTATGATTTACCTATCATCCTGATTTAGATGGGAAAAAAGAAAGGGTGAACCAAGTGATAGAGGACATGCTAAGGATGTATGTGATGGACAAACCATCTAAATGGGAAGACTACCTACACTTGGTAGAATTTTCCTACAACAATGGGTATCAAGCATCATTGAAGATGAGCTTGTTTGAATCACTTTATGGTAGAAAGTGCAACACCCCAGTAAGTTGGGATAACCCCGTTGATAGGGCAGTGGTTGGGACATAGTTTCTCAAGGAAATGGAAGAGAAAATGCTAAAGATTAAGTAGAATTTGAAGGTTTCCCAGGACAGGAAGAAACGTTATGTTGATAAGAACAGAACCCACATGGAGTTTAAAGTGGGTGATCATGTTTTATTGAAAGTGAAAGCCAACAGAATTTCCCTGAAGCTTGGAAATTGTTCCAAGTTGGAAGCCAGATATTGTGGGTCATTTGAAATCCTAGAAAGGATTGGACCAGTTGCATATATTCTTGCATTGTCTGCATCCATGAATGTACACAATGTGATTCATATTTCATTGCTTAAGAAATGTATACCTGATCCTAATCATGTGATTGATTGGAATGTGATTCAGATGGAGCAAGAAGGCGTATTGCAAGTGCATCTAGTGTGCATATTGGACAGGAAGAGAAAGAAACTCCAGAATCGATCCATAGGGCTTGTAAGGTCCAGTGGACTTGGTACGGTTGAGAGGACGTGACATGGGAGAATGAGGATGCTATGCGGGATGAATACCCACATCTTTTTGAAGATTTTGAAAATCTTGTTGATACTATGTAATTAAGTTGCACTGAGGATAGTACAAAAATAAGGGGAGGGGATTGTAATATCCCCAAGGACGAGCTCCAGTTGTATTTATGAATTGTAAAGATGTTTTGTAGGCTGGTGAGTTGAGAAATTATAAGATGGTAAGATTATGTGTTATTAGGCCGGAAAACCTAGGTGTTAAAGGCCAGGATCTTGTTTTGTACATGTAACTATTCATATCATTAATAAAAATTATACATCGTTGCGTGTAGATCGACCACAAAGAAAAAGTGATGGGGGACGAAGCTCCACTAGGTAGGGAAAGGGATGAGATTGAGAGGATAGTGTCACACACCCGCTACGACATAATAATTTCTTTTTCCTTTTCTCGAGGGATAGAATCCCCAAAATCCTATGGGGCTTAGCACAGGCTAGCTCTTCCCATTTTCCCACCTCCGTGTGATCATTGATCATGATCACAGGCCAAACAACTAGGCACCTTTTCACATTTCTTGACTTAGCGGTATAAGAGAGTCGAGTCTTTCGACTCTGCAAACCCCAAAATGCGAAATGCCGAAGAGGCTTTGATCAACAATTAGCCCCCTAGGGTATGCCTTGGTCCATATTACCACCTCTCATAAGACCGCAGTCTTATTCCCTTCAGGATTTATGAATACAAGAGCCTGACCTCTTGTCATCGGGACTCCCAAATTCCCGATATCCGATTTCCCAAAATGGCCTTTGTCACATTAGCCCTCCTGGCTATGCCCTGATCCAGGTGACCATTCCGTATAAGACCTCAGTCCTATTTCTTTCAGGATTTATGAATATGAGAGCCCGACCTCTTGTCATCGGGACTCCCGAATTCCCGATTTTTGAAATCCCAATGGACTCTTCCTTTCGAGACTCTCCCAAAGTCCTGGATTACTACCACGTGTCCTCCACGGATGGACGGTCCAAATTGTTTCGCGATTTTGCGACTTGCGAGGTCAAAATGCTCACTTTCCTCTTTTGTTTCTCGATGTCTGAATCCCCGAAATGGGTGATCTTGCGACATGTGGCCTCCCTAAATCGGATGATCCAGATCTATTTCGGGATTTCCACCATGGAGTGTCCCGATCTCTCGTTATCGGGACTTCCGAAATCCCGAAGTCTGAAGCCCCGATATCAACTCCTCTTTCGGGACTTTTGCCTCTATTCAGGAGGGCTTAACCCTCATGCATCTCCTGACAGATCCAATCACTGTCGGGTTTTCTAACTAAGATCTGACGGTTCAGATCTGTCCCGTGTTGTGCACTCTCCTGCTGCTCCCTGGACGTAGAAAAACCAATGGTCCAGATACTCCCATGGACCTTGGGGATCTACGGTCTCGATTTCTTTGCTACTCATGAAGATAAAAGAAAAGGGTTTAGGCATGTAACGCCCTTGTTTCTTATTCCAATCTAACGGTCATGAATGACCACAGATCTTTCGACAAGATCTTGTCTGTCAATTGATTCTTATCCACATGCTCCTATTTTGGGATTTCACGGGTCGGGGTTTTGGGACTCGCGAGTGCAAGAAAACTCGCATCTGGATACTCCGGGTGTCGAAATGCTGAAATGTTGAGGTCTACGAGGACCGTTCTCCCTCGTACAAGGTTTTGGGACTTAACTGGAGTGTTACACGGTCTACCATAGAAGATTTCAAAGGAAATCATCTTTAAGGATGCTTGGTAGTTGTTGTTGTAGGCGAATTTTACCAGTGGCAGGTAGTTTTCCCACTTCCTGGGTTGATGAATTACATCCATTCTTAGCATGTCTTCAAGTATTTGGTTCACTCTTTCTGTCTTTTTGTCGGTTTGAGGGTGATAGGTGGTGCTAAACAACAATTTGGTTTCTAAGCCAGCCATCAGTGACTTCCAAAAGTTGGAAGTAAATTTCGTGTCTCTGTCAGACACGATCTCTTTCGGCATACCATGCAGTCTGAATATCTCCTTCATGAATACCTGGGCGATATCGATTGCTTTGCAAGTGGACTTGACAGGGATAAAATGAGCAGACTTGCTCAATTTATCCACCACTACCTTAATGGCATCGTTCTGTTTGGTCGATGTTGGTAATCCAGTGATGAAATCCATGGAGATGGTTTCCCATTTCCATTCTGGAATTGGTAGAGGTTGTAATAATCCTATTGGGTGTCGGTGTTCTGCTTTAACCTATTGGCACTCTATGCATTTGGCCAAGTACTCAGCTACGTTTTTCTTCAATCCAGGCCAATAGAATTGTTTCCTGGTGGCCGTGATCATCTTTTGGTATCTTGGATGACCAGAATAGGGTCTTTTATGTAGTTCATCCAGTATGAATCTCTTCAAGTCGTCACAATCTGGAATATAAAATATGCTTCTATAAGTGAGCAGACCTCCTTCGGTCATCTGGTAGCCTTCATATTTTTCTCCGACGGGTTCTTGCTGTAGGTACATGGTCACGGTCTGGACGAAGGGATTTGTTTCTTGTGCATTTCTGATTCTTTCCTTGACATCTATCTCACAGGTGCTCACCACTGCTAGGTGAATTGTTTTCATACTTCTGCTAAGGGCATCGGCCACCCTATTTTCCTTTCCTTTAATGTGTTTGATTTCAAAATCAAACTCTCTAAGGAGGGCCATCCACCTAGCTTGCCTAGCATTGAGCTTTGGTTGATCAAATAGGTATTTCAATCCACAGTGATCTGTCATAAGGACAAATTTTCTTCCCAGGAGGTAATGCCTCCACATTTTCAAGGCATGCACTATGGAAACCAGCTCTAGATCATGGGTCAGATAGTTGACTTCATGCTCGTTCAATTTTCAGGATTCATAGCAGAACACACTTCCTTCCTGCATAAGGACTCCTCCGAGCCCTTCCTTACAGGCATCTGTGCACACGATGAAGTCAGCTTCTGGATCGACGATCTTCAACACGGGTGCATGGGTCAGTAGATGTTTCAGGGTTTGAAATCTTTCTTCATGTTTCCGTGTCCACATGAATTTTGTCCCCTTCTTCTGGAGGGCAGTGATTGGACAACCAATCTTGGAGAATCCTTTTATAAATCTTCTATAGTATCCTGCTAATCTCATAAAGGATCTTATGTCTAAAACATCCTTTGGGGTAGGCCATTCCATGATAGACCTGATTTTGTCAGGTTCTACCGCTACTCCTTCTTCGGAGAGAACATGGCCTAAGTAATGTATTTGCTTCTGGAAGAATTCACATTTGCTGAATTTGGCATAGAGCTAATGTTCTCTTAGCACTTGCAACACAAGTCTAAGATGCTCTTCATGCTCTTTTCTATTCTTGAATTAAATTAATATATCGTCAATAAAAACAAGCACAAATTTGTCTAGGAATTTGCTGAGTACATTGTTCATCAAACACATAAAAGTGGCAGGGGCATTGGTCAACCCAAATGGCACCACCACAAACTCATAGTGACCATACCTCATTCGGAAGGCAGTTTTATGGATGTCTTCACCCTTGATTCAGACTTGATGGTATCTCGACTTCAAATCAATCTTTGAGAAAATAGACGCACCCCCCAATTGATCGAATAGGTCATCGATCATGGGCAAGGGGTACTTGTTCTTTATGGTTACCTTATTGAGTTTCCTATAATCTATACACAGTCTAAGGGTACCATCCTTCTTTTTCACGAATAGGACCGGTGCTCCCCATGGAGACACACTGGGCCGAATATAGCCCTTATCCATCATTTATCTTAATTGCAACTTGAGTTCAACTAACTCGGGTGTACTCATCCGGTAGGGTGTCCTAGACACTGGCACCACTCCTGGTGCAAGTTCTATCGAGAAGTCTATGTCCCTTCTCATAGGTAGACCCGGTACCTCTTCTAGAAATACATCTCTATATTCTCTCAGGATAGGGTGATCGTCAGGGCTTGGTTTGTCACCTTCGATTGTTTTCAACACCTTTATTGCATATAGGGGACATCCCTTTTGACAATACTTTCTCATTTGCAGAGCTGATATTTGTCTCACCGAGACGGGTTTTCGGATCCCTTGAAGGGTTATCTTTTTCCCTTCTTTACTTACACATTCTAAGGTTTTATGGTAACAGTCCAATCTGGCTTTATGGGCAGCTAGCCAATCCATACCAATCAACAGATCATACGATCCCAGGGGTAATATGTTAAGGGTTGCTTGGGTGGGGGATTTACCCAACATTAATTGGCAGGCTGGTATAACCTCTGCTACCCTTCTTCTGGTGCCAGTGGCTAACTGTACCAACCATTGCTTGGTATGTTTTTGTGGCTATAATTTACACTTATCAACAACTTTAGGGGCTATATAACTCAAATTTGAACCAAGTTCAATCAAAAAAGACACTAGATGGTTGGAAATCATACCTTCTATTTCCACCACTGAAGCTTGGTGGTCAGCTTGGTTATTATCCAAGGCTGCATGAATTTGTGGCTCACTCCTGGCCACATCATTGACGGTAGTAGCTTCTTGGATGTTATAAATCCCCTGACTATTCTGTTGTTGGTGTGGACAATCTCTCAATAGATTTTCTTCCCCACAACCCCAACATTTCAAAGGTTCTCTCTTTGGGTTATCAGTCTTCACTGATATGGGTCCAGAAGTTTTATTTCCGCTCAAGGAGGGAAAATTTTGCTGGTGCATACTCCGGGCTGGGAAGATCATTCTTGGGTTCTTTTTATAGTTCTTAAATCCTGGGGATTTAATCCCCTCTTTCTAAAATCTTGAACTATTCTTCTGTTTCCATCCTTCGCTAGGTTCTGCTCGATGTCCAAACTGTTCATGACAATAGGTTACCTTTCGAATAGTGCCTTCTAGAGTCTTTGGCTCATCAAATTCAATTCTGTTCCGATAGTCCTTAGGTAGTCCACTAATGAAGCATTGCACCTTTGCCTTTTCTGCCTTGATATAGGGTACATACCTCAACAAATCGAGGAATTTGTTGAAATATTCTTCTATAGTGAGTTGTCCCAGTTTGAGTTCATAAAAATCTTTAGTCTTTTCGTCGAAATATTTTTCCGATAGATACTTCTTTCAGAATTATTTCTCAAACCGTTCCCAAGACAGGTCCTCTTCGTGAACCCCTTTAACATTCTTAAGGTCTTCCCACCAAATGGAAGCCTTTCCGTTCAAGTTGAAGGTGGCCACTCAGGCCTTCATATTTTCTGAGAAGTCATGGACTCTGAAATAATTCTTTAGTCCAAGCAGCCAGGCCTCTGCTTCCTCTCCCTTCTTTATTTCACCATCGAAGGAGGGTGGTTTGGATTTTCTGAATTCTTCAAACTTACGACCTTTGGAAGGCTTTTTCTTCTTCTGTTTCTTTCGGGAATAGGAACTGGTTCTGCTGCTAGAAGATCCCTCCAAATCGCCATCTTCCTTCTCAGAGGAATCATCCGACGCTTGTCCTTTACCTCTGGGGTGGACCTTTTTTGAGGTGCTCCTCTCAGTGTGACCACTGATATGACCATGTTTCTGAGTTTCAGGTTCATGCTGCATTTGTCTTTGTAGATCGGATAAACTCTGCAATAAAACTGCGTTAATTTCTGTTTGCTTTTCTTGTTCTTCATCATCCTTTCATTGTCAGCCTTGCAACTTTGTAATTCGACCATGAGAATCCTCACAGTCTCGGCTAGATCTGGAGGGGTCCCTACTGCCCTCCTTTCGTCAGACTCTTCGTCTCTATTGTGGGATCCCTCTCCCACTTCATGGTGAGTCACCATTTTATACATCTGTAATTTCCCGCGGCCGATCGTCCGCTTAGGTGCAAAAGAAAAACGCTGGTTGTTAGTCAATGTTTATGTTTATTTATAACTAGTACATAATTCACATTTTTCACATGTACACACACAATAGGAGTTTTCATTCTTAACTTAGTCTTTTGATTAGGAAGGTAAGACAGGGGGTTACTCCTTTTAGGAGTGTTTCGAACGGATCTTCTGCGCAATTCGTTCATGAGCCCAAGCAGGCCAAGTGTTGTAACCATGCTCTGATACCAATTTTTCACACACCCGCTACGACATAATAATTTTTTTTTCCTTTTCTCGAGGGACATAATCCCCGAAATACTACGGGGCTTAGCACAGTCTCGCTCTTCCCTTTTTCCCACCTCCGTGTGATCGTTGATCATGATCACATGCCAAACAACTAGGCACCTTTTCACATTTTGCGACTCAGCGGTATAAGCGAGTCGAGTCTTTCGACTCTGCAAACCCCGAAATGCCAAAATGCCGAAGAGGCTTCGATCAACAATTAGCCCCCTGGGGTATGCCTTGGTCCATATGACCACCTCTCATAAGACCGCAGTCTTATTCCCTTCGGGATTTATGAATACGAGAGCCCGACCTCTTGTCATCGGGACTCCCAAATTCCCAATTTTCGATTTCCCAAAATGGCGTTTGTCACATTAGCCCTCCTAGCTATTGATCTAAAAATGAAGAAGACTTGAAATACTTGAAATTATTTGCAATATAAATGTTATGTGTTTAAGGAAAAAGGATCAGTTTGCAACACATAGATTAAATGATTACTTATGTAAAATGCTCATAGACAGCAGGATGATCAATGAACATAAGCACATAAACACAACAATTTGATAAAGGAGTTCACCCCTCTCTTGGGCTACATCTCCTGGTCCAGCTTCCAATGGATCATTATTATTAATTGCTCAAAGTGCTCAAAAACATGTCTTACAATGCTCAAACTGACAAACCGACTGCTCCAATGGCTTCAGAGCGTCCAAAAACCCTTGTCTGGGCTCTTTCGGCACCTCAATCGGTTGAAAAATGAAGAAGTTAGGCCTCCTGGGAGTCTCCCTCTTCTAGTTTGCTGTCTCTGCATCTACAAATTGCACCCCTGTTGTTTGAACCTGGATCACACGCATTTTAAAGCGTGAAAACCCAGAACCAGGTGCAACCGCACCAACGGTGCAAACCGTAGGACGGTTAAGGGCACGCCAGCCCCTAACCGCCTAGGCACCTTGGCATATGGCGAGTCATGTGACCGCGCGTATGGAAAAAGTAGTTAATGGTTACAACCGTTTGAACTTCCCTCCCGCGCTCCGGTCATATGTAAAACCACGAGCTACATAGAATAACCGCCCACACGTTATACACAATGGTATAGTTTAAAACGTGGGTTACATGGTATAAAGTTTGGACAAATGTAATACAAATGCGCGTGGGTAATATTACAATGGGTCATATGTTGTGTAATAAAACCACGGGTCGGGGTTAAGCCCTGGCCCGACCCCCCTCCGTTTTAAACATTAAACAAACATAAATATGTTTGGCACCATATAGATAACAAGAACCATGCGGCGGTATAGTGGTCGGGCTGATGTTATGAAGTCTTTACACGGTGGGGAGGTCCGGGGGTCGAACCCCACGGACTCCCATAATTTTACATACAACCAATTAGCCAATTCCGGGGTGCCACGTGGTAGCCCACGATTGGGCCACGTGGCACCCAATCATTGATCAAAAAAACTGCCACGTGTCGACATCTGATTCGACCATTCCAACCAACCAGATTCTTCCACGTCACTTCCATACGGTCGTACGGTCCTGCCACGTCAGACTGTACGGATTGTACAGTCAGCATCGTTGTTTTTTGCCTGTTTGACTTGACGAAAATATCGCTATATCTCTCGCTCCCGACGTCCATTTGAGACGAAATGAGTTGTGTTGGGTTCGCAACGACGAGGCCTACGCTCTCGTGTAGTTTGAAGCGATTCCGAGCACTTTGAATTTTTGAGCAAAATTTGATCCCCTGATCACACCTCCCCATTGGGAAGCTTTTGGACCTCCAAAAGACTATTCTTAGTCTATGTGAATATGAGGTTAAAGTTCCCTCACCCTTCCAACCTCAATCCACTTGGCCTTGCTTGGATTCGTCCCTTTAAGACCAACTCGCAAATACTCCACATTTCCTTGCTTTGAAGTTCGCATTCTCCTGTCAAAGGATGGTGTCTTCCTGCAGTTCTGTTAGATACTCTGGAGAAAAATCATCTATGGAAGGAATCTGAACATGCTCTCCTTGATCATCAATCAATGGAGGCTCATACAACTTCAAATTCTCAACATTAACAACTGCATACATCTGCATATAGGGAGGCAAATCTAAACGAAAAGCATTGTTACCAATCTTGTCAACAATCTTGAAAGGACCATATCGAATCGGTTTCAACTTTTTACCTTCTCCTTTAAGCCTCTCCTTGTTGATGTAAAGCCAAAATTCATCTCCAACTTGGAAACTATGATCAACACGATGCTTGTCATGTCTCGTTTTGTACTTGGCCTGACTCTTTTCCAACTTCTCTTGCACCACTTGATGTATCAACTTAATTTGTTCAATGAACTTCTTTGCCCTATCAATGTCATATTGACCATCGACAAAAATATCTTTCCCAAAGATAAAATCTAAAGGCGTCTTGGGAAAATAGCCAAAACATGCTTCAAATGGCGACGTTTGAGTCGAAGAGTGCTTAGCTCGATTGTACGCATGCTGAATGTAGTGTAAATGTTCATCCCAAAGTTTAGGATGCTTGCTGGAATAAGCACAAAGAAGATGCACCACTGTACGATTTACCACCTCTATCTGACCATCTGTCTGTGGATGAAAAGTTGTGCTCTTTTTAAGTTTAGAGTCCATGAGTGCCCATAAACTCGACCAAAAACTCCCAACAAATCGAGAATCCCGATCAGAAATAATGGAATTAGGCAATCCAAAATGTACCGAAACGTTTTGAAAGAACAGATGTGTCATTTGTTCTGTTGTTACCTGCTTAGTACAAGGCATCAAAATACACATCTTGCTAAAACGATCAACCACAACATAAAGATAATCATGACCACGTCTCGACATAGGTAAACCACCTACAAAATCCATGGAAATAATTTCCCAATGTCGAGAAGGAACTGGAAGTGGAGTGTACAAACCCAACTTTCGATTACTAGGTTTACTTGTAGCACACAACGAACATCCTTGAACATATCACGAAACACTTTC
>SNQJ01S0006677.1:219938-267086 GCA_010110895.2 Picea sitchensis | reverse complement strand
AATTCATGAAGACATAAATCATACGTAGTCTTTCCATATAAATATACAACTACTAGTACTGATCAAAACACCATACATTCATTCTTATAATGAAATCATTCACAGTTTCACAACTTATGAGCATAATTATCAGAATAAGCACATATATATATATATATATATATATATATATATCAAGATGCCAGATGCAAAACACTTATAAGAGATAACACCAGGGTCAAGCAACTGCTGAGAGGGGTGCTTGTTTCCACCCAACCGTAGGCTTAGCGACTCCCAATGGATTTACCACTAGCCACCCCCGAGATGAGACCACGATGCTATGAGACTGCGTCTCCATTTGCCAGTGACCAGGAGTGAAGGTTGCAATCCTTTCTCTCTGCTATCACTCACTCTGCATAGTGCCAGAGTTCTCCCCTTGCGTCTGCCCCGCAATCGCTTCTACCCCACGCCTTATCCTCTTGTGAGGTTGCGTGTGGTGCAATTACCCTTGTGATGATCAGGCCTAACGGCTCTACAGATGGGAGGTTCACCTCCCATCCCTCATTAAACCATCTACCTACTAGCTTGCGAGGCATTTAATTTAGGGCCAGCGAGCCGATTTTGGTTCTCCGGTCCAATGGAGTCCAAATACGGTATTAATTCTCGGTGGAACTTAACGCCACCTTTTCAGGTGCCTTCCACCGCCATTGTGGTCTCTTTTTCTGTACATCCCCTCTCAACAGTCCTGCAATAAATTCAAAATGTTATTCACATTCATTGACCTTTTCCTCAAGGTCCATTTACATCACATATTCACATTTATGAGTTCTCCATAGTTCTTGGCCAGTCCAGTTATATTTACAAGCTGGGGGAAATAGGGTGTTACACATTCACATCTTTGAGTTTGCCATAGTTCTTGGCCAGTATAGTTATTTTTATAGACTGGGGGAAACAGGGTGTTACAATTCCCTCCCCCTTAAAGTAATATCGTCCTCGATGTTCTATCTATCATCATGACATGTATGTACAGAGGTAAACAAAATTGGATATGCCTATTTCATGGCATCCTCCATTTCCCATGTAGCCTCATCTGGGCCAAAATGTCTCCACTGCACCTTGACCTGTGCAATGGTTCGGTTCCGGAGTGGGGTTTCCTTTCTATCCAGTATGCATTGAGGTTCTGGTAGAAATTCTCCCTCCAGTTCCACCTAGATCACAGACCAGTCAATTATATGATTAGAATCATGTACATATTTCTTCAATAATGAAACATGGAAAACATTATGTTCTTTTACTGTGGGAGGAAGTGCTAGCCTGTAGGCTATGGGTCCCACTCTATCTAGAACCTCAAAAGGTCCACAATAACGAGGTGCCAACTTGGCACAAGCTTCCATTTTCAGAGAACTCTTTCTGGGTCTAACTCTGAGATATACACGGTCTCTCATCTTGAACTCTCTTGGAGTTCTCTTTTGGTCGGCGTAACTTTTCTGTCGGTTCTGAGTGACCTTCAGGTTTTGTTTTATCTGAGTCACTTGCTGTTCCATTTATTTCAACATGTCGGGTCCAAACGAAATTATGTTTATGGGATGATTTCAACTAACATGAGTGTTGCATGGTCTACCATAAAGGACTTCAAACGGACTCATCCTTAAGGATTCTTGATAGCCGTTGTTGTAAGCGAATTCCACCAGTGGTAGGTAGTCTTCCCACTTCTTGGGTTGATGCATTACATCCATTCTTAACATGTCTTCTAGTATTTGGTTCACTCTTTCTGTCTGTCCATCGGTTTGAGGGTGATAGGCAGTTCTAAACAACAACTTGGTCTCTAAACCCGCCATTATTGACTTCCAAAAGTTGGAAGTAAGTTTCGTGTCTCTTTCAAACATGATCTCTTTCGGCATACCATGAAGTCTGAATATCTCCCTTATGAATACCTGAGCAATGTCTATTGCCTTGCAAGTTGACTTGACGGGGATAAAGTGAGCGGACTTGCTCAATTTATCCACCACTACCATGATGGCGTCATTCTGTTTGGTCGAGGTTGGTAATCCGGTGATGAAATCCATGGATATGGTTCCCCATTTCCATTCCGGGATTGGTAGAGGTTGTAATAATCCTACTGGGTGTCGGTGTTCTTCTTTTACCTGTTGGCATTCTATGCATTTGTCTAGGTACTCAGCTATGTCTTTCTTCAATCCAGGCCAATAGAATTGTTTCCTGGTGGCCGTGATCATCTTCTAGTATCCTGGATGACTAGTATAGGGTCTTTTATGTAGCTCATCCAGTATGAACCTCTTCAACTCGTCACAATCTGGGATATACAATCTGCTTCGGTAAGTGAGCAGACCTCCTTTCATCATCTGGTAGTCTCCGTACTTTACCCCAGTGGGCTCTTGCTATAGGTACGAGGTCACGGTCTGGACGAAGGGATCTGTTTCTTGTGCATTTCCAACTCTTTCTTTGACATCTGTCTCGCAAGTACTCAGTGTGGCCGGGTGAATTGTTTTCATACTTCTGCTAAGGGCATCAACCACCCTATTTTCCTTCCCTTTAATGTGTTTGATTTCGAAATCAAACTCGCTAAGGAGGGCCATCCACCTAGCTTGTCTAGCATTGAGCTTTGGTTGGTCAAACAGATATCGCAATCCATAGTGATCTGTCATAAGTACAAATTTTCTTCCCAGGAGGTAATGCCTCCACATTTTCAAGGCATGCACTATGGCATCCAACTCTAGATCATGGGTCACATAGTTGACTTCATGCTCATTCAATTTTCGGTATTCATAGCAGACCACACTTCCTCCTTGCATAAGGACTCCTCCAAGCCCTTCCTTACAGACATTTGTGCACATGAGGAAGTCAACTTCGACATCGACGATCTTCAACACGGGTGCGTGGGTCAGTAGATGTTTCAGGGTTTGAAATCTTTCTTCACATTTTTGTGTCCATGTGAATTTTGTCCCCTTCTTATGGAGGGCATTGATTGGACAACCAATCTTGGAGAATCCTTTTATAAATCTCCTATAGTATCCTGCTAATCCCATAAAGGATATGATATCCGAAACATCCTTTGGGGTAGGCCATTCCATGATAGACCTAATTTTATCAGGGTCTACCGCTACTCCTTCCTTGGATAGAACATGGCCTAAGTAATGTATTTTCTTCTGGAAGAATTCACATTTGTTGAATTTGGCATATAGATGATGTTTTGTTAGCACTTGCAGCACAAGCCTAAGATGTTCTTCATGCTCTTCTCTATTCTTGGAGTAAATTAATATATCGTCAATAAAAACCAGCACAAATTTGTCTAGGAATTTGTTGAGTACATTGTTCATCAAGCACATGAAAGCGACAAGGGTATTAGTTAACCCAAATGGCACTACCACAAACTCATAGTGACCATACCTCGTCCGGAAGGCAGTTTTATGGATGTCTTTACCCTTGATTCGGACTTGATGGTATCCCGACCTCAAGTCAACCTTTGAGAAAATAAACACACCCCCCAATTGATCAAACATGTCATCGATCATGGGCAAGGGGTACTTGTTCTTTATGGTTACCTTATTGAGTTGTCTATAGTCTATGCACAGTCTGAGGGTATCATCTTTCTTCTTCACAAATAGGACTGGTGCTCCCCATGGAGATATGTTGGGCTGGATATAGCCCTTATCCATCATTTCTCTCAATTGCAATTTGAGTTCAACTAGTTCAGGTGTGATCATCATGTAGGGTGTCCTAGACACCGGCACCACTCCCGGTGCAAGTTCTATCAAGAAGTCAATGTCCCTTCGTATTCTCTCAGGGTAGGGTGGTCTTCGAGGCTTGGTTTGTCGCCTTCAATTGTTTTCAACACCTGTGTTGCATATAGGGGACATCCTTTTCGGCAATACCTTCTCATTTGCAGAGCTGATATTTGTCTCACCGATACATGTTTTCAGATCCCTTGAAGGGTTATCCTTTTCCCTTCTTTACTTACACATTCTAAGGTTTTATGGTAACAGTCCAATCTGGATTTATGGGCGGCTAGCCAGTCCATTCCAATCAATAGATCATACGATCCCAGGGGTAATATGTTAAGGGTTGCTTGGGTGGGGAATTCACTCAACATTAATTGGCAGGCTGGTATGACCTTTGTTACCCTTCTTTTGGTGCCAGTGGCTAACTGTACCAACCATGGCTTGGTAGGTTTTTGTGGTTGTAGTTTACACTTATCAATAGCCTTAAGGGCTATATAACTCAAATTTGAAACAGGGTCAATCAAAATAGACACTAGATGGTTGGAAATCATACCTTCTATTTCCACCACTGAAGCTTGGTGGTCATCTTGGTTATTATCCAAGGCTGCATAAATTTGCGGCACACTCCTGGCCTCATCATTGACGGTGGTAGCTTCCTGGATGTTATAAATTCTCTGACTATTCTGTTGTCGATGTGAACAGTCTCTCAGTAGATGTTCTTCTTCGCAACCCCAACATTTCAAAGGTTCTTTCTTTGGGTTATCATCCTTCATTGGTACAGATCCAAAAGTTTTATTTCTGCTCAAGGAGGGAAAATTCTGCTGGTGTACACTCTGGGCTGGGAAACTCATCCTTGATTTCTTCTTATAGTTCTTAAATCTTGGGGATTTGATCCCCTTTCTCTGAAATCCTGAACTATTCTTCGGTTTCCAGCCTTCGCGAGGTTTTGTCCGATGTCCAAGATGTTCATGACAATAGGTTGCCTTTCAGATAGTGCCTTCTAGGGTCTTTGGCTCAACAAATTCAATTATGTTCTGATAGTCCTTAGGTAATCCGCTGATGAAGCGTTGTAACTTTGCCTTTTCTACTTTTATATAAGGTACATACCTCAACTAATCGAGGAATTTGTTGACATATTCTTCTATAGTGAGTTGTCCCAGTTTGAGTTCATAAAACTCTTTAGTCTTCTCGTCGAAATATTTTTCTGACAAATACTTCTTCTAGAAGTATTTCTCAAATTGCTCCCAAGATAGGTCCTCTTCGTGAACCCCTTCCACATTCTTAAGGTCTTCCCACCAAATGGAAGCCTTTCCGTTCAAGTTGAAGGTGGCTACTCGGGCCTTCAAATTTTCTGAGAAGTCATGGACTTTGAAATACTTCTTTAGTCCAAGCAACCAGGCCTATGCTTCCTCTCCCTTATTTATTTCACCGTTGAAGAAGGGTGGTTTGGCCTTCCTGAATTCTTCGAATTTATGACCCTTGGAAAGATTTTGGTTCTTCTGTCTTCTTTGGGAATAAGAACTAGTTCTGCTGCTAGAAGAGCCCTCTGAACTGCCAACTTCCTTTCCAGAGGAAACGTCCGTCGCTTGTCCTTTACCTCTGGGATGGACCTTTTTCGAGGTGCTCCTCTCAGTGTGGCCACTGATATGACCATGTTTTTATACCTTAGGTTCATGCTGCATTTGTCTTTGTAGGTCGGATAAGCTCTGCAGTAAAACTGCGTTAATTTCTGTTTGCTTTTCTTGTTCTTTCATCATCCTCTCATTGTCAACTTTGCAGCTTTGTAATTCGACCATGAGGCTCCTCGCAGTCTCGGCTAGATCTGGAGGGGTCCCTACCACCCTCCTTTCATCAGAATCTTCATCTCTATTGTGGGAGCCCTCCCCCACTTCATGGTGAGTCACCATTCTATACGTTGATAATTTCCCGCGATTGATCTTCCACTTCTGTGCAAAAGGAAAAACGTTGGTTGTTAGTCAATGTTCATATTCATTTATAACCAGTACATAATTCATATTTTTCTCATGCACACACACAATAGGAGTTTTTCATTCTTAACTTCGACTTTTTAATTGAGGGGGTCAAGATAAGGAGTTAGTCCTTTTAACAATACTCCGAATGGAGTCTCTACGCAACTCGTTCATGAGCCCAAGTAGGCCAAGTGTTGTAACCATGCTCTGATACCACTTTGTAACATACCCACTATGGAATTCAAAATTTTCGGCATTTTTCATCTTTTCTCCAATGAACAGAATTCCCGAATCCCTACGGGACCTGATACAGACCCTGCTATCCCTTAACCGCACTCATATGATTGACGACTATGACCACAGGTCTTATTGGGGATGTGCTCGTCGGCTTTCGCGATTCGGGAAATCGCGATGCATGTATTCCCCTTTCTCTCTTGTCTTTCGAAGGGCCGAAATCCGAAATGGATCTAACCTCTTAACATGATTAACAACGACCCAGGTTAAGTCCGGGCACTCTACCCTTTGGGATTTCGCATACCGAAACTTCGGGGGATGCGATGACAGGAGGTTTCACATCTGGGTTTCCCGGGAGCCGAAACTCTGAAAACACCAATTCTAAACATGCTTCACTGTTTCGGAGTTTCCTCCATCAGGATTTCGGGGTATGTGATGACAGGAGGTCTCGCACCTAGTTTTCCCAGGAAACGAAACTCTGAATCCCTACATACCTATTAATATATGTCGCTCAACCCATTTAAGGAATTCATAAACTGGGTTTTCGGGACTGGCGAGCACAAGAAAACTTACCGTTAGGTATCCTGGGTGCCGAAATACCGAAGCACCCTACCTCATCCGTGCTATTATTATTTCGGGGTTTCGTATGCCGATATTTTGGGATATGCGCAAATAGGAGGTCTCACACTTAGGTTTCCTAGGAGCCAAAACTCCGAAACCGGTATTCATTTCTAAGCTCATTTCGACGGTTTGCATCTAGTAGACACACAGAACAAAACTGTCCTTTGGGGGTCTCGGGTACTGAAATGCCAAAATGTAGATCCAAGTCACACTATGCCATATTGGGACTTCGCAAGTCGGTATTTCGGGACTTGCGAGTACAAGAGAATACACCCTTGAGTATTCTGATTTCCAAAATGCCGAAATATCTTAACATGTCCGCATATTGTCCTTTCGGGACTTCACGCATCAGGATTTCAGGAATGGCGTGTACAAGGGACTTGCCTCTAGGTATCCTGGGTGCCGAAATATTGAATTATCTTAACTTGTCCACGCCCCATCATTTCGGGGTTTCGTATGTTGGGATTTCACGATTCGTGAGGACAAGGGTTCTTACCCTCTAGTTCCCCGGGTGCCGAAACACCAAAACGCTTACCGACTGCCACGTGTACTCTACAACTAGATGATCCATGCACTCACCATGGGTCTTGGGATCAACGGTCTCAATTTTTTCGTTACTTACGAAGGTTAAAAAGGGGTTGAGGCATTATCGCCTGCGGTCCTTCATTCAATTTTACGGTTGTAACCGGCCTCAGATCCTCCGAAAGGATCTCATTCGTGCATTTAGCAAGAGGGAGGGTATCTTGGGTACCTAATCATCGAAAAGTCCTAACTCATCCACACGTTGACATTTCGAGATTTTGCAAGTCGGGATTTTGGGACTTGCGAGTGCAAGGGAACTCGCCCTTGGGTATTCTGGGTATCGAAATGACGAAATGTTGGAGTCTACGAGGACCATTCTCCCTCGTGCAAGATTTTAAGACTTAAACTATAACATCCTCCTTTGGGTCCTCAGGCAATTTACACCAGGTTTTGAAGACTAGTCTGGAAGGTCTTCTAGAAGGTAAAGGAGGGGTCTCGAAAGGGTGCCTTCGTGGGGAAATCTATCCAAGGCATCAGGTAAGACAAACACTAGAACAAATATCCTGAGAGAAGACTTGAAAGAAAATCTATATTAGTTCAATATATATATATATAAGCCATATGTGGTCTTTTCAGTAAAAGCATCCAGCCATCCTTTCTGATCAAAACACCATGCAGACAGTCTTATATTGAAACCATTCATAATTTCACAGACTATGAGCATACATGTCAACATATAAATTTCAAGATACAAGACATAAAACACTTATCAGAAAAACACCAAGTTCGATGCAACTGCTGAAAGGGGTGCTCGTTTCCACCCAACCGTAGGCTCAATGACTCCGAATGGATTTACCACTAGCCACCCCCGAGCTAGACCACGATTCTTGAGACTCTTTGTCTCTGTTCTTCAGCGATCAAGAATGAATATTACTCTCCTTCTTCTCTGCTATCACTCACTCTGTATTTTGTTCCATAGTTCTTCCGATCTTTTTCCTGCGATCTCTCCATCGTGTCCCCCTTCCACACCTTTTACCTGCCTTTTCTTCTCTGGCGAGGTTGCATGTGGCACGAATTCCCCCACGGTGGTCAGGTATGAGGCCTCCATGGATGGATGGTTCATCCCCATCCCTCATTAACTCATGAGGAGCCTCTTCACCTACCACCTTGACGAGTAATTCATTTCTGGGCCAGCAAGCCGCTCTTGGTTCTCCGGGCTAGTGAAGACTAAATACGGTATTGGTTTCGGTGGAAGTTAGTGCCACCATTCCAAGTGCCTTCCGCCACCTTTCTTTAGCCATCGTGGTCTCTTTTTTTTCAGCACATCCCCCTCCCAGCAGTCCTGCAACATATATATATATATATATATATATATTCAAAATGTTATTTACATTCATGAACCTTTTACTAAGGTCCATTCAAATCACACATTCACATCTTTGAGTTTGCCATAGTTCTTGGCCAGTATAGTTATTTTTACAGACTAGGGAAACAGGGTGTTACAATTCCCTCCCCCTTAAAGGAACATCATCCTCGATGTTCTATCTATCATCATGACATGTATGTACAGAGGTAAACAAAATTGGATATGCCTGTTTCATGGCATCCTCCATTTCCCATGTAGCCTCATCTGGGCCAAAATGTCTCCACTGCACCTTGACCTATGCAATGGTTTGGTTCTGGAGCGGGGTTTCCTTTCTGTCCATTATGCATTGAGGTTTTGGTAGAAATTCTCCCTCCGGTTCCACCTAGATCACATGCCAGTCAATTATATGATTAGAATCATGTACATATTTCTTCAATAATGAAACATGGAAAACATTATGTGATTTTATTGTGGGATGAAGTGCTAGCCTATAGGATACGGGTCCCATTCTATCTAGAAACTCAAAGGGTCCAGAATACTGAGGTGCCAACTTGGCACAAGCTCCCATTTTCAGAGAACTCTTTCTGGGTCTAACTCTGAGATATACATGGTCTCCCGTCTTGAACTCTCTTGGAGTTCTCTTTTGGTTGGCTTAACTTTTCTGTCGGTTCTGAGCGACCTTCAGGTTTTGTTTTATCTGAGTCACTTGCTGTTCCATTTCTTTCAACATGTCGGGTCCAAAAGAAATTATGTTTACGGGATGACTCCAACTAACAGGAGTGTTGCACGGTCTACCATAAAGGACTTCAAACAGACTCATCCTTAAGGATTCTTGGTAGTTGTTGTTGTAAGCGAATTCCACTAGTGGTAGGTAGTCTTCCCACTTCTTGGGTTGATGCATTACATGCATTCTTAACATGTCTTCTAGTATTTGGTTCACTCTTTCCGTTTGTCCATCGGTTTGAGGGTGATAGGTGGTGCTAAACAACAACTTGGTCTCTATACCCACCATTAGTGACTTCCAAAAGTTGGAAGTAAATTTCGTGTCTCTGTCAAACACGATCTCTTTCGGCATACCATGCAGTCTGAATATCTCCCTCATGAATACCTGAGCGATGTCTATTGCCTTGCAAGTTGACTTGACGGGGATAAAGTGAGATGACTTGCTCAATTTATCCACCACTACCATGATGGCGTCATTCTGTTTGGTTGAGGTTGGTAATCCGGTGATGAAATCCATGGAGATGGTTTTCCATTTCCATTCTGGGATTGGTAGAGGTTGTAATAATCCTACTGGGTGTCGATGTTCTGCTTTTACCTATTGGCATTCTATGCATTTGGCTAGGTACTCAACTATGTCTTTCTTCAATCCAGGCCAATAGAATTGTTTCCTGGTGGTCGTGATCATCTTCTGGTATCCTGGATGACCAATATAGGGTCTTTTATGTAGCTCATCCAGTATGACCCTCTTCAAGTCGTCACAATCTGGGATATACAATTTGCTTCGATATGTGAGCAGACCTCCTTTCATCATTTGGTAGTCTCCGTACTTTACCCCGGTGGGCTCTTGCTATAGGTACGAGGTCACAGTCTGGACGAAGGGATCTATTTCTTGCGCATTTCCGACTCTTTCTTTGAAGTATACTTGAATGGTATTTATTTTCTTAGGATGTTGTTTGAAATTGATTTGAAGAGAAGAGAAATATTACTGTTGTAATTTAATATTTTGAACCAACCCTAAGGATGAAATTTGTTAGGGAATAGATTTGGGGAACTTGGAGGACGAGGCAAAATTTTGGAAGTTGCATTAATTACCCCATTTTCAAAATTTCATTGTAGCATTAGAGATTATTGAACTGGGAATGGTCTCCTAGTCAAGAGGGAGTTGGATATTTCAATTTTATTGTACATGGGGTGGTGTAAACCTTGAAGGGTTGTTCTACTTTATTTCTTGTTGATTTTTATTAAAGGTGTAATTCCAATTTGTAGGGATGATTACTCTTAGTCTTAGAGAATGTAATAGGTTGGATGGTGCTTTGAATTTCATACCTTGGAAGTTTAGGCTACAAATTCTTTTGAAATAGGCTAAGCTTTGGGATCATGTCATGAAATATATTCTTTCACGTACTGATCCAATAAAGTTGGTTTCCCATGTTAAGAAGGAAGCTAAGGAAAATAGAATCATTTTTTATTCACTGAAGGATTACTTGATCCTTGACATTACATAGAATATGATTAGTAAGAAGATGTATGAGGTTTTGGTTGGCTTATATAAGAGTTCTTTTGTCTCTAAAAATATGTTCTTTTGAAACCATGAGAGGAATTTTGATGTTTAAAATAGACCTCCTAAGAGATATAATAAAATATTATGAGTAGTTATTTTTTGACAGAAAAATATTTACAACTCACTTTTTACATTACAATACATGTAACTACAATACATGTAATTATAGTTAAGTTAAATTGAAAAGTTGTATATAAGTAAAATTAATAAAAACAATTGATGTGACAAAAAATAGGAGTGAGTTTAAAAAAAAAAAAAATCATTTTCCATAAACAACTATGGCACGTATCCTTTATTCTTGAATAACTTGAAATAACATATAAATATCAATTCAAAAATTATTAATTTAAATCTAAACCCATATATGGTATAATATGGTATATTGTATATTATGGTGTATTGTATATTATATAATATGGTATATTATGTATCTAATATATGGAAAATTTAAATATATTATGTATAATATACCATATAAAAAAATATGTTTGATAGTTAGTGCGCATTGGATGAAGTGCATTGAGTTACGAGTGGGTTCATAAGTTATAAGACTTTTATTTATATATATATATATATATATATATATATATATATATATATAAATTAAATAAAATGCACATTGGATGAAGTTAAGAGTGAGTTCATAAATTATAAGTCTCATACATATGATAGTTATGTTATATTATGTGAAAATTTATATATACAATATATAATATATATTTGTTAGTTGAAATGATGATATAACAAATTTATGTTATATCATTTGAAAATTTATATATACCATAAAAAAAATATACATGTTTGTTAGTTAAAATGTTCATTGGATGAAATGTTATATCATGTGAAAATTTATATATACCATATAAAATATATGTATATATGTTAGTTNATACAATATATAATATATATTTGTTAGTTGAAATGATGATATAACAAATTTATGTTATATCATTTGAAAATTTATATATACCATAAAAAAAAATATACATGTTTGTTAGTTAAAATGTTCATTGGATGAAATGTTATATCATGTGAAAATTTATATATACCATATAAAATATATGTATATATGTTAGTTAAAATGTGCATTGAATGAAATGTTATATCATCTAAAAATTATATCATATAAAAAATATATATGTTTGTTAGTTGAAATGCATATTGGATGAAGTGTATTGAGTTAAGAATGGGGTTCATAAATTATAAGTCTCATTTATATCATGTGTTATATGATATATCATAATATATTATATAATACATGATATATCATAATATATTATATAATACATGATATAACATAAGTTTCATATAATGGAATGTATGATTTTTATGTTATATGATATATATCATATAACATATGATATAATATAAAAATCATATATTTTAATATATTATATCATGTTATATAATACATGATATAATATAAATCTCATATAATGGAACACATGATTTTTATGTTATATGACATATATCATATCATATAACACATGATATAATATAACATAAGAATCATATGTTTTAACGTATGAGTTCTTATATTATATAATGTTATATAACATATGATATAATATAAAATTCAACAGTTATATGACATATATCATATAACACATGATATAACATAACATAAGAATTATACATTTTAACGTACAAGTCTTATATTATATGATGTTATATAACATATGATATAATATAAGATTCATATGTTGGAATGTATGAGACTTATAGTTTATGAACTTCATTCAAAACTCAATGCACTTCGTCCAACATCTATTTTAATATATATATATAGATAGATAGATAGATAGATAATGTATGAATGAATATGAGTATTTATTTTTGATATATATTCAAAAGTAAAGTATTTTAAAAGTAATTTACTTCCAATGCAATGCACTCCATCCAACACGTATTTTAATTGACTTATATTTTTTAATATATATATATTTTAATTTTAAATATAAAGGATTTAATGTATGAATGAACATGAGTATTTTATTTTTTATATATATTCAAAAATAAAGTATTTTAAGAGTAATTTACTTTTGTGACTACTTTTTTCATTATGAGTATTTTTCTTAAAGTATCATCATAGTTAATTATGGGTTTTTATCCACCATTTAGAATGTGTCAAATAATAATTTTTAACTCAAGCAATGCCAACTCATTCCCAAGGGATGATGTCATACTCTAAAATGTGATTGGTTCCTTTAAAACAATTTTGATAGCACATTTTTTGTTTTTGTTTTGAGGCCCATTTTAGACCTCAAAATTCCGCTAATGAGGATTTCAACCATCTACACGAGTAACACAAACACAATGTAGATACCTAGCTAGGATCATAGAGTTGAAAGATTGGTTGACTCCCATAAGGACAATAGTGGAGGATAATGAGTTGGTGTCCATTGCCTTGAACATAATTACTCTATCTTATAAGCCTTTCATCCAATGTGTTTGTGTCCATGAGAAGTTGCGTGATTTTGTGAATCTTTGAGATAACCTTGTGTAGGAAGAGATAAGGTTGGAGTCTTTTTCAAAGAAACAAGATGAAGTAGAAGACCTAACCCTCATTGGGAGGATGATTAAGGGAAGATAGAAAGGAAATAAAAATGATAAGAAGGAATATTCAAGTCTAGAAAAGAAATATTTGAGTAAGATGGAATGTTTTAGGTGTTATTAGATGGGACATTATGATAGCTAGTGTTTGGAGAAGAAAAGGGGGAAGGCCACATGGAAACAAGTTGCAATGAATGTAGCTATTGTAGTAGGAGTGAATGAGGGATCATCCATATTTGATACCACCTCCTCCATGGTATCTTTTTTTTCTTTTAACACTTGTCAACTGTTTTACGGTATGTGGACAGTGGGGCATTGATACATATGATTTATGACAAGACACTCTTTAGTAGGTTTTATGAGAAAGAGGGAGGTTTGAGAGTGGATTTGGGTTATGATTCCTCTAATACCATGAAAGTATTGGGATCCATTTCCTTTAAGATGTTATCAGGTGATTTTCTTGAGCTGAACAATGTCTTGTTTATTCTTAGTTTGAAGTAAAATATTCTTTCAATTTCTTGTATAATAAATTTTTAGTTTAGAGTTGTGTTTGAGTGATAGTGTTACACTATTAGTGATTGTATTATAGTATGACCAAGAACTTTGGGTAGAGGTGTGAAATTTGATGGCCTTTATAGGTTCTTGGTTATCTTATTACACTTTTATATCATTCGAGTGGGAATATAGATGATCCTTCTAGCCTTGGGAAAGCATATGAAGAGCATGTGTGGTAAGTTTCAATGGATATAGGTTCATAGCATGTTGTGGAATAATTGATTCATTCCAATCTTGTGTCTTATGGCAGTGTTGTAGAGTAAATGAATAGGTTTGTTGGATTCTCTCAGGGAAAGGGAGTTGACCTTGATGTTACTCTTTCTTTAGGATTCTCTCAGAAAGAAGGAGGTGACCATGTTGAGGTTATTAATTTAGTTACCAAAGGTTTTTAGGTGAATAGCTGAGATATGCATGATTATTGGTTGTTGATAGTTTTGGCCTAGTGATGCTGACTTGAGGGATGATGGAGTGACGTAGGTGGATTACAATCTACAATCATGTTCCTTCAGATTCATAGGTGGTCAATGTTCCTTGGAGATCTGATATGTCATGAAAATATCTTGTTTTGTTGAATATAGTGATCCTTCCATAGCTTACAAGATTGATATTCCAACATAGCATAAGACTATGGTGGGTTGATATGTGAAGCTTCAAGATATTGAAGGGAGTGTGGAGGTTATTGTTCAAGAGGATAATTGAAAGGTTGGAGATGAGTCAAATTCATGGGTGAATGAGGTTAGATTGGGGGTGGATATGCCCACACCTTATACTACAATATGCATGAAGTCAAAATGTCTTACCTTGAAATTACATGATGCATAAGAGCATGTAGGAGTACCTAGATCTTCAATGAGGATGAGTATACCTCTTAAGAGATATGCTAACCATGTTGCAATGGATTCTTCTAATTGTGAGCCTTCTATTTGTTTTGAGGAGGTGAGGTGTGATATCTTGATGGATGAGTGTGATGGTTGGGTGAATTTGTTTTTCCAAGATATAGTGGTTGATTCCAAGATTGCAACATGTCTAGATTTGTAGATGGAAAGTTTGGTTGAGTTGCAGAGGGAGAAAACTTGTGTTGGCTAAAACAATTTATTTATAAAGAGGGAGTGTTATCTTTTAGGGTTACTCTAAAACATTTTACAACATGTTTGAGGTTGTTTCATGTGATACGGGGTCCATGGTGTAACACCATCCTCCAATATGCCTAATGCTCCCTCCAAGGAAAGTTGTCCTCACAAGAAAGTAATAACCCTCCATTTGTCGACTACATGAAGAAGTCACCAAGCTCCATAGGTAAAAAATGCTCCAAGGAAGAATGCCCCACAAGAATCAAGACAAGGCAGAGAAATCAATCAGAATGCCAACTCCAATGTGTATATAAATAATAGCACAACCAAGAGTCATTGGAATAGGAGCATTCAATCTTGGATAGTTGCTTGTTGGACACAAATGTCTTTGAGTTTCACATGTGCCACTTAGAGTTGAAGTGATCCACATATGGGACTAGGTTCTTGGTGCAATTTGGAAAGTATAGGGTTAGGGTTTCACCCTAAGGAGGCAAAGAAAATTATTTTTTGTGATAAATCCTAGAGGGGTAAGGAATAATTTTGTCTTGTAGCTTTTGTGAGAGAAGAAGACTAGGGTTTTGTGGCATTTGAAAACCCTAGTGCTACTTGTAATAGTTTTGTGATAAAAATTAGTATGCACTTGTACTTCATTTCTTATACACATATATATGGAATTTACATCTATCCAAATATTATGTACTCGGATATTTGAGCTAGGGATGAGACCTCCATGTCAGCCAACTATTTTTCCTATCATACAACATCAATCCCTTCAAAGATGAGTTATTGTGTCATGCTTTTCCATTGGAAGTTTGTGATGTTCTTTTAGGAAAACCCTATATGTGGAAACGTCATGTTGTTTACGAGTTCAAGCCTTGAAGTGTCATTGTCACTTTGGGAGGCCAATCCTATGTTGGATATGTGTTACATTATTTGCATTATTAGCCCCATGTGTTGTATGTTGTGNGGGGGGGGGGGGTTATGGGGGGCCTGAAGCCATCGAAAAAACAAATTGGCCTATTTTTCGTCCATTCTTAGGTGGTTTTTGGCCAACAATGTTTTGGCCCATTGTATTGTAATTCCAGTTAAGGAATCTAATCCAAGTTGACAGATTAGATATTTTGGATGCCATGGAATCATATATATTGTATTGTAAATGGTGAAGTTGATACAATGAGAGTTATAGGTGTGACTCTAAACATTTGTTGGTTTTCCCGGTTAAGGGTTTCAAGGGTAAATTACTGAGCACTATGTGTGAATCTATTGTTTTCTTTCTATTTTATAAATAATTTGTGTGTGAATTTCTATATTGTAAAGGTCTAAAATGTACATTTGGTATCATAGTAGTTATTAGCTTTAGGGGATGCCTTTTTTTATAAGGTTTTGGTTATATTGGGTCTATGATAAACCTAGTTTTAGTGGGAGATATGCAATGGTGGTTCTTGCAATGAAAGAAAATGATGAGCAGTTCTAAAATTGAGATCGAGAAATTTAATGGGAAAAGCTTTCAGCTTTAGAAGTTGAAGATGGAGGATCTTTTGGTAGACAAAGAATAGTGGGTCATTGCGGATCCTGTTACCGCACCTATAGGTATGTCAATGAAAGATTGGATGAAGTTGGATATGAAGGAAAAGCGAACAATCTGGTTGTGTCTTTCATATTCAGTTTTATTGAATGTATTAGGAGAAGCTATAGCCAAGGTGTTATGGGATTAGTTAGGGGATTTTTATCAATCTAAGTCCTTGGTAAAAAAAAAATCCTTTGGAATTAGTTGTACCTCTTGAGGATGAATGGTGGAGATTCAGTGACAAAGCATATAAATTCCTTCAATACTATGGTAAGTCAGTTGTTGTCTATCAACATTAAAATTTCCATTGAAGATAAGTGCATTAGTTTATTGTGCTCATTTCCAAATTCATGGGATAGTTTGGTTGTAGGTATTGGGATTAATGCAACCAAATTAAAGTTTGATGATGTGGTTTAATCATTTCTATCAGAATAAATAAGGAGGAAATCCATGGATAGTCGAAGAATGGATGCCTTATCTGTAAGAGGGAATTCCCTAGATAGAAATAAAAATAATTCCTCAAGTGGGAGATCTAAATATAGAGGTAGATCTAAATCTCCAGGAAAATCCTTAAGGAAATGTGTAAAATTAGTCATTACAAGAAGGATTGTAGATATAAAAGTGTTGAGAGAGGGAAGGGATCTAATTATGTTCCTTCCATAAAAGGGAATACCTCCTGAAAAGGAGGATATGTGTGCTTGGATTCTTCAAGCACACATGTAGATCATGTTGTATGGTCAATCAATTTAGTTTCTTATTTTCATATGACTCCCATAGTGAGTGGTTTTGTTAATATGAAAAGTATAATGGAGGTGATGTTTTCTTAGGGGATGAATCAACAACCATAATCATAGGATCAAGAAAATCCAAGTTGTTACTCAAGGATGGAAGGATCCTAAAACTCCATGGAATTTTTCACATTCCATAGCTGGATAGAAACTCGATATTTGTAAGTACGATGAGTGATGTAGGTGTACATATTGTGTTTGCAAAGGAAACCTGCAAAATGGTTTGAGGAAAAATGGTATTGATGAGGGGAGTTTAGAATGGAACTATGTATAAGATGGTAATAATTTTGTTTTTCATAAGGGTGGAAATGAAGAATATAAAAATCCTATGGTCTCTGGATAAAAGACAATGTTGTGGCATCAAAGACTAGGACATATTGAATAGAAGCAACTTCAACCACTACATAGTAAAGGTATGGTTGAAGGTATGTCTTATTGCACAATGGATTTTGATTTCTATGAACATTTCATATATGGTAAATAGAATCAGGTACGATACTCATCTGGTGCTATAAGAGAAAAGGGAATCTTAGAGTTAGTACACAATGACATGTTTGGACCTATGCCTATTCAATCACAAGGTAAATATGTGTACTAGGTTTCATTCATTGATAATTTCTCTAGGAATACATGGATTTACTTTGTCTGAAAGGAATATTAGGTATTTGGTAGATTTAAAGAGTTTAAGGCTTCTGTGGAGAATCAAATAAAGAATAAAATAAAGGTGCTAAGGAAACATAATGGTGGAGAGTTCTATAGGAATGAATTTGAGGAATAAGAAAAAGATGGTTTGCAAGCTGAAAAATCCTTATATGGGTTAAAGAAATCTCCGAGGACGTGGCATCAAAAGTTTGATACTTATATTTTGGGACTTGTTTTCACAAGGATCAACAAAGTTAATCATTGTGTGTATTTGAAATCAGTTGGTGATCATTTTATTTATGTGGTTCTATATCTTGATGATATGTTGTTGATTGGAAACAACAAAGAAATCATTAAGAAGGTAAAAAATCAATTGTCTTCTAGTTCTGATATGAAAGATCTTAGTGTTGCAATTTGTTTTGGGGAGCATGGGAATTAAAAGATTTTGGAAAATAGGAAATTCTAGTTGAATCAAAGGAAATATGTTGAGACACTATTACAAAGGTTTAATATACAAAAAATTTAAAGTGGTCAAGGTCCCTATTCCTATAGGTGTAAATTTATTTATAGATCAATGTTACAAGACACATGAAGAGGAAGAGGACATGTCTCGTGTTCCTTATGATAGTTCTATTGGAAATTTGATGTATGGAATGGTTTGTACAAGACCAAACATTGAACATTCAATGGGATTTTTGAGCATCTATATGTCAAAACCAAGGAAGGAGCATAGGACAACTGTAAAGAGGGTTTTCAGGTATTTCCATGGAACTATAGATTAAGGATTTTTCTACCAAGGAAGAGTTAGTTCAGATAGAGTGTTGGGAATACGTGGATTTGTTGATATAGACTAGAATAGAGATCTGGATTGCATAATATCTACACGTGGTTATGTGTTTAACCTATTTTAAGGAGCAATTAGTTGGATGAGAAAGAGACAATATGCAGTTTCACTCTCAACTATAGAGGCTTAATACATGGTAGCAACTCATACAAGTAAGGAAGTTGTATGGTTATAGATATTGTGTTTAGGTATTAGGTTTGTATAGCAAGTTATAAGGTTATATTGTGACAGTCAAAGTGCAATATTTTTGGAAAAGAACCTTGCTTATCATTCTAAGACAAAGGACATTGATGTTTAGTATCACTTTGTGAGAGACATGGTTGAAGACAAGAAGGTGTTGTTGGTGAATATGGACATTTTGAAAAATATTGTAGATTCATTGACAAAGTTTGTAAGCACTAAGAAGTTCTCTTGGTGTAAAGGAGCAATGGGTATTATTGGTTATGTAATCATTGAGCCCCCTGTATGAAATGAGAACAACAAGTGGGAGAATATTGGGTATGTTTTATATACTTTGCATAATTAGTTGCATGCGATGTACATTGCACTAGGAGTTTGGGGATAAATCCCACGAAAAAAAAGGTTTTGGGTTGTTTTTGGTCCATTTTTGTGAGGTTTTTGGCCAATAGATTTTCATCCCATTGTATTGTAATTATGGTTAAGAAGTGTAATCCAAGTTTATGGATTAGGGATTTTGGATGTCGCATAATAATATATATACTAAGTACTATGTGTGAATGTTATTGTTTTCTTTTTGTTTTATAAAAAATATGTGTGTGCATTGCTATACTGTAAAGGTTTAAAACATACACTCTACAAGGTATCATAGGTAGTACCAACTATCACAATTTCCTTTATCTTGGAAAAGTAGTGCCGAAAGGTAATATCTTAGACTGAAAAATTTATCCTTTTCATGGTTCGGTCAAAAGGTGAGTAGAAGGTCATTGTGACCACCACCACCTCAAAATAGGGCCTCTCTACACAATAGAATAAGGTGGAAAATATTGTATAGGAATATAGATATATCTCCACTTCACTTGTGGGGGTGCCTCTGCAATATTGGGTCAAACATTAAATTGACTTCATACATGGTGCTCAGTTACCTCATGTCTTGATATACATATGCTCTCTTCTAGAGAATGAGGAAATAAAACATCAAATTCATGAGCTCATCCAAAAGGGCCACATGAAACCAATCTCCTTACCTTGTGAGAACCCCATTATATTGGTGCAAAAGAAGGATGGGACATGGTGAATCTGTATTGATTGTAGAGCACTAAAAAAAATCAAAGTTAAGAACCGATACATGATCCCCCAGATTGACAATATTCTTGATCAACTTAAGGGTGTCAAGTTCTTTAGCAATATTGATCTAAATTTAGGCTAGCACCAGATCCTGGTTGAATAAACTGATGTATGGATGATCCAGAATGGATCCAGGAGCCAAGATGGGGTCCAGGAAGGACTAAAAATAAAAGTGCTCAGAATCTCTTCAAAACAGACGTGAGCGTAGGCCTCGTCGATACGAACCCAACACAACTTGAACGGGCTCAAACGGACATCGTATACGAAAGATATTGTGGTGTGTTTGTTTTGTCAAACAGGGGAAAAAATGCTAATTGTATAGTCCGTACAGTTTTGTCGTGACAAATGAATGTATAGTCCATATGACCATATAGGTGATGTGGCAGTGAGCTGGCATGTTGACAGGGCAAACAGGTGGACGAGGAAAAATGTGACATGTGGCACCATTGCAAGGGTGACACGTGGCACGTCCATACATGTTGATGTGGTAAGGTACGTACGGGACGTGGACGCTGACTGGTCTGATAGGATGACAAGGAAGGAGTTGAAAGTTGTACGAATCAACGCTTGACATGTGGCATATATGTGGGTGAGTGGTAAGGTTCCATGTGGCCCAGTCATGGGCAGCCACGTGGCACCCCTTCATTGGTTCATTGGTGGTTTGGAAAAATTTTGTTTGCACTCCACCGGAGTCGAACCTCCGACCTTCGGGCGTGGGGGAGCGACTTATCAGGGTCGGGCTACCAACCCACCCACATTGGTTCTTAATCTCTATGGTGAAAAATTAATATTTGAATTAAACTATGGTGTAATCCGATGGAGTATAGGATTGGGGCCTAGCCCCAACCCCCGACGTGTCGCATACGACCTATACCGATATGACCCTACACTTGTTGTTGTTTGGCACAGAGTTGTTATGGGAATATCCCCGGTGTATTACCACGTGTGAAATATCCCATGTTTACAACATATGACCCAGAACTTATACCATAGTGCGAAAATGAGGGGATAACGCTCGGTCGGCTGAGCTAGCCCGTCGACCAAGGCACTAGACCAGGGCCATGGATAATCTAATAGTTTTGCGCATGGAAGGTAAGCTCGAGGCCACATGGGCCCAACCATATTATAAGGAGTCGAATGGTAAGGGGGTCAACGTGCCAGGCCTTAGCGCTTGGGCACATGGAAGCACTCCATATGACCAGGAGCCCGCAAAAAAGGGGTTGTGCCTTGATTATTTGCCCAAAGTGGGTTTTTCCACTTTATATTATGTTTTTTATTGATTTAATGCTTGATATTGATGGATTTTATCCATTTTTGGAGGATCTTGGGCCCTTTTTGAGGCCAGATACTGGGGGAAAGTTGGGAGGTTGTTACCCAATTCAAGCCTATATAAACCATAGGTTCTTGAATCCAAAGGGGGAGGTTCAGAACAGGAAAATGTTGAATAATTGTTGAACCAAAGCCATTTTTATGCAGGGAATCCATTGAGGAGAGCACCTTTGCGGGCCATTTCTGGGAGCTTCGTTCATCTGTTTTCAGTGCCATCATTTTTTTTGGGTTCTTGAGATCTAGTAGAACACAAGTAATCAATTTGTAATCCTTTTTGGCACTGTTATGATGTACTTTTAAAGATTTGAAAATAAATAAGAAAGCCTCACCCACCGAGACAAAGGCCCAAAGGCGTAGGCGAGATTGCCGAACTCCCTTATCAACTTCTCTTGTTATGGTTTGTTTTTTCTTCATGCTTATTTCCAGATCTATATATTGCTTTATGGCTATCATGTTTCTTTAAATTCTTCCTCTTTCATTCATTTCCTACATTCTTTAATAACTCAAACATTATCGTTAAAAGATCTTTTCGGATCAAGTGGTATCAGAGCTAGTTGACGGTTGGTTTTTGAGTTTGCATGACTACCAGGAAAATGACATCTAAAGAGGGACTTTCTCAAGATGAGAAGGATATGCGAACTACTCTCTTTGCAATGAAAAATATGGTGAAAGTGTTGTATGAAGATTACCTGGAACAAAAGAGATCAGTTCAAGAGAAAACTTCAAAGAACGACAAAAGAGAAGAAGAATTGAAGGAATTGCCTTCTACACCCAATTCAGAAAACATCTTTGAAGTATGCAGTGTATGTCATTCATCAATATCGCATTATTCCCATCAAGATGGTTCTTTTGGTGCATTTGAAAAACATACAAGAGGTATAGGTTTGAAATTGCTAACCAAGATGGGTTATGAAGGAAAGGGCCTTGGAAATAAGTGCCAAGGTATCGTTAATCCCATAGAGGTTGTGGAAATACCTTGTTATTTAGGATTGGGATATGGTGAATTGGAGATTGGAGAATGCTCCAAAAAATTGGAAGCAAGTGATGCTTCAAATGACCAGCCTAATTTATTGTGGGAACAATTTATGAAAGGTGATGGTGTATCACTCCATGATGGTGATAGTGAATGCAATTCATCTCCAAAGAAAAATGAATATCAACAAGACAGGTATAATGGTCATGGTTTTTCCAAATATATTTTTGATTATAAAAAGCATAATCATGTAATCCAAAACTTGTGGAATATGTATCCTTGTGCTTTTTGTCATTCACCTGAGCATTGTGTGGCCAAGTGTTGGAAGAGACAATATTTATATAGGAAGTTTATGTCGACTAGGAAGGAGACATGACATAAAGAATCAACTCCACAACGAAAGAAAGAGAAGGAAAAACAAGTTTGGATGCCAAAAAACCACTGCACTTATTGCAACAGGGGTGCACATCAAAAGGCTAAATGTTGGAAGCTTAATCTAGAGCTTCATCCAAAGAAGGACAAAAGGATTTCACATGTACTCACCAAGGAAGAAGCATTACCATCGAAGCAATATGAACAACATGAAGGAAAGAAAACAATCACTTGGTTTTGCCAGAAGTGGATGTCACATCTTCATTGTATTTTTCTTCCATTAATGTAATCACACATGTTGAAATGATGACCTGTTATAACATCATTTTGAACAACATAGTGTTTTGTTTTATCCTTATGAGTATGTAATCAGTAAGGTCAATTTTGTAACCTTTTGGAGGACCAAAAGGTCTTTAGTGGGGAGGTGTGATCCATAATGGATCCAGGAGCCAAGATGGGGTCCAGGAAGGCCTAAAAATAAAAGTGATCATAATCTCTTCAAAATAGACGTGGGCGTAGGCCTCATTAATATGAACCCAATGCAACTTGAATGGGATCAAACGAATATTGTATGCGAAAGATATCGTGGTTTGTTTGTTTTGTCAAATAAGCAAAAAAATGTTGACTGTACAGTTCGTACAGTGCTGACGTGGTAGCTGACCATACAGTTCATACGGTCGTACAGGTGATGTGGCATTGAGTTGGCATGCTGACAGGGCAGACAGGTGGACGAGGTAGACTGTGACACATGGCACCACTACAAGGGTGACACGTGGCACACCCGTACATGCTGACGTGGCAAGGTCTGTACAACACGTGGACGATGACTGGACTGACAGGATGACTGGGAAGAAGTTGATAGCTAGATGAATTAGCGCTTGACACGTGGAATATATGTGGGCAAATGGTAAGGTGACACATGGCCTATTCACCGGCTACCACATGGCACCCCTTCATTGGTTTGTTAGTGGTTTGGAAAAAGTTTGTTTGGAGTCCACCGGAGTCAAACCCGCGACCTCCGGGCATGGGGGAGCGACTTGGTAGGGACGGGATACCAGTTCGCCCACATTGTTTCTTAATCTCTATGGTGAAAAACTAATATTTGAATTAAACTATGGTGTAATCCGATGGAGTATAGGCCCCAGCCCCTGGAGTGTCACATACGACCTATACCGATATGACCCTGCACTTATTGATGTTTAGCGCTAAGTTGATATGGGAATAGCCCCAGTGTATTACCACATGTGATCGATCTCGTGTTTACAACATATGAACCAGACCTTATACCATAGCACAGAAATGAGGGGATAGCGACCAGTCGGCCGGGCTAGCCTGCCGACCAAGGCGCTAGACCAGGGGCCAGGGCTAATCTAACAATTTTGCGCATGGAAGGTAAGCCCGAGGCCACATGGGCCCAACCATATGATCAAGAGCCGAATGGTAAGGGGGCCAACACACGAGGCCTTAATGCTTGGGCACATGGCAGCACTCCATATGACCAAGAGCCCACAGAAAAGGGGATGTGCCCTGATTATTTTCCAAAAGTGGGTTTTTCCACTCTATATTATGATTTTTATTGATTTAATGCATGATATTGATGGATTTTAGCCATTTTTGGAGGATCTTGGGCCCTTTTTGAGGCCAGATCTTGGGGGAAAGTTGGGAGGTTGTTACCCAATTCAATCCTGTATAAACCAGAGGTTCTTGAAGCCAAGGGGGGAGGTTCATAACAAGAAAATGATGAATAATAGTTGAAACAAAGCCATTTTTATGCAGGGAAGCCATTGAGGAGAGCACCTTTGTGGGCTATTTCTGGGAGCTTCGTTCATCCATTTTCAGTGTCGTTAGTTTTGTTGGGTTTGTGAGATCTGGTAGAACACAACCAGATCAATTTTTAATCCTTTTGGCACTGTTATGATGCACTTGTAAAGCTTTGAACAGAAATAATAAAGCCTCACCCACTGAGACAAAATCCTGGAGACATAGGCGAGATTGCCGAACTCCGTTATCAACTTCTCTTGTTACGGTTTGATGTTTCTTCATGCTTATTTCTAGATCTGTATATTTCTTTACGGTTGTCATGTTTATTTAAATTCTTCCTCTTTCATTCATTTCCTACATGCTTTAATAACTCAACCATTGTCATTAAAAGATCTTTTTGGATCAATGGAAGACCACCTTCAACTCTAAAGAAGGACTTTTTGAGTGGTTGGGTATGCCTTTTTTCTTGACTAATGCTATGGAAACATTCATATGCATGATGGATTACATCGTATATCTATTCACAAACTATTTTTTGGTCATATATTTGGATTAAATCCTCATCTTTAGTTGAACTTGTGAAAACATTTGCAACACATTCAACAGATCCTCAGGACTATGCAACACCACAAGTTATATGCCAATATGGAGAAATGTTCATTTTGCATGTAGATAATTTAGTATTTAGGATAAATCATTGATTAACATGGTGTGCATGTGGACCTAACCAAGATCCAAGTCATTCATGATTGGATAGCCTCGATGAATCTATCAAAACTTCACAATTTCTTAGGCCTTGCCAAATTCCACTGTAGGTTCGTGTTGGGGTTCTCTCATATCACTTGGACCTTAAGCCAAATGAACAAGGGTGGAGCTAAATTCAAGTCCATTTTTGGTATAAATCACAATAGAAAACATTCGAGGATCTAAAATGTCGCTTCTTCTTAGCACCAATCTTCACTCTACCAAACATGCAACAAGCATTCAATATTGAGACAGATCCCTCTGACTATGCTATTGATTCAATCCTCACTCAACATGGACATTTGGTGGTCTATGATAGCAAGACACTCTTTGATATTATTTATATGTATCCCACCTATGACAAGGAGATGTACTCCATTGTGTAGGCATGCCGACAATGGAAGAATTAGATTTTGGGAAAGGAATCAATCATCCACATTGATCACAAGCCTCTGCAATTCATGTAGACACAAGGAAAATTACAGAATGACCTCCATCATAAGTGGTCCACATATTTGTAGCAATTCTTCTTAAAATCAAGTACAAGAAGGGTAACACAAACCATGTTGTAGATTGCCTCAGCCGACCCCCAGTTGTGGCACTAACCACAGTTCTTAACTCTATTGGGAATGAGAACTTTAGGTGTCCCCAATTGTATTGAAATGACCTTGACTTCAGTACTACATATCATACACCGGGAAAAATTAAACAAGTTCTATACTTTCATCTCTAGACAACGTTTTTGTGCTATATGGGACATATTGGTGTTCCTTCAAGTGAGCATGCAAAGCTAATTTGTGAGGCACATTACAGTTGGGTGGCAGGAAACTTTGGTGTGGAGAAGAAATAAAAGTACTTTAGAAGTTGATCCAGGTGTATCTTGGTGTCCATCCACCTTCTCCACTAAATCAAAATTTTCAATCCTGTCGTTTTGATAAACCATGATATTCGCCATTTTGATGTTGTCATTAAGGGTGAATGTAATGAAATTCCATCTCCCTTTGTTAATTTCCTCCATCATGTAATGATTGTCGAATGGTATTATGTACATTCCTACAATATGTTAATGCACCGATCCCATCAGAACTCCGCAGTTAAGAGCGCTTGGGCTAGAGTAGTACTGGGATGGGTGACCTCCTGAGAAAGCCTAGTGTTTTACATGCATATGGAATTTTTTAAACTTAGACCAATTTATCCCATATGCATCATGGGAAATATTCTCCTCTCACTCTCTCATATATAATCAAGGTGAAGGAGGTCCTTTGAACATGGAATGGAGTGTGATGTAAATCTTTTTACAAATGAGCATAGCCAACATCTCCTTCTCTTAAGAGATAAGATGCCACCATTCTAGCCAATTTGTGTTCTAAAGTATTCTACTATTTTATTCATTAATAGAAGTTGGGTTTAACTGTATTTTTGTGTTCTCTGTTATAGTTTTTTTGAATCTCATTTTTTTCTCAATACAATCTGGATCAATGGTATGAGAGAAGTATTCTTCTTGTTATTTATCGGTGCATGTCCCTGAAGAGGTTAGGGTATAAAGAGTTGGGTCTCGATCTAGTTTTTCTTGGGGATTACCGATCTTGCTAGCCCATATGACCTCCCATGGTGGAAGAAAAGAGAGATGACAAAACATGAGATCCTTTCAATATGTTTCTCAAGGAATCCCCCGCATGACAAAGGAACGAGATGATGGAAACTTTTGCTCATATCCTTCAATGACTACAGATGGAAATCAAATAATATTTAACAAGAAGATATTTTATAGGTACGACACCCTTCAAGGTACAAGATAATTTTGATATCCCCTTATTTGAAAGCAATATAGATGCAGATGCTCTAGATCAACAGTTGGACATACTAGAAGGTTATTACTTTGTCCAAAAATTTTCCGATGGTGAAAAGATCACGTTTGTGCTCCTTAAATCCCTTCCTCATGTCAAAGCTTGGTGGGAAGGTTACTGGGAGAGGTGCACCATGGATGAATATACACCATTTGGGTGAGAACCTACCTGGAAAGCCTTTTTGGATGCCCTCAAGGAGGATTTATAACCTGTTGGAAGTTATGATGATCAATATATGATATGGACAACTCTGTGTTAGGAGAGAGATTAAATAGTGCCAATGTATACCAGCATATTACATACCCTACGCTCAAACATAGGTATTCAAGATTCAAATAAACACATGGTTCTAAAGTACCATAGTGGCCTACATAGGTACATTTGAACAGAGATGGATTTCTTGGGTATCTCCTCACTAGGAGATGATTATCAATATGTTTTCAAAACCTAGTAGAAAATTAAGCAACAAAATAAGCGATAGTTCGAGTCTACAAATTTGCAGCAACAAAAGTATGGGAAAGGAAGCCCTAACTCACAAAAAAAGGGACAAGGAAAGGAAATCCAACCTCAAGACAACCAGTCCAAGCAACGGGAAAAGAAGAGTAACAGAAAGATGAAGAAGAACACTGGAAAGTGGTGTGAGTGCCACAAAATCCCCTGGCACAACACTAATGAATTCCACTCAAAAAATTAATTGTTATTTGAGCTTAAATAAAAGGATTCAGACCCTAAATTAGACTCTGATTCGAAAAAAGGAAAGTGTATCATCAATGCATAACCTAGTGCTACCATTGCAACAAAAAAGATCCAACTTGATGAGTCATAGGAGATTGAGGAGGGGAGCACCTCTTCCATTCCCAGATGTGGGTGAATGGGACCCCACTACATTTCATCATTGACAGTGAGAGGAAAAAGAAATTGATATCAACCAAGGTCATGAAGAGACTGAAGCTATTGACAATGCAACACCCCCAACTATACACCATTAGATGGTTGAGCTGAGGAAAAGGAATTTACATTAGATAGCAATGTCGCTTATCCTATAACATCAATCCCTTCAAATATTAGGTTAGGTATTATGTGATGTTGCCCCACTTGAATTCTGTGATGTTATTTTAAGAAAACCATATATGTGGAAACATCACTTTGATTATGAGTCTCAGCCCCGTAGTGTCATTGTTACTCTGGGGGATCAACTATGTAGGATACCAAAGGTAGTTTTGACTACTGCCATTTCATTGATCTCAACAAAACAATGTCACAAAGTAACCTCTCAGAACGATTTTTTTTTATCTCTTCACGATCCATTTAGAGATAAAAATAAGGTCACTGCAACCACCAAACCCTAGCCTAAGACCTGTCTATAAAGAAGAAGTAGGTAGACAATATTGTAGAGGAGCAAAAAGATATATTTTCTTCACGTATGGGGGTTCCTCTACATTGCCAAGTCAAGCATTCCATTGACTTGGTTCCTAGTGCTCCATTACCCAATGGCCAAATCTATAGCCACTACCTTCCATATAATGAGTAAATGAAGCATTAGATTCATGAGTTCATCCAAAAGTTCCACATTCAACCAAGCTCCTCACCTTGTGGGAGCCAAATTTTGTTGGTGCAAAATAAGATTTCATATGTTCAACATAGCTATAACAGAGCTCTTCATAGCTTTGTTGGCCACAATCATTTTCAGGTGTGCTTGGGTTTCCATCCATTAGCCTCCATTTATATAGCTCTTCCTACCGCATATTCATTGACAGAGTCCTCCCACACTCATACCGAGACAGATCATGCAACCATTTAAAAAAATAAAATCAAGCACCTCCAAAACTAGGTGCATGACATCCTTTAAAAGGATAATTCCAAGTGCAAGCAGGAAAACTACTTCAAAAATGAAAACAACTCACCAAGGTTTAGATTCAACAACAATTTCCCCATCTCCAAATGGAAATTGATGTAACGGGGGCCATTTCTTTCTAAGTGGGGAGGATCAATCTAGGTGGATCTCGATGGCCATTCACCTTTTCCACTGAATCAACATTTTTGAGCCTGTGGTTTTGATAAACCATGATATTCACCCTTTTGATGTTATCATTAAGGGGGAATGTAATGTAATTCCATCTCCATTTGTTAATTACAACCATCATGTAATGATTTCCTAGCGGTATTATGTACATTACTACAATGTTAATGCATTGTATCCCATCAGAGTTGTGCAATTAAGCATGCTTGGGATGGAGTAGTATTGGGATGGGTGATCTCTTGGGAGGTCCTAGTGTTTTACATGACTATGACATTTTTTAAACGTAGACCAATTTATCCCACATGCATCATGGGAATTATTCTCCTCTCACTCTCTCATAATAATTTAGGTGAAGGAGGTCCTTTGAACATGCAATGGAGTGTGTTGTAAAACTTGTTACAAATGAGCATAGCCAACATTTGTTTCTCTTCAGAGATAAGGTACCACCATTCTATCTAGTTTCTATTATATATTATTTTTTTATTTTATTCATTAATAGAAGTTGGGTTTCACTATATTTATGTGTTCTATGTTTTAGTTTTGTTGTATTTCATTTCGTTCTCAATATAATTCAAATCACAAGTATTTCTACTTGCCAAAAATTTAAGAGGATATCAGTTGGTATATCAGATCGTACACTACATGTGCCATTGCTAAACCTTCCATTAAGAAACATGGGTTGTACATTCCTCTACCTATCCCTTATGCGCCATGGGAGTTAGTATCCATGTATCACATGCCAAGTTTTTTCTCCACCAATCATAGTAACAACTGTGTCTTTTTGGTTATCTGTTGATTCTCTAAGATGACCATTTTGGCACAGTGTAAAAAGAGTATCATAGTCAAATCCATTGCTAAGATCTTCTTTGAGGGTGTTTGGGTTCATTTTGGGCTACCACAAACCATTATTTTAGATAGGGATAGTAGGTTCCTCAATACCTTTTGGTCTATCTTGTGGTCTTCGATGGACACTAAGATGACCCAATCGACTACCTTCCACCCCCAAATACATGGAAAAACAAAAGTTCTCAATAGGATGATTGTGCATATCCTGCACATGTGCAACTCCAAGAACCATGTACATGGGATGAGAGAATTCCACATGTTTAACTTAGCTACAATAATTTCCTCCATAGCTCTATTGGCCATGACCCTTTCTAGGTGTTCTTTAAGTTCCAACCATTATCCAACATTGATGAAGCTCTAGTCGTTGCATCTTCACATGAAGATCCCTCCCATGCTTAGACTAAGGCAGATAGAGAAACCAAATTTGTTGAACAAATATAGCACATCCAACAATAGGTTCATGATATCATGTAGAAATACAATGCTAAGTATAAGCAATGACATGACAAGATCTTTCCAACAAGCTATTATGCTCCCTAAATAGAGATTGTATGCAAAAATTTCCTCCCCTGGGAAGTTGACATATCAACTAACCACCTCAAGGCCAATAATCCTTTTGGTGCTTCATCTCCTAGATTTAGGTTTTTGGATGTTTATGGTTTCAACATCTTAGGGTTTAGTACTTTATGTTAAAATTCCATTTCATCCTCTTGTAATGTCTTCTTGAATATGAGCATAATCAACACCTCTCTCTTCAGAGATAAGCCACCACATTCTAGCTAGCTTGTATTTCTTTTCATTTTACAATCTTTTCCTGTTTTATTCATTAATAGAATTTGTTTCATTGTATTAATGTGATATCTACAATATTTATATGTTTGTGTTTCCATTCATATTCCTTCCTTTCATTTGATTCTCTATACAATATATATCAATTTTACATGTAGTAGCGAAGTCAGGTTTATTGTCATACAATTGGGGCCATCCAGAAGTCTTGTTACCACAGGAGTTAAGAACTGTGGTTAGTGCCACAACCGGGGGATGGATATGGTAGTTTGAAACATGGTTTGTATTGCACTTCTTGTACTTAATATTTAAGTGAAATTGTTGCAAGTACGTGGACCACTTTTGATGGTGGTCATTCTATAATTTTCCTTGTGTTTACATGAATATCAAAGGATTGTGATTAGTCTGGATGATCATTTCCTTTCCTAGAATATAATTATTATATTTTCAAAATTCCTACACAATGGAGTACACCTCCTTGTCATAGGTGGAATACCTACGAACAATATCATATAATTTATCATTGTGATAGGCCATCAGATGTCCATGATAAGTGAGGTATACATCAATAGCATAGTCGGAGGCATTTGTCTCAATTTGAAATGGTTGTTTCATGTTTCTAAGAGTGGGGCCCTGGTGCCGAGCAGAGGTGGAATTTCATATCCTTGAATGATTTATGTTGTGACTTATACTAGGAAAAATTGGCTTTAGCTACACCCTTTGTCACTCGGCTTAAGGGCCAAGTGATATGATATTACCCCAACATGAACCTACAATAGAAGTTGGCAAGGCCCAAGAAGTTATGGAGCTTTGTTAGAGTCATTAGTGCTAGCCAATCATGAATGACTTGGATGTTGGTTGGGTCCACATGCACCCCATTTTCATCCATGATGTATCCTAGATACTAATTTCTTTGCATGTCAAATGAACATTTCTTTAGATTGGCATAAAACTTATGTTGTCGTAGAGTCCTCGGGATATGGTGAATGTGATACAAAATTTCTACCCAATTTCTACTAGAGATGACGATGCCATCCAAATATACAACCACAAAATAGTTTGTAAATAGTCTCAAGATGATATCAATCTTCCTTATGAATATTTCCATAGCATTGGTCAATCCAAAAAGCATGAACAACCACTCAAAAAAGCCTTCTTTAGACTTGAAAGAAGTCTTCCATACATCAATTTGTTCAACTGGGACCTATTTGTAGCCTAAATTCAGATCAATCTCACTAAAGAAATTGGCACCCTTAATTTGATCAACAATATCATTAATCCATGGGATTATATATCGATTCTTAAAAATGATTTTGTTTAGGGATTTGTAATAAATTCAAATTTGCCATGTTTCATCCTTCTTATGCACCAATACAACTGGGCTCCCACAAGGTGAGCATCTTGGTTGAATGTGGCCCTTTTGGATGAGTTCATGGTTTTGACATTTTATTTCCTCATTCTCCAGAAGAGAGTGTTCATATATCGAGCCATTAGGTAAAGGAGAACTAGTTATCAATTCAATTGAATGTTTGACATGGCAGTGTAGAGGCACCCCTACATGTGAAGTGAAGATATCTTTGTATTCCTCTTTAATCTTATCCACCTGCTTCTGTTGCATAGAGAGGTCTCATGCTAAGGAAGTGGAAGTCACAGTGACCTTCCACTCACCTTATAATTGAACCATGAAGAGGATTTTTTTTTTAATTTGAGAGATTACCTTTTGAAATTTCTTTTTTGAGATCAAGGAAATTGTAGTAGTCGAGACTACCTCTCATACCCTATATAGATTTACTCCCAAAGTAACAATGAAAATACAAGACATGGACTCATAAACAACATGATGTTTCCATATATAGGTTTGTCCTAAAATAACATCACGAAATTCAAGTGTGGAGCATCACATAATACCTCGTCTTTGAAGGGATTGATACCATAGGATAGGTATCATTTCTTGCTAACACAATGGTCTTGTCCCTAGCTCAACCAAGTGATGGTGTATGGTTGGGGATGTGGTTTTTTCAAAAAATTCAATCTCTTGATGACCTTGGTCGATATTAGGTTCTTTTGGCTCCCTCTTTCAAAAATTAAATGTAGTGGAGTCCCATTCACCCACATTTATGATTGGAATAAGTGCTCCCCCTCCAAAGGATCCAATAACTCTTTTAGTTTGATCTTTGTAGTTGAAATTGTAGCACTAGGTTCTACTTCAATGATTCACTTTCCCTTATCCTGCCTTGAATCAGAGTCTAATCTAGAGTTCAATTCTTTTTTTTTTTCATCTACCAAAAATGATTTTTACAAGCAACATTCATTAGAGTTGTTTTGGGGGATTTTGTGGAACTCACACCACTTTCTAGTGTCCTTCTTTGACTTCCCATTACCCTTATTTTCCTATGTCTTGGATTAGTCATCTTGAGGTTTCATATCCTTGTTCTTTCCTTTGTTTTGTGAGTAATTGACACCTTTAGCATGCTTCTATTGCGACATATCTGCAGACCCAAACTCCCACTTATTCCTCTACTTAAATTTCTACTTGATTTTGTCAGGGTTTTGATAAGTGGATCCCAGTTAGGATATTTCCAAGAAATCCATCTCTATTTGGATGTACCTATGTAGGCTAATGTGGTACTTCAAAAATAGGTGTTACTTATAGTTCTTGATACCTAGATTTAAGAGCAAGGTATGGAAGATATTGGTGTACTCCAACATGATCTAGTCTCTCTTCTCACATGGAGTTGTCCATCTCATGTATTGGTCATCATAGTTTCCAATAGGGTATAATTCCTCCTTGAGGGAATCAACAAAGGCCACCCAAGTGGGTTTTTCCTAAATGTTATAGACTCATCTATGTTATGTCTCTCCAATTAAGTTTCCCATCAATATTTGACATGGGGAAGGGATTTAAGGAGAGTGAAGGTGATCTTTTCGATGTCGAATTTTTTTTAACAAAGTAATAACCCTCTAATAGATTTAACCATTTATCCAAAGCATATTCATCTATCTGGACTTCAAATAAAGGAATATCAAAGTTAACTTATACCTTGAATCGTTTCGCACCTCCAAACTGGATTCTTGTTGAAGGTACCTTGGTCATTGTTGGTAGACATCAAAGGATCTAGGAAAAATCGTCCATCACCTTATTCCTTTGTCTCATGAGGGATTCCTCGAGCAAAACCTTGAAAATATATTCTACTCTGTCATCTCTCTTTTCTTCCACCATGGGAGGCCACTTGTGCTGGAAAGAGAATTCTTCCTGAAGTGAAGTTAGCTCAAGACCCAACTCTCTATACCCTCACTGTTACATAATATTTCCCCTTTGGACAGGTGAAATATCCCTTGGATATCTAGACTCCTATTGACCAAGAAAGAGAAAAAATGGACACTAACATTTCTTTAGATCTATTCTTTTATGTCTATAGGCAGAGAAGATAGAAGAAAGAAGTGTGACTTAATCATTTTCAATGGTTGTCCTAGCTAATATTCAATCTTTATTCTTGTTGTTCAAGATCCTATGGAGATGAAGAAAGTCTGCAAGGAATAGAACAATACCTTCTACTCCTACAATATATCATTGGACAAGAGCATATATATCTATATAGACATACATGTATAAACAACAGTATGAAGGAAATATGCCAAGTTATATTATTGGAGAAACATGGTGAAGTACTTACAAGCCAAGGTTGACGTTGCAACAACTCCTCCAAGATCTATAGTGCAGCCCTTTCCCGAATGTCTCAAGATCACAATGATGATTCTTTGATGAATTCTCCTCACAATATCAAAGGTTTGACACTTTGAAATATATTTTTCCCTTTCACCTTTGAGTGGCCTCATTATATAGGATTTGGGAGGCTTAACCACCATGAAGGATTATAGGAAATGGTTGAGGATTTAACTCCTTAGGTCAGTATTTGGTTACCCAAAATGGAGGGAATATGGGTGAATCGACTCATGATTGAACCCCTCGACCAAAACCAATAAAGAGAATCTCGAAGTTGACCCTTAGAATAGCCAAAAATTCCTCTAACCACTTCAACGCTCCCTTAGTATGGATCACAAAGTGTTGTCAACACTCCCTGTACATGGGCATGGGAGCATTGATAAGAGTTCAATGCTCCCTATACATGGGAAAGGGAGCATTGATATTCAAAAATGGGTCAAAACTCAAGGTAAAAGTAAGTTTTTTGACCTTCTCATGATGAGTTTTTCTCATCCACATTGATTAGGGATTGTGAAAAATGTTTTTCCATGGTTTCAAAGTTGCAACACTTAATAAAGTGCATGTGACACTTAATAAGGTGCATACGAAACTTGATAAAGTGCACATGACACTTAGTAAGGTGCATACGACACTTATGACACTTAGGATAATGAGATACATAAGTGCAACACTTAAGTGTGACAAGGTGGTGTGACATTTTGGTGTGTAACACTCACCTTCTAGGGGACATGAACTGAGAAACAACAAAGAGAATATTGATCTTATACCACTAATCTATATTGTATAGAGAGTGAAACGAAAGGAGAGAACATGAATGGAAAAAGACACACCAAAATATTGCAAAGAGCAGAATAATATAGTGAAACCCAAATTATATTAATGAATGTGTTGGATAATTGATTTTCATTGATGTCAACTTTAGAGGAAGTCTAGAATCCTCTAGAAATAATGGGTACAATTCAAGAAGTCTCCAAAGTGGTCCCCTTATGGTGTAGCTTTAAGCATGGCCCTCATGGGAAGACTCTTTGAAGAAGTCTACAAGAAACCTAGAGGTGCGGTCATGAGGCCCAAAGTTGGCTGAGGAAAATGAGGTTCAAGAACATTACAACTACATACAAAACCATCATATATGGATAGTCCTCGTCGTGTCATTTCCAATGGTAGGTGGTATGCCACGTGGATCCTCACGGTTGAGGAGTTATGCTCTCTTGAAGTTGGAAGCCCCGTAGAATGGTTAAGAAGACCCTAAACAATTACAAGTCATTAATTAAAGGGTAAAGTGGTTGTAACAAGAAAGTAAGTGAATCCCTAAAGTTAAGGAAAGAGGTTACTTATAAAAAGTATAAATACACCTCAAGAAGTCTCTCATAAGTAAATTCACATGCACAAGTTATTGAATATCTTCTATGTGAGCAAGTGATCTATTGGAAAATCTAAGATGATGAATTTGAGTTAGTGAAAGAGCAAGGAGTGCATAATTTTTAGTATTTCATAGTAGAGTGAGGGTTTTCTGAAAAACCCTAGTTTGTTTGACCCCCGCGGGTCATACTACTTGCGTCCCATGAGGCACCCTCACAGGTTGTTTATCACATGTCATGCGAGGTCTCGTAGTGATAACTGGCATCTGTCCAACAAGGATAAGCCCTAGAAGAAATAAAATATCTTACCACGTTGAGAGTGGACGAGATACATGGGATACTTATAGCCCATGAAATGAGGACAGAGTAGGATAATCCACCCAGGAAGGAAGCAATGTTCAAGGCATCCAAGAAGACAAAGAAGAACAAACAAGATCCAAATTCAATGTCAAGTTGTAGTTGTAGTGATGATTCAGATGAAGATGAAGAAATAACCAACTTCATAAGGAAGCCGAAGAGAGGAACTGATAAGTACAAAGGTATGTTTCCCTTAATATGTTTTAATTGTGGTAAAATTGACCATTTTTCTTCTAAATGTCCTTATGCTAAAAAGCCATATAGTGATGAAGAAGAATATCCCAAGATATAAAAGAAATATAAAAAGGGAGACAAGAGAAGAAACAAAAAGAAATTCTTCAAGAAAAGTATTTACTCAAAGGAGGATAGTTTCTCATCATATGAGGATGATTATAGTGATGGTGACTCAGAAAATGTACAATTTATGGCCTTTGAAAATGATGAAGAAGAAGGTGAGGTAGATATTGAGGTAGAAATAATTAGCGTCATAAGTGAACTAAAGAAAGAAAGGAAGAAAAACAAATAACTCAAGGGAGAATTAATCAAGATGAAAGAAGGTTATCAAATTCCTAACTCTAAAGAAGATCAGAAGATGATTATGAATCTAAAATCCCAAGTTGAAGAAGCCAAAAGGATTGAAGAAATACTCAGAATCCATCTGGAAGAAAAGAAAAAAGAGAAGGAGAGCTTATAAACATAAATCGTTTCTTTGAGGAAGGAAATTCAAAAAAGAGATATGCAACAGAACAACACCAAAATACTGAATGAAATCATCAATGCTCAAAGGCCATATCATGACAAGTTTGGATTGGGATACAACCAAACATATACATAGAAGGGTTCGATTCATATGGCTACAGAAGAGGAAACGCAACAAAATACTTAAGAAGAATTCATTAGAGGATTCACCAAGAAGGAAGAATGCAAGCATTCACATGAGAATGATCAGGAAGAATATTACAAAAGGATGGCACCATCTAGAAAACCCAGGTTTCAGAATCAACAGTCACCCATAGAAAGAAATAAAAAAGAAAACTACAGAGGAACAACACCATTTAGAAGATCTCCCAGATATCAAACCATCTTTCTTGGTTCATGTTATTCTTGTAACAATTTTGGGCACAAAGCTATAAATTTCAAAGCTTATGTTAAGAACATAAGAAATTATGAAGGTCACTCTAGAATTAATCATCTCATAAAGCCTCATGAAGCATATAACAAAAACCATAACAGTTTTGAATCTCTATAAGGTGAAGTAGAATGGTACAAATGCAAGAATTTTGAACATATGGCCAAATATTATAGGTTAACAACTCCCCGAAAGGAACCAAAGTAGGATTTCAACAATCATGCAAAAGGACCATCAAGCATTTGAATAAGGAATTAGGATAACCTAAAATTTGAAGAATGATCTCTTGCACTACAAGCCCAAAGCAGAAGAAGTGATTGGTATGTTGACAGTGGTTGTTCAAATAATATGACAGGTGACAAGAAAACATTTATAATTCTGAAGAAAGAAAGAGATGGGTCAGTTTCATTTGGAAATGACAACTCAACCAAAATTATAGGGAAATGCATAGTCAAGCTTGGAAGTAAGGATTTCAAGGCATAAAATGTCCTACTTGTCGAAAATATGAAGCATAATTTGTTGAGTGTGAATCAAATGTGTGATCAGGGACATAGACTTATATTTTATTTAGAGAAGTGTGAGATAATAAAAGAAGGATTAGGAAAATTGGTGGCTACAACAATAAGGAATCCAAACAACATATACATATTAAATGAGATTGGAAAGGAAATAATTTGCTTGGGAAAAGAAAATGAAAGTTGGCTTTGGCACAAAAGAATGAGACACATGAACTTTGACAATCTGGTCAAAATTAGCAAAAAGGAAGCAATAAGATACATGCTCGAAATTTCAAAACTGGTCAGTACTATGTGCAAGCATTGTCTACATGGAAAACAGACAAGAAAAAAATTCAAATCAAAGGAATACTCTACAACAAAGACATTGGAAATTGTGCACGTTAATTTGTGGACCAATGAGAACAAAAGGAATAAATGGATAAGAATATTTCATGCTAATTATTGATGACTATACAAGAATGACTACAGTTTTTTTTCTCAAGAAGAAATCAGAGGTATTCGAAAATTTCAAAATATTCAAGGAGATGGTTGAAAACAAAATGGATTCGAGAATTAAGTACTTAATATCAGACAATGGAGGTGAATTCATATCAAAAGAATTCATGGAATTTTGTGAAGAGCATGGAATAAAAAAACATTTCTCAGCAGTTAGGACACCTCAACAAAATGGAGTCGTTGAAAGGAAGAACATAGCTGTAACAGAGATGGACAAAACCATGTTGAAGGATTCGAAGTTGAGCAATGTCATTTGGGTACAATCAATACACACAATTGTTCATATCTTGAACAAAGGAATGCTCAGAAGTAACAATGAAAAAATCCATATGAGCTATGGAAGGGAAGACCAACAAATGGCAGGAACTTTAGAGTGTTTGGAAGCAAATGCTACATAAAAAGAGAAGTTGTCAGAGTTGGAAAATTTGATTCTCGAGTTGATAAAGGCATATTGTTTGGATACTCAAGCAAAAGTAAGGAATACAAATGTTACAATCTGAGACTCAACAAGATAGTGAAAATTATAAACGTAAAAATTTATTAAGCATATGCAACAAAGATCAAAGAAGAAAGGAAAAATCCAAATGAACAGGAAACAAAAGAAGAGATAAAAGAAGAAGAGGTACAAGAAGAAGAAGGGAAACAAAAAGAGAAGCAATCATAAGTAGAATAAGAAGAAAATAACCAACACAAATTTCTGATGCCCTCCATAACACCTAACCGTCGGGTTCAGAAGAATCATCCACTAGAACAAATTATTGGAGATAGAAATGCAGGAATAGAAACCAGAAAAATCAAAAGGTTACATACACCAGAGCAGAGACACCTTGCACTATTATCCACGATTGCACCCATCATCTTTGAGGAAGCTAGTAATGATGAACATTGGTTCAAGGCCATGGAAGAAGAACTAAATCAAATAGAGAAGAATAAAACATGGGAATGGGTGCCAAGACCGAAGAACAAAAATGTGATTAGTACAAAATGGTTTTTCAAAAACAAACTAAATGAAGATGGATATGTAACCATAAATGAGGCAAGATTAGTATGCAAATGATATGCTCAAGATGAAGGAGTAGATTTTAAAGAAACTTTTTCCCCTGTTTCCATAATGGAAGCAATCAGATTGATATCGGCCTATGCATGTTCCAAGAGAATCAAAGTATATTAGATGGATGCAAAATCATCATTCCTAAATGGTGAATTAGAAGAAGAATTCTACATAGAACAACCAAAAGGATTCCTATTGTCAGAAAAGTAAGCTTATGTTTACAGATTGAAGAAAGATCTATATGGACTCAAGCAAGCCCTTAGAGCCTAGTATTCAAGATTGGACAGGTATTTGCAGGAACAAGGATTCAGAAAGGGTAATGCAAATAGTAATATCTATGTAAAGGTTGATAGGAGCAACGCACTTATCATTGAAGTATATGTGAATGACATTATCTTTGGAAGTGAAGATGATAGGATGCGTAATTTTTCAAAATAAATGCATAGTGAGTTTGAAATGTTATTACTTGGTGAATTGACATTATTTTTAGGACTTCAAATATCTCAGTTGGATGATGACATCTTCATTTCGCAAACCAAGTACAATAAAGAAATTTTGAAGAAGTTCGGAATGGAATATTGTAAGCCATTTAGTACTCCTATGGTGATCGGTTGTAAGTTGAGAAAAGATGATGAATCTATGGAAGTAGATCAAATATTCTATAGATCGATGATTGAAAACCTACTCTATGTGATAGCCTCAAGACTAGATGTAATGTAAGCAGTTGGACAGGTTGCAATATTTCATGAAGCACCAAAGGAAACTCATGTTCTAGCAGTAAAGAGGATCTTCAGATATCTTAAAGGAACAACATAGTTTGTATTGTGGTATCCAAAATGGAATGAGTTGACTATGGTCGCATATGCAAATGCAGATTGGGTAGGAAGCATTGATGATCGAAGAAGTACTAGCGGAGCATCCTTCTATTTGAGTGATTTTCTGGTTTCCTGGTAAGAAGCATTCCTCAGTATCATTGTCTACAACAAAAGAATAATACACTACAGCAACAACAAGTTGTACTCAGATTCTTTGGATCAACCCATTTCAATATTCTATGACAATACTAGTGCTATCAGTATCTCCAAGAATCTAGTGATGCATTCCAAGACCAAACACATTTTGATCAAGTTTCGATTTCTTTGGGAATAGGTTACAGAGAAGAATATCAAGTTAGAGTATGTTAGGACAAAGGAACAAATTGCAGACATCTTCACTAAGCCTCTCCTAAGAGAGACATTTGAGTATCTTTGATAGAAATTTGGAATAATTTATGCTCCACATTGATCTACATGTCTTTTGCGAAGAAGACAAAGGAAGAGAAATCATCTGTGAAGAGAAGATAAAGGAATCTTAGTATGAATGCCTTTTATATGTTAATTGTTTACATCATTAGGAAGCACCAATGGACAAATTGCACCAAAAGAGAAAAAGAAAAAAAGAAGGAGAGAAAGTTCAGAAGCATATTGTCAGGGGGAGTTACCCTTTTCCATTAATGTCATAGGGGGAGAAATAATCAAAGCATGTATATAGGGGGAGCATGAGTGTTTCCTTCAAATCCAAATGGGGATACTATTGAAAAATTGATTGTCATTGATGTCAAATTTAGAGGAAGTCTAAAAGCCTCTAGAAGTAATGGGTATAATTGAAGAAGTATCCAAAGTGGTCCCCTTATGGAATAATTTTAAGCATGTCCCTCACGGGAAGATCCTTTGAAGAAGTCTACAAGAAACCTAGAGGTGTGGTCATGAGGCCTAAAGTTGACTGAGGAAAATGGGGTTGAAGAACATTACTGTAGGTTTTAAACATGTGAAGTAAAGCAATGCATATAGATTCTTAAGCAAAACATAATTTAATCAATAGCTCATTCACATAGTACACAAAGATTTATACCGGAAACCCTCAACCAGGAAAACCTTTCTTATATTCATTATATAGAATTTCACCATTCACTATACAATATATATACAATGTTTTTAGGTATTCCGTAGATACTAAAACCATAATCCCTTAGTTCGGGATTAATTTACAAAACCACTAAAAATAACAAAAACTGCCCAAAAAAAAAAAAAATGGGGTGTTGCCTCGAATGCTGTGCGTAACCAGGGGGGGATACCTGCCCCCCCCTGGGACCCCACTAGGAAAGTGACCGGCGCACACAACACAGACAGGGCACTAGTACGAGGGATCGTCAGACGCAGTTGTCATATCTGACGTGCCCACACACACACATGCAAAGAATATAACACATACCCAACATTCTCCCACTTGTTGTTTTCTTTGCATCCAGGGGTCCAGGGGATTATATAGTCAACAATCTAGGGTAGAAATGCCCATTGTTACTCTACACCAAGATAACTTTTATGTGCTCACATAATTTGTCAATGAATCTGCAACATTCTTCAAAGTGTCAACCTTTTCCATCAACACCTATTTTTCCTCAACCATGTCTCTCAAAAAGTGATACTGAACATCAATATGCTTTGTCTTCGAATGATAAGCTGGGTTATTTTCCAGGAAGATTGCACTCTGACTGTCACAATCTAATCTCACTGCTTATTGTACAAACCCAATACCTGAACACAATCTTTGTAACCATACTGCTTCCTTGCTTGCATGAGTGGCTACCATGTATTCAGCTTCTGTAGTTGAGAGTGCCACTACAACCCGTCTTTTTCTCATCCAACTTATTGCTCCTCCAAATAGGTTAAAAACATACCCACTTGTAGATATTCTGTGATCCATATCTCTAGCCCAGTCTGCATCAACAAATCCATGTATGTCCATCACTTTGTCCAATCATGGTCTTCCTTGGTAGCACAATCCATAACTGGTAGTACCATGAAGATACCTGAAGACCCTCTTTACTATTGTCCAATGCTCTTTCCCTGGTTTTGACATATACCTGCTCAAAACTCCCACTACATGTGCAATGTCTAGTCTAGTACAGACCATTGCATACATCAAACTGCCAACTGTATTGGCATATAGAACATGGGACATGTCCTCTTCTTCTTCCCATGTCTTGGGACACTGATCTGCAGATAACTTTAAACCTATAGGAATAGGAACCTTGACCTGTTTACTTCCATGCATATTAAACCTCTGCAATATCATCTCAACATATTTTCTCTGATTCAACCAGAGTTTCATGTTTGCACGATCTCTTTTAATCTCCATTCCCATAATGAAGTTAGCAGCACCGAGATCCTTCATGTCAAATTTGGAGGATAGCTGCGATTTCACCTCCTTGATAACATCCATGTTATTTCCTACCAACAACATGTCATCAACATACAACACTACATAAATGAAGTGATTACCAACCTGCTTGGAATATACATAGTGATCAACCCTGCTTCTTACAAATCCCAATCTAAGGATGTATGTGTCAAAATTTTGGTACCACATCCTAGGTGATTACTTCAGACCATATCGTGACTTCTTTATCTTACAGACCAACTCTTTCTTTCCCTTCACTTCAAAGCCTTCTGGCTGCTTCATGTAGATTTCTTCTTCCAGATCCCCATGTAGGAATGTTGTCTTCACATCCATCTGTTCCACTTCAAGATCAAAAGAAGCAACAATAGATAAAAGAAATCTAATAGATGTTAACTTGGCAACAGGAGAAAAAATCTCACCAAAGTCAATTCCCTCTACCTGGGAATAACCTTTTTCTACTAACCGAGCTTTGTTTTCTCCACTTTACCTTCTACATTAAACTTCTTCTTAAACAACCATTTGCTACCAACATATTTTCTTCCAGCTGGAAACTCAAATATATCCCATGCCTCATTCTTATCCAAGGCATCCATTTCTTCAACCATGGCCTTCTTCCAGAGTTTACTATCCTCTGAATTCACTGCTTCCCTGATAGTTCTGGGATCATCATCAGCAATAGATAAAGCAAAATTGGAATTAAAATTAGGTGGACTATACCTTTCTGGTTTCCTTCTATCTATCACTGATCTCCTCAATACTGGGGTATGAGGTTCTTCTTCTGCTTCCTCTTCTTCAGATGATTCAGATTTTGCATCATCCAACTCAAGCTCTATTTTCTCAGGTTCGTCTTGCGTTGGTAGGAATTCATGTTTGGACACATCTTTTACCTCTATGAAAACAACATCTCGACCGTAAACAATTTTCTTGGCTTCTGGGTTCCAAAGCTTATAACCTTTCACACCATCTTTATAACCAATAAAGATACACTTTTCAACCTTTTTATCCAGCTTATTTCTATTTTCCTTTGGAACATGTACATAAGCATCACAACCAAACACTCTAAGATGTTGAAGAGAGGGTTTCTTTCCAGACCATACCTTGTGTGGAGTTTTATCATCCAACGCTGATGAAGGTGATCGCTTGACCAGATAACATGTTGTACCCACTGCCTCTACCCAGAATTCTTGTCCTAACTTGGCACCGCTGAGCATGCTCCTTGCTTTTTCCATCAGTGTCATGTTCATCCTTTCTGCAACTCCATTCTGTTGAGGAGTGTATGGAGTAGTCTTCTGCCTTGCTATACCACACTTCTTACAGAATTCTTCGAATTCATTTCTGCAGAATTCTCCACCATTGTTTGTTCTTAATTCCTTTATTTTCTTCTATGTTTGATTTTCTACCAGAGCCTTAAACTCTTTAAATTTAACAAATACCTCAGATTTCTTTCTAAGAAAATAAATCCATGTGTTCCTTGAAACATCATCTATGAATGAAACATAATACACAAATTTACCTAGGGATGGAACAGGAACAGGTCCAAACACATTATTGTGTATCAACTCTAAGATCCCCTTTGCTCTTGTAGCACCAGATGGGAATCTCACTCGATTATGTTTACCATATATGCAATGTTCGCAGAAATCAAAATCCAGACTGCAATTAGAAATACCTTCAACCATACCTTTATCGTGTAGTGTTCAAAGGCCCTTTTCTCCAATATGTCCCAGTCTTTGATGCCACAACATGGTCTTCTTTCAAGGGACAATATTGGTCTCGTCTTCTTTATTTCTCTGTTCAGGGACAACAGAACTGTTACACCCATTAGTATAAGTGCTTCCCAACAACTTGTACAGAGTTCCACATCGAACTCCCCTCATCAACACCATTTCTCCTCGTACCATCTTGCAAGTGTTCTTTCCAAATACAGTATCCACTCCTGCATCATCCATCTTGCTTACATATATTAGGCTCCTGGCTAGTTTTGGAATGTGCAGAACCCCAGGAAGTGTTCTAATCCTTCCATCTTTTAGCAGCAACTTAACCCTTCCACGTCCCAAGATTTTTGTTGACGAGTCATCTCCTAGGAATACATCACCACCATCACATTTTTCATATTCAGAGAACCACTCCCTGTGAGGATTCATATGGTATGACGCACTTGAGTCGATCAACCATACATCACGGTCTGCATATGTACTTGTAGATGCTAGGTAAACATCACCTCCTTCTTCAATGGAGGTTTTCTCCTCTGTGGAAGAGGTAATATCATATCCCTTTGGTTTTTCAACCTTCTTAGACTTGCAATCTTTCTTATAATGCCCTATTTTACCACACTTCCAGCATTTCCTCAAATATTTTCTTGGAAACTTAGATCTACCTGTAGATTTAAATCTCCACCCCGAAGGATTACTAGGGTTCCTGTCTTGGGTACGCCCTCTTACAAAAAAAGCATCTGTGTTGTGACCATCCATGCTTTTTCGCCAGATCTCTTCAGATAACAAGGATGAAACTACATCCTCATACTTCAATGTAGAATGAGTGGTACTACCAATTGCTACAACCATATTATCCCAAGAGTCTGGAAAAGAACATAACAAAGTAATATGTACTTATCTTCTTCTGCAATCGTAATATTAACAGAGACAAGTTGACTTACCATAGTATTAAAGGCATTTAAATGTTCTATCACAAAATCTCCATCTTCCATCCTAAGATGATACAACTTCTTTCAAAGAAACAACTTGTTTACCATGCACTTTGATTGATACAAATTCCCCAACTTATCCTATAGTTCCTTGGCTATAGATTCTCCCGAGACATTCAACAAAACCGAATCTGCCAAGCAGAGTCGAATAGTAGTCCTTGCTCTTCTGTCCAACTTCTCTCAATCTTCCTTCGAAATACCAGTAGGTGGTGTAATGGTAGTTTGTGTACTGGTAGGTTGTGTACCAGTAGCTTGTGTGCTAGTGGATGATGTACTAGTAGGTTGTGTACCAGGATCCACAATGATCCATTGTTCATTGTCTACATGAAGGTCCTCCATCTTTAGCTTCCATAGCTCAAAGTTTTTACCGTTGAACTTCTCTATCTCGATTCTAGAAGAACTTTCCATTCCTCTTTCTTCACTGAAATCACCACTGCAAAATCTCCCACTAAACCCAGGTTTATCATAGACCCAAGATAAACTTGATGTATCAATACTAAGCCAAACCCTCAACAATAAAGGCGTCCCTCTGAATCCAAAAATGAGCTTTGATACCACATGTAAGTTTTAAACCTGTGAAGTAAAGCAATGCATATAGATTCTTAAGAAAAATAGAATTTAATCAACAAGTCATTCACATAATACACAAAGATTTATACCGGAAACCCTCAACTAGGAAAACCTTTCTTATATTCATTATATCGAATTTCACCATTCACTATACAATATATATACAATGTTTTTAGGTATTCCGTACACACCAAAACCCTAATCCCTTAATCCAGGATTAATTTACAAAACCACTAAAAATAGCAAAATCTGCTAAAAATGATCAAAAACCGCCCAATTTTTTTTTTTGGGGTATTGCCCCGAACGTTGTGCATAATCAGAGGGGAGCATACCTTCCCCCCCCTAGGACCCCCCTAGGAAAGCGCCCGATGCACATGACATAAATAGGGCACTAGTACGAGGGATCGTCAGACGCAGTTGTCATATCTGACGCGCCCACACACACACATGCAAAGAATATAACACATACCCAACAATTACAAGTACATACAAAACCCACATGGATAGTCCTTGTCATGTTGTTTCCAACGGTAGGTGGTACACAACATGGATCCTCACGGTTGAGGAGTTTTGCTCTCTTGAAGTTGGAAGCCCCGAAGAATGGTTAAGAAGCCCCTAAACAGTTACAGGTCATTAATTAAAGGGTAAAGTTGATGTAACAAGAAAGTAAAAGAAGCCCTAAAGTTAAGGAAAGAGGTTACTTAGAAAAAGTATAAATACACCTCAAGAAGTCTCTCATAAGTACATTCACACACACAAGCTATTGAATATCTTATATGTGAGCAAGTGATATATTGGAAAATATGAGACGACGAATCTGAGGCAGTGAAAGAGTAAGTAGTTCTGAAGTTTCGGGATTGGAGAAGAGAGTGAGGGTTTTATGAAAAACCCTAGTTTGGATGACCCCCGCTGGTCAAACTACTGGTGCCCTGTGAGGCACTCCTGCGGTTTTTTTAGCACCTTTCACGTGAGGCCCCACATGATAAATGACATATTTCCAGTGAGGATAATCCATATTTGAAGAAGGATATTTGGTCCAAGTTGCAGTAAGGCATGATGACACAGCAGGGTTGTTACATGGTCTGAGATGGTATGCTTCAGTTTTTCCTCATAAGTAAAGGTATGCCTTTTATGTATTTGTTTTAGGCTTGTATCGTGGATGGTATTGTTGAAAAGTCAACAAGAAATGTGTGTCTAATTTATTTTTCCCTTAAATAAATTGGACAATAAATATTAATCTATTATCTCATAATTACTTGAAAATAGTTAACTGAAATGGAAAATCAGTTAGCTATAGGAAATTCGAGT